>LPNX010186671.1:236417-432842 GCA_001517045.1 Pseudotsuga menziesii
ATCCTAATCTCCTTTGATTCTCACAAGCTGATGAGATTGACTGTAAAATAGTAGACTTAGCAGTAGGAGTAGATTCATTTTCAGTAGTTAATGATTTTTGGACTTTATTTTTCGATGGATCTAAGACATTAGAAGGGTCAGGGGCTGGCTGTGTCCTGATTGACCCACAGAAGAATAAACATTTCCTTTCATGTAGATTAGAGTTTGAGTGTACTAATAATACAGCTGAGTACGAAGCACTGGTGCAGGGACTAAAGAAGGCCATTGAATTAAAGGTAAGTAATCTAAAAGTTTTTGGGGATTCTGAAATTATTGTGAAACAAATCCGGAATCAGATACATTGTATTTCTCCCCACCTAAAAGATTACCAGAATGAGGTATGGGATTTGCTGAAATATTTTAATGCATTTAACATTATTTCAATTCCAAGAATAAAAAACGCAGTTGCTGATTTATTGGCCACATCAGCCGCTACACTCGTACCCACTAATAATCGATGTTCTGTTGAATTGCTTTTCAGGCCCTCTATACCTAATATGATTACGAACCTACGAGTGTTCGATGATGACCAACAGGTCATAGAATGTTTAACGAATGATGAGGTGTTTAAAGGAGCGATCATAGATGATGAAGAGCATCAGGCTGAGATGAAATACGATAATTTCATTCCTAAAGGAGTTAGAACGTTGGAAAAAATGTTCGATTTAAATGAAAAATTCAGAAGACCACCCAACGTAAAGACACACAGCTCATCACTACAGTTCGAACTGATAAATTTGGGGACTGAAACGGCTCCTAAGTTCGTGAATCTCGGCAAATGTTGTTCGCCAACAGAAAGAGACAAATTCATCAGTCTATTTAAACAATATAAAGATGTTTTCGCATGGACGTACGAAGACTTGAAAACATATGATACCAGCATCATCAAGCATGTCGTTCCTATTAAAGCAGGCGTCAATCCATATCAGCAACCACTAAGAAAAATGCATCCAAAATTGGAGCCGTTGATTCAGAGCAAGGTGAAGAAATTATTGGATGCTCGAATCATCTTCAAAGTCAGACACTCTGAGTGGGTGTCAAATCTGGTACCAGTAAGGAAAATTTTTGGAGAAATAAGACTCTGCGTGGATTTCAGGAACCTAAACCGTGCATCAGACAAAGATAACTATCCCGTGCCACCCATGGAGTAGCTGCTACAAATGGTTTCGGGTTCTGAATTGTTTTCGTTATTAGATGGTTTCTCTGGCTACAATCAAGTACTGGTAGCCGAAGAAGACAGATTAAAGACAACGTTCAGAACCAAGTGGGGAACCTTTGCCTACAGAAGGATGCCCTTTGGGCTTATAAATGCTGGGGAAACATTTCAGAGGGATATGGACATAGCTTTCCGTGGGCTGATTGGCCGAAGCGCTGTAGTATACCTTGATGATATTACAATATTCTTGAAGAGAAGGGGAGAACATGCATTCCACTTAAGGCAAATTTTCGAACGCTGCCGTAAGTATGGCATTTCACTCAATCCTAAAAAGTGTGTATTCGCTAACACAGAAGGAAAGTTGTTGGGCCACATAGTTTCAAAGCAAGGGATCTCCATTGATCCAGAAAGAATCAAGGCCATTGAACAAATCCCCTTGCCCCATAATAAAAAGGGGATGCAATCCTTCATGGGAACCATAAATTTCATACGAAGGTTTGTGCCTGATTTCGCCCAGACTGTTAAGCCGTTGCAGTAGATGATCAAGCAGAATGCACAATTCAAGTGGACTGAACTTGAGAAGAATGCTTTCAGCAAAATTAAAACTGCTGTTGCACACGCACCTTCCTTGAAAAGTCCAGATTTCGATAAAGACTTTATTTTATATACTTTTGCATTCGATGATTCGCTAGCAGCTGTGCTCACCCAAAAGGAAGAAGGGGGGGATGAATTCCCAATCTCCTTTATGAGTATTGGACTACAAGGGGCTGAATTAAACTACCTAGCCATTGATAAGCAAGCTTACGCAGTATTTAAGGCAGTGAAGCAATTTAGGCCTTATATATTAAAAAATCGAACCAAAGTAATAGTCCCCTACCCAGCTGTAAGACCCCTTCTCATACAGAAAGAGTTAGTAGAAAGGAGGGGCAACTGGGTAACAGCTCTTCAAGAGCACGACCTTGAATTCAAGCCAGCCTCTATAGTGAAAGGTCAAGGGTTGTGCAAATTGATGACTGAAAGCGGGAACAACGAAGAACAAGCATGGGAGAATGAGGCTGAATTACATGTAATGGATGTATGTCCTTTGTTTACGGCTCCTGAGTCTTTATACAGAGACCTTGTGCATTACCTGCAGTCAGGGCTGTTGCCAGAACATTTGAATTCCAAACAAAGAAGAGCTCTGCGTCTTAAATCGGCCTCCTATCAACTTGTTGAAGGAGTATTATTCAGGAAGAATTATGACGGGGTTCTCCTCAGATGTCTAGAAAAAGAAGATGCGAAGAAAGTAATGTCAGAATTACATGACGGTCCTGCTGGGGGACATTATTCAGGAGACACTACAGCCCACAAAATCCTCAGAGCCGGTTACTATTGGCCTACACTCTTCAAGGATGCACATGCACATGTTAGGAAATGTGATATTTGCCAAAGGTGTGGTTGAAGACATCCTAAAGCAGCAGCACCCCTAAATCCTGTGATGATTATGGAACCATTCGAGGAATGGGGGCTGGATATTATTGGAGAAATAAAACCGAATTCCTCCCTGCAGCACAAGTACATTCTTACCGCAACTGATTATTTCACTCGCTGGGTCGAAGCTATCCCACTGTGCAAGATAAACGAATACGAAGTCATCAGCTTCCTACAAGATCATATCATGACCAGGTTTGGAGTTCCAGTTTCATTAGTATTTGATAATGCTAAATACTTTTCATCAATTAAATTGACTGCATTTGCTCATGATAAAGGGATAAAATTGCATTATTCGGCTAACTACTATCCACAGGGAAATGGCCTGGCTGAATCCTCTATCAAAAATCTGATTAGGATTTTAAAGAAGACTGTGGTAGAAAACCAGAGGAGTTGGCACTCAGCCTTACCAAATGCCCTTTGGGCTGATAGAGTCACCCCCAAGTCTGCGATTGGAGTATCTCCATATACCCTTGTCTATGGTAAAGAAGCCATCCTTCCTCCCAATATCATGCTACCATATTCCATGCTAGCTCAAGAGTCTAGGGGGTCGGATGATGAAGTTTTACAAATAAGAATATATAATCTCCTGAAAGCAGAGGAGGCCAGGTCTAAAGCCAAAGAATGCTTTAAGCTACAACAAGAGTCAGTTAAGAGATGGTTTGACAAGCATAAAGCTGGGACAAAAGACTTTGAAGTAGGAGACTTAGTCCTCAAATGGGACCACCCCCATGATGAAAAAGGAAAGCATACCAAGTTCCAGCAGTTGTGGGTAGGCCCTTTTCAGGTTACAGCCAAGTTTGGTCCTTCTACTTACAAGTTGCAAGATCTGCAGGGGTGGGAGGAGAACCTACCAGTAAATGGTTTGGTTCTCAAGCCTTATTTTTCCTGAGTTTGTTTGAATTCTTCTGCCTTGTATATAAATAATTCATTTGGCTGTCTTTTGAGTCATGTGTTTAGCTTGTTTTGTTGATTTCAATAAAGGGAGCAAACCTGCGGTTGCATGGAATACATTCAAATTTTCTGGGTTTGATAAACGTTTTGGTATCGGACTAGGTGTTGCTGTGAAAGAACTTCTTCCAGTTTAGCAGTTTTCTCGAATAGCTTTGTGTGCATTGAAGTCCCGCTTAACCCCTGTGAAATAAACCGGATTCAAAGAGTCCAAAATACTATGTTGAGGCTCCATCCACGTCACACTTAAAATGTCTAGGGGATAACAGCAGAGGACCCATGGAAAGAAGCAAGGTGAACAGTATATTAAATATAAATGATCCCATGCCAAGAAACGAATGCCAAAAGGCAGATAAGGATCAAAGAACTCCTATGAAAAGCATCGTACATCAAAGCAGATGCTGAATCATAAGTACTAAATTGCCGAAAGATCCTCTCTGTCCGTGAGCTTAAACTTGAAATACACCACTCACACAAAAGGACACTATGGGATAGAGGATCCTGAATTAAAATTCAGTCAGGAAGGCATGTAAGAAAACTCATATGAAAAGGGGCAAAAGTCCAAAAGCACAAGAAAAAGTGTTAAAATGGCATGGGAATGAGGAACAAACGAATTTTTCTGTTTACCATATGCTACAATCCTATGGTGTCCAAAGCTATTAGCCACCTGAAGACAAAGGTAATAATGAAACTCATCCTCTGGCCTCAGCATAGTTATCCGGACTTGACGATTCTGGTTTCCACTCTCCCTAATTGGACTGTCATCAATGATTAAGGATACACACTTCTGTCATTTGAGAAATCCATATTGCTGGAAGAATTCAATATGATGCTCTTGTTGTTAAACAGTCTGTCACTCAAACGTTGATCGCCCAGAGATCTAGGTTCACCAGGTAATCGCCAATTGTTACAGCTGCAACTGTTCTTCCCAAAGTTTAAATTTTGGGCCCCTCCTCATCATTTAGAATTGCGTTGGTTTCGTTTGATCCAGAAATGTTTGGTCTCATTCCGACTTTGGTTGACTCTGAAGATAAATTTGCGACTTGTTTTAGAGAATGCTTGTGTTAAGATTTTGTTGTGGGTCGCGGGATTGAATTTGGATTGCTAGCTCGAAACTCGTCAGATCAATTGCCCTGTGAGCAAACCATTATCTCTAAGGTGAAACAGTTTGACCTTTGCTGATTTTAAGTTTTCTAAACACTCCAGTTTTCTTATGATCGGGCGTCATTTTTATGTTAAATCGGTGGCTGATAGCCTTTTCCCGTCCGCCGTTGTGGCTCCCAATCCGATTTGCCATCCGAAGTGGGAATTGCCCCGACTGTCGATATGCGTTAACTGTTTCGTCACATGTCCGAAGCCTTCTCTCTTCCGCCGTTGCGGCTGGGAAAGCCTTTTACCTTCCGATGTCTAAACCTGGCCGACTTCCGATCTAAATTTTTCCCGCCCGCATCGCGTGTCTTCAACCTTCCCTTCCGTCGTTGCGGCTCTCAAAGTCATTGAGCTTCCGAAAGGGAAACCGTCCGACTTCCGATTCAAGGTTTTCCCGCCCACCGTCGAGTGCTTGTAGCCTTTCCTCGTCCGCCATTGGTGCAATGGGCCGTTTTCTTATGGAATAGTCACTCAATCGGTAGAATCTGATGCTGTGTTTTGAAACACCATTCCAATGAATGATGCTTGTTGATTGGTCGCAGGTTGGTTCGGGAGATCGGTCAAACTACCGTGGTGTGGAGGAGGATGGACAGTTTGGTAGAAGCAAGGTCGAAACTAGCCAGATCCCAGGAAAAGGACAAAATGAACGGTGATAGAGGAGCAGCTCTGAGAATTCCGGCAGTTATTCAGCCAACCACGAGCATGCGAGATAGAGGAATATGAAGCGATGAGGAACTGAAGGGTCAGGTGTTTGGGGGCATCCCAAGCGGTCTGTAGTGGTAGTTTAAATATTTCAAAGTAGAACTAAGAAAGGGATTTTTCCCCTGGAAAAATTTTGTAAACCATTTTGCTTGTAAGAGGAACTACTTCGTTTTACAATCAGAAACTGCAACTTTTTCCTGCTGGAGAGAGCGAAATGTGGAATGTATCAATGCGACTAAATGAATAATATTGAAGAGGAACTATTTCATTTTCAGCTGTGTTTCATTTACTGTGAGAGTATTTAACTTCCTGAACCTATGTTCTTGTTGAATGTTCTTCAGTACCTTTTGGGATGTTTTCCACTGTGAGTAATAAATGTTGTTCATAAGATAATCGGCTATCTGGTTGTTTAAATATCTGTAATTGTTCGTGTGTCTTGAAAGAAGTGTCAGCTAACTGTAACTCTTCATAAATCACGTACAAAATGTATTACTCAAGTGATGACCCTGCTCCCTAGGGATAGTTTAGGTATTTAGTTTCTTTTTCGTGTTATCTGTGATTGGGATGCTAGTAAGCCTAAGACGAGAGGTAAGAACCTGCGCATCACATTGTGACTGCTCCTCGCATCTTATCACCCTGCATGGTTAGTTAGGCACGTGCATATCATACATTAAGTCAAAAAATACAAAATTAACGGTGGGCCGGGCCGCAACCGGTAAAGCCTTTGTTTCGTTACTTTGACCTACGGTAGCTGGACCGTAAATCGGACGGATTCCCTATACCAAACAGTCAACGGGCTAGTTGGGAACGTTGATTGGGGATAATCCCTCACTGTTGCTACCTACGAATTTCCAGGCCTCAACAGATGGACATGCACCATATGGTATGAGCACCAAGAAAAAGCAGATCTTAGCTATGAAGGAAACTCCATACAGTCTCATTAATGGATTTTTATACAAAACGGGATTAGATGACATCCTCAGAAGGTGTGTACTAGAACATGAACGAGACCACATTTTGCATGAAGCACACTATGGACCTACAGCAGGACATTTTCAAGCGGACACAACTGCAAAGAAAATCCAACAGTCAGGATTATGGTGGCTGACACTCCACAGAGATTGCAAAAATTTTGTCAGTTGATGTGATAGATGTCAACGACTTGGTCGACCCCTGCCTAGCACAGAAATGCCTTTGATATCAGTAAACCCAAGTCTCACATTTGAAATCTAGGCCATAGACTTCATAGGACCATTTCCTATATTAGCAAAAAGAACAGGTGCAAGGTAAATCATTACTGTAGTTGAATATGTCACTAAGTGGGCGGAAGCTGAACCAATCAACACATGTTCTAGTGACATAGCTGCTAAATTTATCTATGAGAATATCATCACTAGATTTGGATGTCCACTAACCTTGATTAGTGACCAAGGGACACACTTTATCAACAAAACTATAAAAACCCTAACCGACCAGTTCCAAATCGACCATCGTCGGAGTACAGCATACCATCCTTAGTCGAATGGAGAAATTGAAGCATTCAATAAGACAATGACAAGAGGATTAATCAAAATATGTAATTTTGATAAGGACGACTGGGATGAGAAAATTCCTGCAGTCTTATGGCCATACAGAACAACCTATAAATGATTGATCGATCAAACTCCGTTTCGACTAGTCTATGGACAAGAAGCAATAGTTCCACTACACTTTTGACAACAGACACCTATTATCGCAGAAATACTACATGTTGATGTCGAACAAGGAAAGAAGGACCAACTATTTCAACTCAGCAAGTTGGAAGAGCACCGACTCATGGCTATACAACACCAAGAAATCTAGAAGCAACAACAGAAAGCATGGCACGACCGAAACATCAAGAACAAAAACCTATCGGTCGAAGACCCATCTTTACTATACAATAGTCGGGTCAAAGGAAAACCTAAGAAGCTCCACACAGAATGGATGGCACCTTACGTTGTCGAAGAGATACATCTGAACGGATTAGTCCGACTAAGGACGTTACAGGGCATAGTATTTTGGAAGCTCGTTAATGGAGCCCAGCTCAAACGCTACAGAAACTAATTCAAAAAAAATAAATCATATAACGACCATAACCGTCAACCAAAATCCATAAAAAACTAAAAAATTCCAAAACCAAAAACATACCATACTTACAGAAAAACCATGACAAAAAATCACCATCTCGACAACCGCCATCATGTCCATCGACCTCACACCATCGACCATTTTCATCGACCGACCACTCTCATCGACCATTCTCATCACCGACATAAACTGATGAATTCGATAGTCCCATCGCGCATTCATGACATCGAGCGCCGAAAGAAATTCACCATTAACACACACTCGAGTCTTCCAGCTGGAACATCACGTCCGCGATTAATACACCCATCTCCGCACACAACCACAGCATCGCCTATAAATACTGGATCGTCGAAGGATCATTCACCGCAATCCATACAGAGAGAGCATTAGAGCATCCAGTCGACTAAAAGCTGAGAACCCCTTAGTGAAATCGACCACCAAACCGACACAATGGCCCCCAAACAAACTAGAGCCTCGACCAAAGCCAAGGAGATACATGCTGCGAATACACCTTTAGTCCACAGGCTGAAAAACATCAAAAACGCCAAAGTATAGGAAGGCTGATGGAAAAAACTATGGACTGAAATACAAGAATGGGCCTTTATTGACAAAAAGGCCAGTCAAGCAGCAGAGAAAATCAAACACAGCACTATCTTCGGCTATGCCAACGCACCGCTTATGGCCAGCTTTGGTGGCACGAAGGAAACTGTTGTCAAATTCATCATCAGTTGGTATCACAATGGTCGGTTCTACTTTGACCAACCGGTCGACATCTCTGGAGATGTCATCTCCAAGCTGACCGGACTCTCTAATGAAGGAAACCCCGTACTAGTCGGAATCAAAGAAGGACTAGTCGAAGAGCTCACTGGGTCATCTTCCGGTAAGAACTCCAAGGGCTTGATGATTAGCCAAATCACAACCCAAATGCCACAGATTGTGGCCAAAATAATTGCAATAACACTCACTCTAGCAGGTCGAGGTAGCGACCTTAAGTTAGACATGCTAGAAGCTGTCGACACCATTGCCACCGATGGATGAATATACAGATGGGGTGAATATGTCGCCGACATGGTGAAGACCATCTGTGAGAGATGTCAAGAAACGGGGGGAATCATCAAGTTCCCCTCCCTCATCTTATGTCATGTACCACATCTACCTAGAGGGGAGTCCAGTCTTTCGGGAACCGTCAAAGTTCGATATGTGGAGATTTAAACCATTCTCCCAGAAAGGAAACTTGCACGAACTTGAGCGCAAGAAAGTACTGTTGGAGAACTGGTTTCAATAGCTCAAAGTTTGCATGACTAGATGGAGGGTGCCTCAAAACATCCGACGAAATATACCGGAAAACTCCCACATCCAGCTGGAGCTTGACCATACCTCGGTGTGGTACATGCAGGGCGATAATTCAAACGCCAAAGCCCTCGACTACTACCCATCAGTCGAGTCGATCTTTCAGGAACTGTCTCGATAAGCCAAAACAAAAATACCAGTACCAGCAGCAGCAAATCCAATCGACTTCTTGATCGAAGAGCCGCTCACAGACAAGGAAAAAGAGGAAGACTATGAGCTCAACCTCTATATTAGCACATTTGTGTTCGAGGATACACCAGTCGAACACACCGGTCGACTGCAGATAACCATCAAACCTTCGACCGCAAAGAAGGCAGAACCCCAGACCGCAGAGCTACAGCCACAGCAGCAGATAAATCCTTTGTCTGCAGAAAGTGTCGCCCCGACTCAAGAGCCAGGGGGGGAGATAGAGCCAGAAAACCCTGAGTACACAGTCACAAAAGGCATCATTCGGAAATTGTCAAAAGAAATAACAGCAGCCAGGAAGAAGCTCAAAACACAACAACAACAAGGTAAAGGTAAGCGCAAGCTTATTCTTGCCGACTCATCAGAAGACGAAGAAGAACTGGCAGCCATGGCCCTCGACATCATAGAGGATGCCGCAGCAAATAAAGTACTAGTCGAAGCCCACTTCCAGCGATTTGTCAACGCAGGAGCACAAGCAGGTCGACCAAAGAAAGAAAAGACTACGACGACGCCTGGAAACATCGTCGATCTTGTGTCAATGCCTCCACCCCCATCACTGACAAAAATAACCAAGGAACAAGCACCGGCACCACAGTCAGTGAGCCCCCTCGATTTATGCAAAAGTGCGATGTTGGAGGCTGTAAAAGCAAAATTCGACAAAGATAGGGACTTGTAGGCTTTCTTTGAGAAACTGCCTGCGTTGTTTACGTCCACTCAGAAGATCTCTACAAAAGCACCTATCTTCACGTCTGGAGGATACCAACGAGGACAAAACGCACAGTCCCCAATCGCTGCAACCATCATGTCGACTTTCGAAAGAAATCTCGACAAGGAAGCTAAAGTGATTGCACGTCGGTCCTCAATTATTGCACCGACCGTACCCGTACCCCAAGCCGACCTACCAGCCACTACACCAACTGAAGGAGAAACTGTGGATGACATAAACTCACACCCTCGACCCGACAACCCACCACTTAACCATACTTGCCCCAAACCAATCACCCCTGACCATTCACCAACTCCATCACCACCACCCCCTGACTCAGAGATAGGCCCACCACAACCGACTACATCCAGATAACCAGAGATGGTAGTCATCCCACCTCCCCAGCCAGATGAACCATCAGCCTCTAACCCACAAACCAAAGATCCCTCCTGGACTGTTGCAGGTACACATGAAGCAGATAAAGAAAAGCATAAGAAGAGGAAGGAGAAACAGAAGAAGGAGCATCATGGAAAGCCTTCAAAGGTCCAAATTAGATTGAAGGATGCAAGCTCCTTGAACGACACAAAGTTAGGACAACTCCTCAAAACCCTAGAGAGTGAAGCAAAGACGAGGAGTGAGCAAAGAAATAAAGAACTCAAGGACAACAACGTAGAACAGGTCGAGTTTCTTGACAAATCCAGGAATCTGGCCCAGTCCGTCATGTCGGGCCCCATAGAGATCGACACAGACAAACCGCTCGAAAGGGCGTATCAGCTATTTGAGAACATGGTGTCGACCCTCCAAGCTCACATTCAGGAAACAAAGGACGAACAAAGAGAGGAAATTGCCCGACTCCTAATGGCACAACACACTGCATTTTCAGAAGCCTATAAAGTACTGTAGGATCATATGGAGGAGTCTGTCGTAACCAAAGAAGTACTAAGAGACTGGCCTAATCACTACGGGCAATTTTATCAGCAGACTCGACAAGGGATTCAGGCATTAGAGAGTAGAAAAACCACTGCGGAAGCACTTAGAACGACAATAGAAGAACAGATAGTGCTTGAAACCGCCAAACTACAGAAACTAGAAAGGGAAGCACATCAGTGGGTGCAACAAGCTCTCCCTAAATTAGAGAAAGTAGACATCATTTGCCCGCAAATGAAACGAATTATTGAGACTACAGAGGAGAAGGACCAATTCATGGGTCCTGACATGGAAAGGATAGCTGAAGTCTCCATCTCAGAAAAGATGTCGATCTTATTAGGCTTGACCACACTCACCATCGACATCCAGAAAATTTTGCAGAGTTGGACAGATTTCCAACATCACCTCGCAGTCACAGCCCCATCCATTATAGAAGTCTGTGTACAGAAAAGACCGACCATCAGACTTCACAGCCCACCATAATAACTATTGAAGAGCACCAGGAAATTTTGTACCTCCCTGTTTCTTTGGGACGAAGAAAATTTTTGTTCGTGGGGGAGATGTAGAAGGAGCAAGTCGATAAAGTCGACTTGAAGGATAGCCAACTTAGTCGATCAGCCGACTAAGTCGGTCGGTCGACTAAACTAGAGATTAGGTCGGCCACCTAAGGTCGTGTCGGTTCACCGAACCGAAAGGTAGTTATTTTGTAACCGTTCTGTAATCATATATATTAGGCTGTTGAGCCAGATGAGGACTCAGTTCAGTTCTCTGTGTTGTATGGACTCATTTGTATAATATAATCTATTCATTCACCTATTTGTTCTTATCTCTTGTCTCTGTTTTATATTTATATATGTTTTAGTGTGTATTATTGGTAACCTTATGTGATATGTGAGATTACAACACTACACCATTCTCCTCTGGTTGAAAAGAACAAAGATCCTGCGAGTTGTTGTCTTCAAATTGTTTCTACTTAACAGGATCTAGAATCAGCAAGTCCCCCTCTGTAATCCATGTACTCTTTGTTGGTGCTTGGACTAGATATCGGTTGTATTGACCTTGCTGAGTATGAAGGGTCTCCTTATTTAAGATATGAGAAATATTTTGCTTTTTCTTTCTCAGAATATCATTTTTCCAATCCAACCCTTCCTCACTGTCATCACCCACACCGTCCCCATGGAATATATATAAGTCAGAAACATTAAACACGGGGTAAATATGAAGATCAGCTGGTAAATCAACCTTGTAAGCATTGTCATTAATTTTCCTGAGAATCTTGCATGAACCAGTTTTTTGATACTTCAATTTGTGGTAGCTTCCTCTAGGAAACTGCTCTTTCCGTAAATAAACCATCACCAAATCACCTTCATTGAATATCTGGTGTTGTCGGTGAGCATCTTTTATAATTTTGTTCTGCTCATTACTGACTTGCAACTTCTGTCTCACTTGTTGCTGCAACTGTTGAATGTGTTCTGCAAATGCTTCTCCATTATCATTGATTCTATCGCCAAGCGGTAGCTGCACCAAATCTAGTACACCCATAGGATTTCTACCATAAACAATAAAAAATGTAGATTTACTTGTAGATCTATTTACCGAACTATCGTAGGAAAATTATGCTTGAGGTAAATCTAAATCCTACTGCTTGGGATTCTCTTTGACAATGCTTTGTAACAGGTTTCCCAAACTTTGATTTACTACCTCAGTTTTCTCATCTGTTTAGGGGTGATAGGCACTACTAAACTGTAATTTACTCCTTATTTTCTTCCATAAATTCCTCCAAAAATGACCCAAAAATCAAGTATCTCTATCAGAGGTAATAGTTTTTGGAACACCATGCAATCTAACAATTTCTGAAAAAAAACAATTCTTCCACCTTTGATGCATCATTAGTTTTATTACAAGCAATGAAATGAATCATTTTAGAGAACCTATCAACAAATACAAAAATAGAGTCTTTACCTTGTTGTGTGTGTGGGAACCCCAACACAAAGTCCATGCTAATATCTATCCATGGATCTGTAGAAACCGGTAATGGCATGTACAACCCTGTATTTTGTGAGTGTCCTTTAGCCATTTGAAAAATCCTACATCGTGCCACATACTGGGTTATATAATTTCTCATCTTCGACCAGTAATACTTATCTTTGATTAAGGCTAGCGTCTTCTCCTTCCCAAAATGTCCTGGAAAGCTGCTACTGTGAAGTTCTCTGATAATATTTTTGCTCATAGAACCAATTGGAATGCATAGTTGTTTTCCTTTGAAGAGGTGGTCATCTTACATGAAATACTCACTCTTAATAAGATCCATGTTCCCACTGCCACCCAACAACTGGATTCTTCAATTGTTCCACAATATCTTGAAAATCATTATCTATCACATATAGATCCTTCAATACAACAAACCCATTTACTTGATTTTCCATGGTGGTCAAAAGAATAATGCACCGACTCAAAGCATCTACAACCTGAATTTGATTTCCTGATTTGTGCTTCAGAACAAAGGTGTATCCTTGTAAAAAGGAAACCCATTTTGCATGTCTACTGTTCAATTTCTTTTGGGTGTTTACATATTTTAAAGCAATGTGATCAGTAAATAACACAAACTCGTTTGGCACTAAATTATGCCTCCAATGTTGAAATGCTTGCATAATTGTATTAAATTATACATCATATGTGGAGTAATTCTTTCTTACATCATTCAATTTTTCGCTAAAAAATGCAATTGGTTTACCTGCTTGGCTAAGTACAGCTCCAATGCCTACATGTGAGTCATCATAGTCTACCTCAAACACTTTATCAAATTTTGGTAAGGCCAATATAGGTGCCTCAATTAGGCTTTTTCTTTAGAAACTTAAAGCTTTCTCCAGCTTCATTGGTCCTCTTGAAAGCTATGCCTTTGGTGCAATCTGTTATGGGTGCTACAATACTGCTAAAACTTCAAATTGTTTTTTTTTTCCTGTAAAAGTTGGCTAGACCATGAAAACATTTTACCTCTACTATGCTCCTAGGACTAGTCCACTCCAAAATTTCTCTGACCTTCTCTGAATCCATCTCGACTCCTTCTGCTGAGATGACAAAACCCCAAAATACCAATTTTTCTTGCACGAACCTACATTTCTTCAGGGTTGCATAAATATTATGTTTTGTCAAAGTATCCAATATAATATTTAAATGTTGCAGGTGATCTTCTTTGTTTTTACTGAAAACTAGAATGTCATCAAAATAAACAGCAACAAACTTACCAATGTAAGGTCAAAGCACAATATTCATCAACCGCATGAAGGTACTAGGTGCATTGGACAAGCCAAATGGCATCACCATCCATTCATATAGTCCATCCCTAGTCTTGAAGGTAATTATCCATTCATCTCCTTCGCGAATACGGATCTAGTGGTATCCACTTCGTAAATCAATTTTACTGAAATATTTAGTTCCAGATAGTACATCCATCACGTCATCCAAGCGCGGTATAGGAAACCAATATTTGATGGTAATTTTATTGATTACTCTACTATCTAGGCACATCCTCCACGTATTATCTTTTTTTGGAGTCAACAATGCTGGTGCAACGCAAGGACTCATGCTTTCTCTTACCACACCTTTATTTATAATCTCTTATACTTGTCGGTTGAGCTCTACATGTTGTGTAGGACTGATTCTATAGGTTGCTTGATTAGGTAAGGATGATCCCGAGATCATATCAATGTGATGTTGAATATCCCTCTTTGGTGGAATTCCATCAAGAAGTTCATTTGGGATAACATCGACATATTCTTCTAGTAGCTTTTCCACTTAATTAGGAATTGGTATGTCTTCCTTAGCTCCTTTTTGCACTATTAATGCATAGAAGAATCTAGTTTCCTTCATTTCTTTAACAATCTCTTTTTTGGACAACATATTCTTAGTTTTTCCTTCATCTTTATGGGGCAATAAGATGATTTTTGTTCCATCCTTCCAAAAGGTGTAGGTATTCTTTCCTTCGTCATGTTATATGACTTTCTTGTCAATTTTCCAAGGCCTCCCCAATAACACATGACATGCATCCATCGGAATAACATCACACCATATTTCATCTTTATAAGTCTTGCTGATGGAAAACTTAAATCAAACATCTTTTATTAATGGTGACTTCATTCCCTTTTTTGAACCATGCAATTCGGTAAGGATGGGTATGCATTTCACAATGTAATTTCAACTTATCTACCATCTCTTTAGAAACCATATTCTCACAACTGCCACTATCAACATTATTTCGACATACCTTTCCCCAGAAGTGCATCTGGTTCGAAAAATATTTCTCTAAAGCCACGAATATTCATTGTTGTTACTCTAACTTTTCCCTTTCTCAGGAATCACCATTGTCCTTCGTATCATAGGATTTCCCCCCATATCAAGTGGGACATCAGATTCAACTCATTCTTCTTCATTCTCAGCTTGGATCAAGTTCAAACTAGGTTGTTGTCTTGCTTTGACTCTTGCATGTTGTCATTTGAGCATTCAAATGCTCGATGACCTTCTACACCACACCTAAAACACCAATAAGGTCTTCCTTTTCCACCACCGTAGCCTCTACCCCTCTGAAATCCTCTTCCTCGTGGTTGGTTCAGGTTACCTTGTCTAGTATCTTCTTCTTTTTCAACTCCTTGGGATTATTTGCCTCTTCCATAATTAAAACCACCCCGTGAGGCAGACAATGTGCCCCTCCATGCTGCTTTATTCCTTTGAGCAAATTTTTGGTTTTCTTTTTCCTCGGCTTTTAATGCTAATTTGTATGCCTCTTCCACGCTGTGAACCCTATGTATGCTCAGTTAATCTTGAATAGAAAATTTCAGACAATTTACATACCTTGCAGCCAATTTCTCATCAGTTTCCTGGTGATCCACACAAATGGACAAGTAATAAAACTCATGTGTGAATTCCTCCACGGTAGACATGTTTTGCTTCAAGTTCTGAGATTTACAAAAAAGGGTTTGTGCATAGTCCAATGGCAAAAAAAATTCTTGCAACTTTTTTACCATCTTATCCCAGGTCTTTATTTTTCCTTTTCCTTTTTTTGTTCTGTCTTTTTGCACATGATCCCACCAGATCATGGAATAACCCTACAACTTTGTGCATTCAAATTTCATCTTCTTTTATTCTGCCATAGGATTCCATTCAAAAAAAATTCCATGGATTTCAACCAACCTATTAACTCCTCTAGTTGAAGACTCCCTACATCATCTGAAACTTACATTTTGATCTCATCATTTCTCCCTTCTAGATCCCTGAGCATCCTTTCTTCAAAACGTATGCGATCTACTTCTTCTTCTTTATGTTTTGTGTGCTGATCTACACGTCCTTGTCATGTCTACTCATCAGATGCTTCTCTTCGTATTATCCTTTGATAAGCCAACATTTCTGTAAGATCTGCTACTTTCCTTTGGAGGTTTTTCATATCTCTACGCATCTGAGCAAGACCTACTCTTCCTCTTCCTCTCCTGGCCATCTTCCGGCTCTAATACCATATGATGCAACCAATAAGCTTTGATTCAATTCACAAGATCTAAAAACCATGCAAACACATGAGGGTGGAAAAAATAACTTTATTTTTATTCATTCTCCATCCTAACTATTACAATGAAGGTCCAACCCTTTATAACTACTATCTGAGTTTTTTGAAATCTGAGATTTTCAAAAATTCTCGCATGGCTATGAAACTGAACACCAACTATAAGCTAATTATAGAGACACTAGTTGTCAACTTGCTTTTCTAATTATGTTTATAAAATGAGAGAGAATTGTTAATTACAAATTAAAAAAATCCTGCAAAAAACTAAAATCTCAATTTGAGGCCTTATATGAGAGAATTTGGCCTAAAAATAGTGTTAATAAACCTCCGATCAAAAGGATCTTATCGGCCACTGCATTGAACACTTCGAAACACAACTTCTTGCTAAATTTGAGCCCAAATAGATAACCGAGTCAAAAGTTATGCCCCCGAAAATCCCTGCATTTATTCTTTTTCTTTCTTTCTTTCTTTCTTAATTTATTTATTTTTAGCCTTTAGAAATCACTACATCAAGCATATAATGATTAGGCATGTACTAGGCCTATCATACAATCTATTATCAATTAGCTAATCTACTAATGTGGGAGTCCAAATAATCATCATGAAAGAAGGTTGTAAACTGGTCTATGAAGCCATTGCTCTAGCCAAAGGGGTCAAACTTGGAACATTGTATGAGATGGATATGACTATTCTTGTCATGGGTAGTGTCAATTCATATGTGAAGAATAGAAAAGAAGTTGGGGAAGCAAATATGTTAGGCTTGATGGTGTGGAATCAAATGGGGAACATCTTGGAGAGAAGATCATATGGAAAATGTGCACCAAGATAATTGCTCATGGATTAGAAGGAATACAACTCGATTCTTTTTTGTTTTCTAAAGCATGTGTTATTACACAACATGTTAAATAGAGTTTAATATGCTAACTAACTAATACAACTAATGCCAATAATTTTTTTTTATCCTATCATAATTTTCAAGTGTAGATTTTGTATGTAAAAAGTTATGTTTATGAGTCCTTAATTTCTAGCATAATAGGTATAATTTATGCATTCGTTCATACTAGCCTTGTCATTTTCAGAGCATATCATAAAACCAATTGAATGTAATATTAAGAGAAATAATATAACTAAAGAAGAATAGTATATTAACTTAGCAACTGTTCGAATTAGCAATCGAGTAACAATCCCAACAATCGAATCTCAGTCCTTAGTCTATTGGAAATAATTTGATCAAAACTAGGATTAATCCTCCTAACCAACTAGAAATTGAGCTGGTATTTCTAAGAAACATGTGGGGTTTCCTCGCCGAGTCATCCCCACAACTATAATAACAATAACAATAGTCACTTAACCTTAAAATTCTATAATCCACTTCAAGGTATCAAGTTACTAACATACAATGTTTTCCTTCTCTAGTTCTTTATCTTAATTGTCAACAACCCCCTCTATCATCCCAAAAAAACTCATTTTAATTAGTTTTTTCCACCACCTTCCTCACTTCTTAAGAAGGGTCCTTGGAATGTCAAAAGATCATAAAATAATAATTTACCTACCAAAATAATGATCTGATAGCCCACTCAACAAGGTAACAAGGCAAGTTTTCACATTTAATTCAATTTATTGATATAAATCTAAATATACATTTATCTTAAATACTCTTTGAGCAATTTAAATTTCAATTACTTCAATTTATATTTGGTAAACATTAAATGACTCAAATTCTAAGATGACATGCAAATGAGAAGTAATTTAAATAAAATGAGAGTTGATTGAATTAAATGAAATGTAATTAATACTGGAAAAATGTAAGTGAACATAAATGAAATGTGATTAATATATTATGAAAACGAAATATTGATTATAATAATATAAACTCTTAGTGCACCCATCATGCATCAAACACGAATAATAATAGCAATTTAATTGCTAATATATATTAACATATACGTGTAAGGTATGCATATGTGTGGATAACATACGCATAGCTTGTGTGTGTAGTAAGGATAACCATTACCTCTTCTAATGCATAGTTCTTAAATGACCATAACCACACATGCAAGACAATAATCTAGTAAATACAACACTATACAATCTTACTAGTTAAGAGACAATACACAAGTACCAATTAAACATTATACTTAGGTTTACCTTTGATGAATTAAATAAATGATTTATCGATGAAAGGAACCAAGTACAAAAATAAAGTGGTGTCTCTTTGAACAAGATTCTTACTAATCTGAACCATCCTTCATTCTTAACCTACTTTCACCTTCCACTTCATATCCATTCATATTCTAGAATATGTTGGAGCATCAACTCTATTGACCTAACCTTAGATATATCTCATAAGTGGAAGTGTGGAACTCACAATCACCATCACATCGCTTGGGGAGTGTAGCACACGACACCCCGCAACTCAATGTTTCATACGATAAATGATGGGAAGTACCTCCACTTCTCCTAATGAAGCTAGGATCAACTTCCTATCAATAATCGCTCTATGTTTCTATTGTTGTTCTTAGAGTTGCATCATCAAATGAACAATTTGGGAAACCTAGTTTCTTGCATAAACTTGCACTAGCCCAAATATCATAGCAATGTATCAAATTGATAATAAATCCACAAATTTATGTCTCATAGATACCCTTTTCTCTTTTGTTGTCCACAACATCACATGGTAACTTTAGTAGCACCCCTCTAACCTATGAGTTAGCCTCATCCAAAACATAATATCATGCATAATCATTCACTAGTCATCATTAATATGATAAACTATAAATTTAAAACACAACTTCTACATATATGTAGTTTCATAAATCTACAAATATAGTTTTCTCAACCAAGTTGAGTCCATCAAATAATAAGTAACTTGAGCCTACCAAATAATAAACAAACAAAAACTAGGTCTTATTGTTGTTTATGTATTAAATCAAAATATAGGTTACAAAACATGTGACCTAGTGAATAAAACACATTATTCTTAATCATTAGAATACTCTTTATATTTGTTTTGATTTTGTTTATTTATTTATTTTGTAAGCCATGTATTTAATTATTTTGCTATTTTTTAATATAATGATAATAGAGTTATTTTTTTAATTGTTATTTATAAATATATAATTATATTTAGTCATAGCACAGAGAGAGATTATATTTTCATCATGTATTAATATAAGATGATGATGTAATTATTTAATAAAATTATGTTATCATATATAATCTTAAAATTAAAATTAATAAGCCATATCTCATTCTCCTAATTGAAATGGGCCTTTACCCATTTATAGCATATCTATGACTAGGTACCTAAAATATAAGAAAAAATTAAATAACTTAGGAGAGGAGAGGCTTTCTAAAATTGTTTTGAATTGGAGTCTAACCACCTAAGACCCAAGTGAGGTTGGCATAAAGATGCCATATCTTGGTTAAAGATATGGGGGATCCAGGAAAATGTCACATTGGAAGATATAGATATTAAAATTACTATTACTTCGAAATTCAAACAGAAACTATAGCTCATTGAAAATTTAGAGGATAAAAAAAATTAAGATATTACAAGGAGATCATTACCCATAATCTTTATTTCTTTGTTTAAACTATTCCAAAGAAAAACTCTATGAGCTTCATAGTAAAAGAGGCTGTTGGACCTTTCCTCTTAGTTTGTTGTGCATACAACCACAAAATTTTGGCTTCAAACTTTTGTTACAGTTCTCTCCAAACTTTGTGAGTACTGAAATAGAACTCTAAAGCAAACCAAGTAGTTCCTTACTTTTTTTTGAAAGTCTAATAAACCAAAATTGATCTTTCAAACTAATTTTACATTCAATATCAGCCTTTTAAATTTGATAGCATTGTATTACTTTCGATTAAACTTGGAAATCAATGAACACCACCGCAGCCGATGCCATCACATAAGCAGATACAATTAGTTCTTGTTGGTTGCAAGGGGTTGAAAAAGTCGTTAGAGAGTTGAACATTCTTTTTGATACCATGACTTCTTGAGTTTGGAGAGAACTGAAATAAAACTCTAAAGCAAACCAAGTAGTTTCTTATTTTTTTTTAAATCCAATAAACCAAACTTGATTTTTCAAACTAATTTTACATTCAATATCAACCTTTTAAATAGTAATAATATTATATTACTTTAAATTAAACTTGAAAATCAATAAACACCACCCAACTGAGCTCATTACAATGAGCACATTCCCACCTGAATAATTAATCTCTACACATAATCAGCTGCTGCTGACATATTTCTCACCAACGAGATATTGAACTTTTACTCATAATATTGGCCGAGTGCTTCATCCAGGCTTACAAAACTTTCTGTTCACTGCAGATAAAAATATAAATGGTATTAGAATATTTCTTCACTCTGCCACTCTGGTGTGAAATGGTCATGTAAGAACTCAACTTCAACTGGGTAACAGTGAAAAAAATATTTGTTGCAATTATTATGAAAAAAAATATAAATTGAAAAGCTGATTTAAATATAGTTTTAGATATAGATGTAGTAGTTATACTATGCAGTTGTATTGATACTTCAATATAAACCTATACTAAAACATGTAGATGTTGATGAAGATTTGAAATCAAACACAAGGTTCTATCATCAAACATGGCTATTAAACCATATTTTTATATTCCCATAAATAGGACTATTAAATCATGAAGTTATATAAATAATCAAACAATATATTATTAAAACACTCCTTATAACATATAAGGTCACAGTTACAAATTTAAAACTACATAAATAGTTTCATATGTCCACTGATAACCTAAAACCTATGAACCATCGTGACAACCATAAACCTTACTAAACAATGGTGACAACGAAGAAAACAGGAATTTCTTGGTAATAAGACCCAGTTGAATTCCATCCATTTCGGAGCTGTCAGCCTTCTGTCAGGACTTTTCAATGTCCACTGTTCCATTCCATTATTTAAGAACACAAAAATATATTTGTTTCCCTGCATGAATTTATCCTTGTCCTGTGCACGCGTGGCCATAGAATATTGTTCTCAGTTGAGATGGAAGACTCAGGACTCCGGAGTCAAGACGTCTTTGCAAACCTTCTGTCCCTGTAAGGTTTTATATACTTCTCAAGACAGGTGGGCTCTGAGAATAGCAGGACTTTTGTGCTACTGCTTATTGCTTTTGCCTCTTTTCAAGATTCCACCTTGTTACACGTGACCAGATCTCAGAGTGGACTGCAAAAACCTGACCTGTGTTTTATACCAAATTTTATTGAGAGGGGAAATGGAGAGAATCCTTGTGCTGTTTTAATGAAAACCTAATTATTGGATTTTGGCGTACAGAGATAACAAGCTATCTCAATGGCCGTGTAGGAGGTGAAACAGAGAAATGGAAAATATAATTGAGAATTATAATGTGTAATTGTAGAAAGGAAAAATTAAGATGAATGTATGTGATGTTATATTTTCAAGGAACAGTTATTTTATTGAGTTTATCAACCAAACAAATAAATTAACAAGTATTTAAGTAGTTTATGTATTTTATCAAGTTTACTAACCAAACAAATATATGATTTTTACTGAGTTTATTAACAAAATAAATAAATGATTGGATTATGAATTTTTTTAAAAATTATAAAAAAATTAATTACAAACTAATGAAATCAAAACTTTGATTATAAATATTTTACAATTTTTCATATAATCTTATAAATGGTATATCAATAAACTACATTACTACAACATTTACTATCAACTATATTTACAGAGAATTTAATACTACAGTAAATGAACTCTCAAAGTTGGCAGTTGGTGAAGATGACGGGATATTACATATATACCAATATATGGAGGGTTCTCTTATTTATGAAACTATGCTTCCTTTACCATCTAGGAATTGTAGGAAGCTAGTAGGTTCAAGTTGAATGTATTCAAGATTGTATTCTCCGTTAAATTGTTAAATTCCTTATGGTAAGTATATGTTTTTGTTAAATTCCTTATAGTAAGTATATGTCTTTGTTTGTCTCTCATAGTTAATGAATAGTGATAAAGATTTTGATCCTAATGGTTTTGATGGACATACATAGGATGGTGAACATTTTCCTTTTATATAGTAAAGATAACCCATGAATATTTATAAAAATTTTGTTACCTCTGATTCACCATACTGAATAACAAAAAATACATGGTTTTTTTTAGTTTGAAAAAAAAAACTACACTACAATTACTCACTAATCCATTTTCACTATCAACAAAAACAAAAGTAAACAAGGTAAATAATAGAGGATATTTGTTCCATGTTATCTCAAATCCCTCAACAATCTTACGAGAAAGTTTTTAGTCTAGATGGAAGCATGCAGCAGAAGTTACAACAATCTCATGGAGAAGTTTTCAATAATTTTTTGAATAGGGACTTATATAAGAAGTTGGATGGTATATGAAGTTTTCTTACATATATGCACATAGATAATGTGTATATTGCAAATTTGATAATGATGGATTAGTTTATATTTTAAACTAAAATAAAAAATGTAATCATATATACATTTAGTTTTAAATAAGTTTTGCAAATATAAATTTTAATAAATTTAATTTAAAAATACAAAGGTAATGATGATAAGATTAATTTGATTCCAATTATAATTGAATACATAAAACATATTATAGGAGATATCAAGCACCTCTATACTATGAAAAGAAATAATTTATATAGTTAGAAATTAAAATTTTATTTACTCTTTAAAACCATTTAGTGCATCAATTATAAATCATGATGTTAAATGTGAAGTGGTGAAAAAAAAATGAAACTTTATATCATATTAGAGACTAAGTTTGTAAAATAACACACAAAACAAAACAAATATACTTAATTGAATTTCAATATTGAGAATTGCATTACTTGAGTGGTCAACTTGTTTGAATATATAATAATTAGAAGTGGAAGAATAAAAAATAAATAAACAAAATAAATTTATGAAAAATAATACACAATAAAGAAAAATAATGTGACTAAGCAATATCTGATAATTTGAGATCACCATCACATCAATAAGTGTTTAAGGAAAGCAATATATGATAAATTGGGATCACCATCAAATCGATAAGAGCTCAAGGAAAAATGCTAGTAGGATATCTATCTACTATCACGCTACTTAACTTGTGGTTGATGAACATCGATAGACCACAATTTAAGTGCCATGAACAAATTATTTATTACTTGTTCTCCATGTGTAGTTATAATCACCGGTTGTGTATGCTTCAACTAATCTACATGTTATCACCTGTCTTCTTCTTGTTATCCATGCATCAACTACCAATCATCCATGCATCAAGGAACTATTATGCTTTCTTTTATACTTGAAAAAAAATATGCTATAAAAATTGTTTTTGTGTTAGCCATCATTTGGAAACCCATCCAAATCCTACTATGTGCAATATAGGGTGTTGAATTCTCATAAATTGTATATTCTCAGATAAAGATAATGTAGATAATGCAATAGATTGGATCTCTCTCGGATAAATACGAGTCAATGTATCATTGGGGATTTGAACCCAGGTAGGGAGAGTGCAAGACTTGCCTCCCAACCATTCAAGCTATTTCCCCTCAACAAAAAACATGGCCCTAGCCATAATGGTTAGTGTTTGATATTAAGGATGACAAGAGCGTGGGATATGATCCACTTATATGTGCACATGGAGTGCAACACAAGCCTAACACGTTTGACAACTATATCTAGGTTCCCCCATGGAAAACTCAAGGGTTGGATGCCCTCATGGGAACTAAACCTTGGCCACTAGTGAAAAAATTTGCATTCCTCATGTAATTTTCCTACTTTGAAATTTGGGATAGAGTGTTTTTTGGACAATTTTTTAGCTTTACTAGTCAAGACTAGAGGGGGTTCCAGCTGACTCCAAATGGTCTCGAATTTAAAATGAAAGGACAAGGTGATTCTTAGAACATTACCACATGAACTATGAACAGTTTTGATTTGAATTTAAGCTCCTACCAACTAGTTTGGGGCTATGGATAAACAATGCAATTTTACATAGGAAATTGTGGTCAAATTGCGCCAAGGGTAAAGGTAAAATTGGCTTCCCAACTCAAGTATGACCCTCCAAAATTTGTGAACAAAGTATTGGGATTGTTAACATACATAAGGGGTTATCATTACACATGGTTATTATCTCTTCAAACTAATTATAAAGTGCAACATTCGCATGCCCACTTTCAGGGAAATTGCTTATGGGGAAATTGTTGCATAACTAGCTCGATTTTGACGTATGAAAGGTAGAGTTAAAGTTTCAGA
This sequence comes from Pseudotsuga menziesii, assembly GCA_001517045.1. Classification (NCBI taxonomy): domain Eukaryota; kingdom Viridiplantae; phylum Streptophyta; class Pinopsida; order Pinales; family Pinaceae; genus Pseudotsuga; species Pseudotsuga menziesii. The sequence goes on from LPNX010186671.1 coordinate 260,998, forward strand.
TCAGGATGTGACATATAGAGACCATATACAAAATAAAAATTTATGCCCCAACAATATTAAACACCACAGGAATCCCTTCATACAAGTCTAGTATACAACTCATTCAGTATGGGAGTCAAACACATGAAAACTAGTGATTTAATAACATGGAATTGCAAGAGTTTCACATATGGATTTCTTGGATTTCAACCCACATAGAATAGGAACATGAAATTAAAGAGTAACACATCGTATATGGTTGTCACAACGTCATGAAACTCAGATAACATCCCTCATACAAATCTGATATAAGACTACTTCAATATTGAAGCCAAAATCCATGAAAACTAGTGATACAATGGCATGAGAATGCAAGCTTTTCACACAAGAGTTTCTTGAATTTCTAGTTGCATATAATATGGGAATGAAAGTACATAGAATCACAAAATATATGGCTTCCCCAACATCATCAAATTCATAGAAATGTCCTCATAAAAACATGATATAAAGCTACTTCAGTATTGAAGCCAAATCCATGAAAACTAGTTATTCTATAGCATGGGAAATGTAAGCCTTTCATACTCATATTTCTGATATTCTGACTTACAGAGCATATGTACATGATATTATAGAGCCATACATCATATAACCAAGCTTGGGCATCAAATATCCTCAGCAAAGTGCAAGCACCATTCCAACAAGCGCGCCGTCAACATGAGAGTGTGGGGGAATGAAGAAGAAGGAATGAGAGAATAGGGATATAGATGAGAATTCGACTATATGTACCTTCAAAATACAACTAAAAATCCTTCATTAAGCTCCTGTGAGAGGTATGAATGGCCTTTCCATTAACCAACTTGGAAAGGAATCCAACTCCCTCGAAATTGGTTCACAAGCAGGGAGAGTGAACACTCATCGTGCAATGGACAAACAAAATCTATCCAAAAAACCAAATTCCAATTAACAAATGATAAAAATCTATTCTCATTCCTCATGACATCCTTTTATTAACTTCATGAGGCCTCCTAAGGTCGAATTTCCCTCCATGGGATTCCTCCAACTCATCTCAGCGGTTTAGTAACTCTCATGACACTTGTCTTCCTCATTGGGGGTATATTAGATTTGGATCTTAGCTCATTGGGGAAATTATTTTTGAAGGAATAATACTCTAAGAATATTAATGTGACATAAAACCCTAAGAATACTCATAAGCAAGTATAAATACAATCTAGTATCATTGTATTGAGTTATACTGAACGTAGAGTATTGTATTGTAGCAATCTTGGCTTGTTGAATGATTCCTTCCATAAGGAGAATTTGATGGTCTTACCATACATTAAGGGTTCTCTCTATACTCTTGTCTTGTTTATTGTGTGGTTGTGTTTTGGTTACTCTCAAGTTAAAGGTTTATCTTTTATCTACAAACAATTTATTGTATGTTCAAATCCACACACGCATCCTATAGTTAAGTTCAAATCCACACACACGTCCTATATTTATATTCATACTCTCCCATCAAAGAAAGAGAACTCTCCAACTTTAAATTAAGATACTCAAAAACTCAAATACACAAGAGTTAGGGAAAATACAAGGGTATGAGGAAAGGTGGTAGGGGTTTGAAAAACACTAGGATGATGAAAAACCATAGAACTCTCAATTGAAATACATATCTTTAAGAAGAAAAAAAATCAAAAACAAATTTCTATAATGATTGTCTCAGATTGAAAAGTTATTATACCAACCAAATCAGATGGAAAAGTTATTATACCAATCAAATCACAGAGCTAATTAGGAGATATAACATCATTTATAAGGTAAATAAGTTTAATTTACCATTCTCATGAGAATACAAAATACCATAGCGTTGAACACAGTGGAAACACTGAGAGGGGGGCAGTGAATCAATGTTCTACACAAGAACTCTTTTTCAGTTGATCAATCAACAATTGTTAACATTTATTGAACATTCAATGCAATATAACAAATAATACACAGTAAACACAAGGTATGTAAGTAGATAAACTTTGCAATATAGTCAATAGTTTACATCAACTTGGTAATCTTCAACCACAATTGTGGTCCACTCAAAACTCTATGCCACATGCATATGAGCAATAATTGCCCCAATGTTTAAGTAATGGTTACCCCATAACTTCTTTATGAACCTACTAGCAATGGTTGGGACAAATATTCTTTCTTCCCCCACAAGAAATGACTTCTCCAATGCTTTATTTTTGCACCCACAGGCTATGGTTTACCCAAAACTTTCTTAATGTACCCACAAATCTTTGCACTCGTAAATTTTTGATTCTTTTCCTCAATCAACCTATCAATATGATGGCTTGTTTGCAATTGATTTCTTATCCGAATGTAAGAGATAAAACACAATCATATTCTCTGGCTTCTTTCCTTTCCTTTGATCAATAAGATGTTGGTCTCTCCACTATCCATACCTTCGCTTCCTGTTTTTCCCAAATTAATTCATTGCCACTTTTCTACTTCTCTATCTCTCCCCAATTGAAATGCGACACATTTTTACACATTCACTCATGTTATTTTTGTTTTATCCAACATTCCCATTTGATAAATAAATATTTATTTTTACAAAGTATATTGAGCCACTCAATATTATGTTTTGAGACATAATTAATTTGACCTCTTATCACTTTGTATTTAGGGTCAACATGTCATTTTCATTTCAATTTTGATAAGAACCTCATGTATGTATTCCATGGTTATTCTTCTATGTTATTCTTCATGTGGATTGTGTATCCTTCTTATGATTCTTCTTCAATGTTAATCCTCATGTGGATTGTATGGCCTTTGTCATGATTTTGATTTATGTTTGCATTTCCAACTTTGATCCATGTTCAGAGTTTTTATTGACACTATTTTCAACCTATACCCCACACTTCAACCATCACTTCAAACCTACCTGTTCACTTTTGTCTACTTGTTCACCTTTGTCATTAATAAACATTAATGGAAAAAATCATCATGTCTTGACATCAATGACAACTTTTTCCAACACAACTTTTTTAAAACATATGGAATTAAAATAAAGAAGATAAGAGTTAATGTTCCCATTGACTTAAATCTATACACTATCCATTTTTTCTGGATCAAATTTTAACTCTATTAGAATGCAACGAAGAAATTTGTTTTTGCCATCATGCAACACGCATTCGGTCAAAGAGAAAGTATAACAACATTCAATTCAAATGGTCCAAAGAATACTAAAAAAAATCTTTAGAGTGTGATGATGTAATTTGAGCATTAAATTTACATAATACTAGAAAATATGGAATATATGTTAAGAATGTTCTCTACAATTTTATCAAAAGTATAATCATATTAATTGTTTAATGTTATGGTGCAAAAATCAAACTTACCACAATGAAAAATCTAACCAAGTGTTCTATTTCTCTCAATTCCTATTCCCATCTAGATTAATGTGTTACTAATCAATTTTACATGCATAATATACCCTATGAGGGGGTTGGATTCATGTTTCTCATCCCCTTAAACCCTCTAACATGATTTCTTGTACCATCCTTTGTTTTTGACAACATATGTTATAATAGCAATGTGTATGTTGTAAGTTGAGGATAAAACTTATGTTATAATAGCAATGTGTATGTTGTAAGTTGAGGATAAAACTTGAGAAGTAGATGCGAAGCTCATGTTCAAACATCAATATTATTTCTAAAACAAATTTCAAAACTCCATCAAACTTCAACAAATTTTGTTAGCTATAGTTTTAAACCCAATTAATTATAGTTTATTGTAAACAATAAAATTAAATGAGACACTACAAGGTACATTGAACAAAATAGGCCTTGTGGAACAATTGCAACTTAGGAATAAGTTAAGGGTTAACTTGTAAAGTTTTATTAGTGCCAAATAGTAATTTATGTCGATAAAAATCTAAAAGGAAAATTCATAAATAAAAAGCTCAAAGACTTGTTATTTTTGTTAAGTCGGTGGATAGTTTGCACCTATTAAAACTCTTGAAAAACAATGACATGTAGTGGAAATACATATTCTAAGATGATGGTGTGTATCATCACACAGTGGTGGCTTCGTCTCTGCTTACTACCTATTCCCGTTGTGACATAGTCCCCGCTAATTATAATATATTTCTCACATCTAACTACAATAAAAATTATCAGCATGGACTTACTTTGTTGTGTTGAAAACCAAAAGTGCTATCTTTCTTTCTATTACTTTTCAATAAAATAAAAATAATTTTATTTATAATATTTATTCCCAACGTATTATTTTACTATGTATAAAACTTGGAATTAATGTTGTATTATTTTACTATGTATAAAACATGGAATTAAGTTTTTATATTTTGTTGTGTGAATACAATTAATCAAATATCAAGTATAATTGATAGAGTATGTCATTGTTTTTTGAAAATAAGATTGATATGAATGTGCAGAATGAAGGGAAACCATTAAAAGTGAAACCATATCGACAGCTTCATTATTAAAAAGTTTTCAAAAAATGAATAATATTTACATTAACATTACAAAGGAAGAAGATGAAATAATCAACAACATGCATGGAATAGGCCATCAAAATACCATCATTCAAGAAAGGAAGAAAATGAAATAATCAACAATATTCATGGAATAGGCCATCAAAATACCATCATTCAAGAAGATATTATTGAAGACCAGAAGCTACAACAAATTGGCGAAGTCACAATAACAACACATTGAATAAAAGGAAAGGAAAGTATGCAACAACAAGAAACCAAGGAGTAAAACAAAAAATAATAGAATTTGGATGGATGGATCATCATCAATGATAACAAGAAAGTAGGAATATAAGGAAATTGTGTTACTTGGTTTCATCACATGTAAAACTCTTAACTGTAAAGCTTCAAGGACGAAGCTTTTTGGAGTAAATTATATTATGGCCCAAGGGGGCATATATGGGGTTAAATGTATATGTAATAGGGTTGGTCTAATGAAGAGCCCACATATGCAATGAGTGATAGAGGTAATGTAGTCATGTTTAGGGGAACATGTGAACTAGAATATATGAATGTACTGGGGCATTTGGAGGACATTCTTTTATTCTTTAAAGAGTTATTACTCATCTCTCTTATCTATCTTGGAGTTTTACTTCGTTTACATTTATTTACGTGATGTATACTATGTTACATTGTGTTATCTTATGCATTTGGTTCATAGCATTGATACATATTCTTCTTTTCTTTGTAGTACATATTTACATTTCACTCTATTTTAAATTCACTTCACTTGCTCCAAGGATGTGTTACTTAATGTGATTAATTGTATGATAATAAGTTCGAGTAGAATCAATTTGTTTATTTTTTATAAAATTATTATCATCTCCAAATATATTGAGTTAAAAGATAATTTAAAGAGAAGAAAAATTGAAATAAAAAACCAAACATGTTAGACCTTCATTAAAATTGTAATAATGGTGTTTATCATTTTTACTACACAAACCACTTGATGTTAGTAATATGCTTATCTTTTTTAAAACACAATTAAACCAAAAAAATATACAAAACACTTATAATATCTTAATGTTAGTTATATGCCTATCTTTTTTAAAACACAACTAGACCAAAAAAACTAAAAAAACCACTTGGTGTTAGTAATATGCCTCTCTTTTTTAGAACATAATTAGACCACAAAGAGGCAATTAGATTTAAATGGTCATTTCATGTAAAGTATATGATTACAAGGGAAACACAATATTTCATTTATAAAAACTTGTGAACAATAATGATTTCCAATATTAAATTAAAATGTGATTGGAGAGACCATTGTCCTTGATTTACAAGGGGGAGACCAGTGTCCTTGATTTACATGTGATTTAACAAATTGGGAAACAATAATGATTTGCAATATCAAATTAAAATCTAAAATCTGATTTGAGAGACAAGTGTCCTTGATTTACATGTGATTTGCAAAAACTGGGAACAATAATGATTTGAAATATCAAATGTGATTTAAGAGACCATTGTCCTTGCTTCTCTCGCATTAAAATAAAACTAAAAAGAAGTGTGATACACGTTTACATATGGTACAATAATTATTTAAAAGAAATAAAATTGTAATTTAACATTTATGCCTATTTCTAATTTGGAATGTGTAGAACAGTAGAATGGTAAAATGGGGGAAATCTTCTATTTTATGTACTAGATTTACACTGCTAATCATTGTGAGACAAAGAATATATATAAAAATCATTGTGAGACAAAGAATATATATAGAGTAGAAATGTTGGTTTTGGGATGCAAATTTTGTGGTTAAAGTGATGTTATTATTTTTAATTGTTAAAATAATATAGGTTATGGTTAAATATGGATAGTTTTATGGTGATAATAATTACGAAATTTGTGTGTAAGTATTTTTATATTAACAACAATTATGAAAAAAAAATGTTTGAATAAGTATCATTTAAAAATAAATAAATAAACTTTCATATATATATGGAATTTTATAGTTAAAAAGATTGCATATAATAACTACTACAAGCATAAAATCTAACCCTTATCAATTGCCCCAAAGGATACATAAAAATCATTTCATATTAGTTTGAGTGCCAGGCTCACACACTTTTGATGTCATCTCAAGGAGAATATATATATATATATATATATATATATATATATATAAGGATTGGATAACAGTTAGTGATAAGGAGGTTGTTGAGGATAGTGGTTAGTGGTTAGTAATAAGGATAACTATTGGATAAGGGTCAAGTGCCTCACTTTGGGGAGATCCCATGTTGTTTGTTAAAAAGAAGGATGGGTCTTTTCAAAAGTGCCTAGATTACAAGATGTTAAAGAAGTAACATTCAAGAACAAATATCGCTTGCTCATGATTGATGATCTATTTGACCAACTCAAAGGGGATTCGAATGGTACAAGAGGGTCTCAAATTTGGTAGGGATTGATTTGGGGAGTATTAGGACCACTCAATGGAATCTATGATAAATTTATGACAGGTTATAGACATCTGCAACTCAATTTGGGAACATTGGAAAAAATGGTAAAATTACTAGTAATTTATGGTGCAATTCCCCCTAGGGTGTGAGCATAAATGGCTTTCCAACTCCTATGAAACCCTCACAACTTGTCAAACGAAGTATGGGGACTGTTATTAGACTTCATTTATTTCCATTTGGTATGGTTAAGAGTTATGCAACACAAGCAACACAAGCAACCAACCACACTCTAAAAAGTAGAAACACCCTATCTTACCATAGAAGCATAACAACAACAAGCAAAAGGGGAATCTCCATCCATTGGTCCATTTAGGATGGAAGAACGTGGAGAAGGGAATATGGAACTTATTTTTCAACCAAAAACCACATCAGATGCACAACTACAATGACTTGCATATGCATTAATAGAAGAAAATGATGTACGATGGAAAGACCTTGCCAAGCATAGAGAGCTTAAACAACAAAAAGTAACCAAAGCCAGGGAAGAATGAAAGGTAAAGGAAAATGATGCTATGGGTATCTAGTTGCACAAGGAACTAAAATATCCCCTCAATTGTATGAAGAAGTTAATAATAGAATTAATAGAGAAACATTAGTCGATCCCAAGCCACCATAAAGTATCTGATGACCAAACAAAATAACTGGTGGTGGAATAATTCCATAAATCATGTCACAAAAGGGAGAAGTTGGTTGACACAGAGGCGCAAGCAACAATAGCCAGCATAGTGTTTAATAATTGTCCCTCACACTTTTCACATGTGTTTAGAAAATTGAGAACCAAGAAATATTAGTCAGAGTTGACCAATAAGCACATGAAGACAAAGGAAAGAACTGAGAAGTAGACCATTGAACGGATTTTGTAGATAGAAAGTCAAGAGAGAATAGAACTTTAGTAAGAAGAAGCAGGGTGAATTCAGGAAGGTAAGACATTACATAACGAAGCTACTAGAATGCCTCATCATATGCACTTCCTGGATGAAAGGACGCAATATCTAGTAGTCGATATACAAGCACAAACCCCTCTATAAAAAATAATCAATATATTGACAAATCTTAGAACTAAAAATATGCCCATGGAAGAAGGAATCCAAGAATGGGAAATGTTACAAAACAAAATTTAGACATCAATGCCCCATATACATAAGACAATCGTCAACTCACAAGTTGTTTAGCCAGACGTACCACAGCAACCAACACCTTCACATCTTGTTGAACAATTTTTTCACTTGGGTACATTTGTCTATCAAGAATCCAAATCAGAGCCGACCAAGAGCATCGAGATAGAAAAACCTTAAAAGCATTGTGCTATTTATTTTTTGTAAAAATAAGTTGTTATTTTTCTTTTTCAAGAGTATTGGTTCCAATATTTTCCTTCTTCAAGATGAAGAAGAGTTTGAGTGTAGGGGAGATGTTGGAAGGGTGTAGTCGACTGAAAATCACCTACTCGACTGGCTCAAGAGGTCAACTGGCATAATAAACAGTTACGTATAATAATATGTATGAAAGACAATAGTTTATATTTGTGATATGACCTTATATTGATAATATACCTGGTATATATGGATTATGATTACTCTTGTCTATTTATGAATGTATTCTTTCTTAATATATGTCAGTGGTAACTCATGGTTGTAATCTCCTAGATTGCAACATGTATCCCACTTCATTCCAGCTGAGACTACTCAATGGGCATGTGAAATAGCCCACATATTCATATGAGAAGTAGTAAGACTACATAGTGGGTTGAATGTGATTATGGCAAATATCAATTCAAAGTTTACCTTAAAATTTTGGCAAATTTTATTTTTTCAATTGCACATGAAGCTAAGTTTCAACATTTCCTACTAGCTAAAGATAGGTGGACAAAGATAAAGGGTTAATAGAAGCTTTGAAGGTAGCTTAGAATGTATGTAATGAATCAACTAAAGAGATAGGTAGACTACGTTCCCTTAGTAGAATTTTCTAACAATAATGGGTATCAACACACCATTAATAAAATACCATTTGAAGCCTTGTACACACATAAGTGCATCTCCCCAATTAGCTAGGACAATTTGGAAGTGCCACTTACACAGGAAGGTGACACCCTAGAAGAAATTGAGAACATAGTGAAACAAGTATAACAAAGTCTAAAGTCTACCTAGAATAGGTAGAAGAGTAATGTAGATAAAGGGAGATCTAAATAAAAACAAAGTTGGAGAGTAAGTGGTCCTTAGATGCAAAATGTTGTTCTTTAAGCCTAGGAAAGTGGAAGAACCTAGCACCAAGCTATTATGGACCTTTTAATATTTTGGCACAAATGGGAGCCATTAGGCTTACAAATTGGTATTACCACCACATGTAAAAGTTCATAATGTTTTATGTGTCTTTTTACATCTATTGATTTATTTTTGGTCTATAACCATTTTGATTGATTCATTGTTTGCATCTTTGATGAGCAAGCTAACATATAACAATTTGTGATCATATCACTTCTCCTTTCCTCCTAATTTTCATTTGATTAGTAAATGAATGAATGAAATAAGAACTTAATTCATATAAACGGGCATCTTCTCAAAGTTAGCCATTCACTCATGCAATCTTGATTATCCATTTCACACAACTAGGCACATTCATACATAAATGCATGCAATGTACATTCATTTAATGCATGATTTTCATTCATACTCATAGTGAGATGTATACACACAATTGGGTATACAATTATACACATAATTGTGTATTCAAATTGCATGACACTTCAATACAAGATTGGCTTACTCGTACATAAAAGGATGCTCAAGTTGCATGATCGCTCATTTTCAACTTAGGTCATCTTAAGGACTATAAACTCAGATGACCATTCCCACTTCCTTATAAATCATCCTCGTAGAGGAATTCAATATGTTGATTGCACGAGTTCCATTTGCACAATCAACAAATCACATTGACCCACTTTCCCTTAATACACCATTTTACTAATCTTTTTAACCACTAACCCTAGTAACCCACTAGTCATTATTGACCAAAGTTAACCACCATTGACCTAGAACCCCTCAAACCTCCTATCTGACTAATCCCACTAACCCTTAATTATAAACCTTGTGACCATTAATGCCATACCCATTAACCACTTAACCTACTTATCCCCTGATCCAAAGATGTCCTGATCCATAACCCTACTAACCCATTAACCCTTAACCTTCATTGCCCATATTGCTCAATATTGAGCATTCGTGATCATGGTTGACCATATTGATCATGACTAACCATTGTTGATCATTGTTGATTATACTAACTTATATTGTTTGCCATCTTAACTATATTATAACTATATTTGTAATTATTAACCATATTGGAAATGGTTAATCATCATTGACTATATTGACCATTCTCCATTTTAAGTGTATTGACCATATTTACCATATCAACCATGATTAACCATATTGACCAATTAACCTACTATCCACTGATCCCCTAATTTACTAAACTCTTTGCCGACCAATCCTATTAACCCTATTGACCTATGTTGACTGATATTGACTATTAATCAACATAAATCATTTAATATAATTATCCACCCACCTCTCATTAAAAACCTAACTCACCCACCCTCTAAGGTGCCTCTATGTTTACTACCCTCTTTATATATGTATTTTTAATTTAAAAAGAAAATATCCATAGAGTAGACATTCTTGTAGATTGTAGATGAAATGTTATATACTTATATAAATGTATTATTAAATGAGTATGTGATCCATTCCATCATAATATCTTTTAGAAAACTTAGAAAACAAAATATTTTACTCTATTATTTTATTTTAAAATGATTTTTATAATAAAAAAATCTTTAAAATAAATTTTAGTTTTTTTTTAATAAAATACTATATTAACATACGAAGCAAATTACACATCGATCAAACAGAGTTTTGTCAAGCTTAGCCTCTTGACGCTTCCACAGACTAATTCATTCTTCCATCCTTAGACTGTATTAGGTGGGAATACAAAAAAAAAGACCCTTCTTAACTACTCTACTTCCTATATCAAACATTGATATATAAAATCCTAGATGCATCATTTAACCAAAAAAGAAATGCTTTGTCTGCACCAAATCTGTACTCGGGCTTGTCCACACTCCGCATAACCTCCATCGTAGAATTCTGTGTGCATGTCCTATTCTGCAACCATCTTCCCTTTCGCTCCCGTATCAACTACCATCTTCTTGCCTTTAGCCTTACTGGTCTCTCCACCATCGCAATTCGAGGGGCATGGGGCATAAAATTTAAAACCCAATTTGTTGGTAATGAGATCGACCTCTCTGTGCATCAAGCAGCAGTCCCGGTGATGTTCCTTCCAAGCTTGAAGTGGCTCCAGATTTCCTTGCCGCTTGTTTTCTCCCTCCATTATCACATGGGCCATAAGGTTCTTCATGACCTAGTACAACATCATTAAGAATTCATAGGCTGACACCCTCCCCGTCGTAGTTCCAGGTTCCATCGTCCACTCCTCAACTTCCTCCCGTATCTTATTTATCGGGGAAGTATGTACCCTTTCACATAGCTCCTTCTCTATTGGTTCAATCTCATCGTGAACCACTGTTGGAATTCGATAGTGAAAGAAGGTAGAAACGGTCTGAGCCTGTGTCTGAGCCCGAGTTATTCTCCCCCCCCGATCCCTTCGTATATATTCATATTTTCCTTTTCTTCCCTCGACCTCGGGTAACCGACGAGGGAGTAGCAACAATACCTCCTTTCTTCCTCGACGCCATATTCTCTTGTTTGAGTTTAAGCCAAGAAAGAATTGGGCTAAGGTGAAGCACTCTAAGAATAATAGAAACAACAAGGTATGAACTGAGAAAAATTTGGTATGAGAGGCCTCGATGCTCATCTGGTTTTATAGCAAGGTAAGCCATTATTACTAAAACTGGATGGTTCATAACTTCATCCATCCTAACTTTCCATCGAACTGCTTTTGGAGTACCAGCCTTAGTATTCTTCACAATTGTATTTTGAAACTCCTGAGGTGAGAACTGTATTGTATCATCGTTGGATCTCCCCAACAGTTGTAATAAGTGCCAATTTGTATCATGGACAAGGGTGGGAAGTACATTCATCGTCCTTGCTTTGTTGTTATTATAAGAGGTGGGGTAAATCTATCCCATTCATGTGTGGGCTTGTGATGTGTCCAGGATTCCCTTGCTCGACCCTTCCCTCCCATCCTGTCGCCGCATGATAATTGTTGGCTAGATGGCGGCATTGGTCTACCCAATGTGCTCCTTCGAATGCCTGCAATTGTCCTTCTCTAATGCCATTTCCTCCTCGCACACCCACATTTTCCATGAGGTCAAAAAATTTGTTAGCTTCCCTCCTAACATGGTCGAAGTGCTAATCATGGTTCGTGGATGGTAGGGTCCCCTACGTTTCCATCCTACTGAGCAAAGGCCAATTGCTTGCCACTTTCTTTGCTTTTTTCCCCATGGAAAATTTCCTGGCCATCTAGATGATGACTTGGGAGTCTCCTTCAACCATCATCGGCAACCATCTAGATATGGAAACAATCCCGAGGCCTTGCAAACGGACTTATAGCTTTATTGTGTTGTTCGTCTCAAAACAAATGGAACCGTGGTAAAATTACAGGATCGCCCCGTGGAATCCTCCTAGACTCCCGCAAACCCTGCCAAACCATGATTTCCTTTCGATGCTCCATCAAAGTTGAGCTTCTAAGTTCCTTCCGATGGTTGCGACCATGAATTTGGGATAACTGGATTGTAGACTAAAACTTTCTTTTGTAGCCCCCTAAGTCATATTTATTGATCCCCCAACCTTCTACTATTTGGGATTCCATTTCAATGAGCTCCTTGTCCCTGTACTCCCACTAATTATTCTGCACAGTCTCCTAAATGTTGTGAGTTTACCTCTTCCAAACCTCCTCTTATGTGTATTTCTTGTCCCGATAGATTCAAATGTTCCTCTCCTACAATAAAACCCATAGCAACATCCATGGGATCATTTCCCATATCAAGCAGAGGATTGGAACTGAAATGCTTTCATTTTCCATTATTTGAGAGTTTGATCCGGTTGACCTATGACTTTGTCATTTCTACGAAAAATGGTCGCCCCATGATCCCAAAGAGCCGAGGAGAAGGGACACTCATCCACGAGGTGGTTCAATTTATCCTCTTCATGAAGGCACAGGGGGTACTGCATAGCGCCTTCAAAACCCCTGTTTCTATCATTGTCCCCCGCCAGAATTCTTCTCTTTACTACCAACCAGTTGAAGGTGGAAGTTTTTTGCCAAGTGTTCATGATCCATATCTTTTTCCATATTTCCTCTCGGACTTCCCCAACTCTGGTCTTTATCTTATAGGCCTCCTTTATACTGAAGACTCCTATTGGCGAGTACCCCCATCTTAACTTTTCCTAGCCTTCTTATCTTTGTCTTTCATTGAGCATGTCTTGAAGTTATTTTGTCTCTTTTGCAGTTGTCAATCGTTGCCACCACTCTTGACCTTGCCATTTTCTGTAGTCCCCATTACTGTTTAGCTCAGACCAATACTGGCAGACGTTGATCCTTCCTTCTCTTAAACCTATTTCCCTTATCCGCTTCCATCTGAGGTTGTCCTTAAGCTTTGGAAATTGATTCCATGAATCATCCCAACAGTTTCCTTCTTGGCCATTTTTTACTTCCCAAAAGATATGGTCCTGAACAAGACCTTTATTTTGTTGGGAATTCATCCATATATGAGAGCCCGATTTCTTGTCACCGATTCGAACCAGGTCACTTACTAACTTGTCTTAGGCATACTTCACATGCCACAACTTAGCCCAAGGCTCGTTCGTTTGGTTACGCCACCTCCACCATATTTTGGCTCCCAAGACCTCACGTATTATCTCTAGATCCCTTATTCCAAGACCTCCCTTATCCTTTGGCTGAAATAGCTTATCCTATCCTACCAAATCTATTTTAGATTTCTCTCTCCCCCCCCATAGGAAAACACGTTGGAGATTGCGAATTTCCTTGAGGATTTCCTTCAGAGCAGCCAAAACTGAGAATAGATGAATTTGCATAGACTGTAGGATGAACTTTACCATGAAAGTATTACTCATGAAGTTTAAAGGTATTAAATACCATAGTTTAAGCTTCTTCCTCATTCAATCAAGAAGATCATGGCACAAAACCTTCCTACTGGTCCCCTCCGCCATGGGAGATCCTAGATACTTTGACGAGAGAGTTCCAACTGAATAACCTAGGATGTGAATGATGTTACTTTGAATCACCCTTGAGGTGATGAAGAAAAAAATTGAGATTTTTATGGATTTACTTCTAAACCTGAAGCCTTGGAAAAGAGATTCAAACACTTCTTGAAAGACCTTTCCTCTTGAACTGAAGGGTTCCCCTCTAGCATGGTATCGTCCACAAACTGTTGGTGAGTTTGTTTATCCATTCCCTTGTGGATATTTAATCCATGAATTTCCCCTACGGACGATTGATCCTGGATTAACTGGCTAAAGCCCTTTGCCATGATGATGAATAGGAAAGGTGAAATGGGGTCCCCTTGACGAATGCCCCGGGTAGGATTCAAAGTGCAAGTGGGTGAAACATTCATCAAAATTGAGAAGAACGTGGATGAAACCATGTTCATGACCCATTCTATCCAGTCTCTTCCAAAGCCAAAATCTCTCAAGATTTCTCTCATATACTGCCAACTCAACTTGTCATAAGCTTTGGCTATGTCTAGCTTAACCAACATGCCTGGTTTTTTTTATTTATTTATTCAGGGAGTGAATGGCTTCATGGATAAGGATTATGCCATCCAAGATTTGTTTTCCTTCAACAAACCTCGATTGCTCTGGGCCAATCGGGAAGGGGAGGATCAATTTTAATCTATTAGCAACCACTTTAGAGATTATTTTTTAGATGGAATTACATAGAGCTATGGGTCTAAGATTAATTGGTGTGTCTGTTCCCTCCAACTTGGGGATGTTAGTTGGGAAGGTCACATTGAAATCCATTAGGAATCCTTGAGCTTGGCGTGATTCCTCAATGAATTCCCACACTTCTTGTTTTATGAGGTCCTAGAAGTAGTGGAAGAAGTTGGAAGTGAAACCATCTAGCCAAAGAGCTTTCCCCAACATCATTTGGTGCATTGTCTCCTCCACCTCTTGTAGTTATATAGGATTTTCCAACATATCATTGTGTTCCTGAATGACAACCGTCGGGATGAGTCGAGTAATTTTCTCAATGTCATGTTGTCTGTTTAACTCGTCCTCTGTCATGACACTTTTAAAATGTTTGAGAAACTCTTCTTCTATCTTCGCTCTTGTCTCGACATTCCTTCCATCTATTTTCCTCAGTTTGTGAATCTTTGATCGCTGACTGTTTTGTATCACCGTATTGTGGAAGAATTTCGTATTACATTCTCCTTCCTGAAGCCATTGATTCCTTGACTTTTTCTTCCAATATATTTCATGTCGCTCCCTTGTAGCGAGCTGGGTGAGGAGGTCATTCTCTTGTTGTTTGAGGTATTCCTCATACCCTTCCTCCATGCCTTTCCTTTGGATCCCTTCTAGTTTTCCAATCAAGTTTTTTTAGTCCTAGAATATGTTTCCTAAGTCTTCTTTGTTCCACATACGAATCCTCGCTTTTAGGGCCCTAAACTTATGCTGGAATTGGTACATCCTTGATCCCATAAGGGGGACCAGTTCTTGCCACCACTTCTGGACAAGGAATTGAAGTCTTTATGTTGAAGCCAGAATTGCTCAAATATGAACGGTTTCCTGTTTGGGTGATCTAACCATTCCCACTACAAGCATATTGGCCAATAATTCGATCTAGCCTCCGGAAGGATACTGGATGACACCTCTCTTGCTTCTCTGGCAATGTCCTTTGTGACTAGAAATATGTCTATTCTAGAAGCTACGTGGTGCTCCCCACCTTGTCGATTGTTCCATGTAAACCATCCATTTCCAGTTTCCAGGTCAACTAGTTGATTTTGTTCGATGAAATATCTAAAATATTCCTGGAATCTATGCAAACTATGCCTCCCCCTTTCTTTTCTCCTAGGGATGTTATCAAATTGAAGTCCCCACCCATTATCCATGAGCTACTCCCTACTTGCATTTTTATCCATCTTAAGAACTCCAAAAAAGGGTTTTGGGGGGAACGCACAGGGGCCATAGATGCTTGTTATGGTTCCCTTTACTCCCGAATCCAAAACCGTGAAATCCATTGTTAGAGAGAAATGGGTCACCCAAAAATTTGTCAGACTAATTATTTTCAAGCGCCAAAGGATCGCCAGTCCTCCTGTTGTCCCGATAGCATCTACTGCCACTATCCTACACCCTTTCCAAATCCTTTGTTCCACCTTGTCAAGTGTTTCAGATTTACACTTTGTCTCCTGGAGAAAAATAGTTGTCGGTTTCTCCTTCTTGAGTTTCTTTGCCATAGTCCTACTTTTCCTCGAGTGGTTGCAAGCCTGTATATTCCATGAGTTATCTTCATTGGTTCACTCGATTAAATTCAAAGAAGGTCGCTACTATCGTAGGATACTGGTCTGAATCAATAAGCTTAACCCCTATTTCCTCTATCATTTTCTTGTTCATCTTCCTACCTCTGGTCATGTCCTCCTCAAGTTTTTTTCTTTTGTTCCCCTTCTGGGAGTCCGCTGCTATCCCGAGTTGTTGACGAGCCCTTGTTTTGATGATCGCTTCCTGTAATATCTCTTATTGTCGCCGAGACACATAGTCTTTCCTCTTTTTTCTCAAATTCCTTCACAATCTCGTCTAGATCTAATTCCCCCAGTTCCATATCCTCAACCTCGACTTCCTCCATGGCCTTCATTTACTCTTCTGTCCCATGGTCCTCAAACTCCTTATATTCCTTCCTACTCACTTGGCATTTTGGAGCAACATCCTTATCCTCAGGTTCTCCTCCCTCTTCCCTCTCAGTCATGATCACAAATCGGTTGTTGTTGTTTGAGCCTCCCACTTTGTGACCTTTGACCTGTTGTTGCGAGGGACCCGATCTGGGATTTCTTTTGTTCTGGATCTGAAGAAAGCCTTCCTTATCCTCCATCTTTTCCTGCATTTGCTGGACAGTCAGTAGTTGTTGACTATTATTTGGACAATTTTGACAGAAATGTCCATAATCATGGCATTTTCTGCGACTTTGCATCTAAAAGGAATGTGTTCATAGTCAATCAACTGCATCCATTCTTCATCTTCCCCGTTTAGACT
The DNA here is from genome assembly GCA_001517045.1 of Pseudotsuga menziesii. Classification (NCBI taxonomy): domain Eukaryota; kingdom Viridiplantae; phylum Streptophyta; class Pinopsida; order Pinales; family Pinaceae; genus Pseudotsuga; species Pseudotsuga menziesii. The sequence goes on from LPNX010186671.1 coordinate 278,190, forward strand.
AATGACTTCAAGTATCTATTTTGTAGATCCATATAGACACAAATGTGGGAAAATGTAGTATATCGTTGTTGTTTAGTTTGTCCTGCTGCTTTCACAAATTCCCCCAATGTGTTCCCAATATCTTAGAGGATTTCAAGATCCGAGTACTCACACGATAGGGAGTACAAGCAGATCCATACTAGGGAAACCCTCATATCCTCTTTCTCTAGATTGAATCTCTCCTACCATGGCCTTAGGTAAAGGCTTTTTAAGAAGAAGAAATGTTGTCCCCTTTCTAGGATCTGATCCTGATCCTCCTGGTTGAAAAGGATGACGGTGAAGAACCCCTTTGAATCCAGGTGCAGGTCATAGTTCCTTTTAGGGTTCCAAGGGCTCTTGATCCATCTAACCAAATCTCGTTCTTTCAGCCCGATCCCAATGAATTTTCCTATTAAAGATTTTTCCTTCTAGAGTTCAACCTTTTCTCTTACCTTTTATGATCGGATATGAAGTGCGGGAACTGTCTGGGCTCACGGGAAACACCCTCCCAAGCGATGATCAGGATGGGTTCCCCGAACCTCTGACCTCCCCCGTTCTCCCCTTCGTCGTCATTCTGACCTTCGTTAAGCTTTGGGTTCGTTGTCATGTCCCGAGTGATGGAGCACGAGGGGGAGCAACCCCCTCCCCGAAATGCCTTTGCCGAGAATCGACACCAGCTTATTGCTAGTCTACTCTCCATATCGCCCATGAGGGTTGCTCCTCTGATCACCGACCAATGTTCCACAGGCCCGTAAATCCTAGTTCCCCTCCTTCCCTCTCCCACCAGCTACCTCCCTTCTTTAGGACTCCATAATAGATCTAGACCATTGATTCGAATCAGGAATGGATAAAAAAATGTCCATTAGGGATCAAACGATAGACATGGACCCTTCGATCACATGACTCTCTAGAATCTTTCCAAGTAGATAATACAAAGAACAAGATGTTCTAAAATAAATTTTAAAAACCAAAATATATATATACATATATATAATCAATGACTATTTATTTTATTAAACAAATCAATATAATAGTACAACGATGTATATTTATATGATTTATTATTTATTATTATTTCAATTAATTCAAAATTAAAAAAATACCAATAACATATCTATCAAAACAATATAACAATATAATACAATAAACATGTAAATCCACATAATGTATTTATATTATTTATTATTATTTATACATTTTATTAAACAAATCAATATAATCCTACAACTATGTATATTCATATGATTTATTATTTATTATTATTTAAATTAATTCAAAATTTAAAAAAAAAAAAACATTAACATATCTATCGAAACAATATGATACAACAAACATGTAAATCCAGATAATGCATATAATTCATTTATATTATTTATTATTGTATTCAATATAATACTACATCTATGTATATTCATATGATTTATTATTTTTTAAATTAAGTCAAAATTTTAAAAAAAAAATACCATTCACATTTCTATCAAAACAATATAATACAACAAACATGTAAATTTACATAATGTATTTATATTTTTATTATTGCTTATATTAATTCAAAATTAGAAAGATATCATTGGCATATACCTATTACACGAATAATATTAACGTTATTTGCGTATCAATAAAGTTATCATTGACCATAATATTACTATTTTGAATCATTTTCGTGTTCAGAGCCATTTCCATAAATAATTTTAATTTTTGTTTAATATGTTGAAGGGTGGAAAGTGATATGCATAAGGAAAATATGCATAAATCATTAGGTTTGTTTTTTTGTTTTTTTGTTTTTTGTTTAGACGAAAAAATGATTTTTTGATATTCTATTGAATCAAAGGTAATTTGTTACATCTTCTAGTCACGAGGACCATTTATGCAAATCTAACCACAATACAAGAAAAATTATCATCGAAATAAAAACGAGCAGGGAGATAGGACTGAGCCAACTTTTGATATTCTATTGAATCAAAGGTAATTTGTTACATCTTCTAGTCAGCAGGACCATTTATGTAAATCTAACCACAATACAAGAAAAACTATCATCAAAATAAAAACGAGCAGGGAGATAGGACTGAGCCAACTTTTGTCCCCGCCTAGGCTTGTTGTAACCGAGGGATAAAAAATATGCAAGTAAGGTCAGCCATATATGTCTCAAAAGAAGATAATATGAGCCTTGAGTCATTATCCAAGATAGGCTTGAGTCCTCTCAATATCCAGGGATAAGTTCAATGAACCAAAATCTGTAGAAAGATAGTACCCCAAGGGAACTAACTACATCAAAAGATAGTCCTTAGTCAGCATCAGAGCTGATACTCAAAACAACTGAAGATAAACTTCCCTATAAATGTCACCTTTACAATATTCCGAAAAAGAAAGATGACCTGGAGCCATAAGCAGCCCATCCTTGGATAATGAATCAGCCCTCATATTATATTCCCTATAAACATGGCTGAAATCCACTGAAGTGAACGAAGAGATCAGCTTTTTGGTGTTGTTGCACCAAGCATCTAGGTTCACAATAGAAAGAGTGGATTCATCCTTTGCCAAATTTATAATCATAGAGGAGTCACCAAAGATATGTAGATATGAAAATCCAATATCTTTGGTAATGGAAAGGAAAGCCCAAAGTCCCAAAAACTCGGCTCTTGTATTAACTATATAAGTCAAATCCCTTTTCTATATGGTAGGCTCAAAATATTATTATATCTAATTATTGAATTTATATAAATCAAATAAAGTTAAAAACTTTTTTAATTTTATTAGATTTTTTTTCTTTTCTTTTTCTTCTACAATGGAGTGTTATGTAGTTTAATAAATAAAAAAAATTAACTACTTTTTTAATGCATCAATATTGTTGTCAACAAAAAAAATGTAAAAGATCCTTGGACATGAAAGTGTTATTGTTACTTCAAATAATGTTTAGCTAATTCGTCATCCTAGTTTGTTAATATGAGATTTATTTTATCTTTAAGAAGTTTTGTTGTAATAATGAGTTTTATATTATAAAACTTTCTTGTGTATTGAGTATAGGAACACAATTTTAAAACAAACTAAATAATTTGTTTCTTTAAGTTTGATAGACCAAAGTTTGGTCTCAATGGACATTAACCATCATCTTCATTTTAATGTGCATTCCAAATTATTATTATAGAAGTGCATTGTGTTTGCTTAATACCATACACAATGAGTTAGTTTGTCTAATGGAACAAAATATATCAACGATGGATGCTTGCAAACACTGCATAATGATTCAGAAAGTAGCAAGAAAATCTTTTTGCTCTTATGATACTTCAATATGCATGTAAATATAATTTCATTTATAATAAGTAATTTTCATTCATAATGTTTTCCATGTCTCTTTACATTTATGGATATATTTTTGGTTTTTCATGTCTCTTTACATCTATTGATATATTTTTGGTTTGTAACCATTTTAATTAATTTTGTGTTTTAATTTATATGGGCATGTTAACCTATAACAATGACATATCATCTCTTTTGCTCCTAATTTGCATGCATTTATTTTTGGTTTGTAATCATTTTGATTGATTCCAAGTTTTCATTTCTCTTTTGCTCCTAATTTGCATGCATTTATTTTTGATTTGTAACCATTTTGATTGATTCCAAGTTTTCATTTTTAATGGGCATGATGTTAACCTATAATAATTTGTGATGAGATTATTTCTTTTTTACTCCTAGTTTGCATGCATATAAATAAGAAGTTAATTATGTGGACTTCATCCAATTTTCTACCCACATTTATACTAATTTAATGCATGATTTGCATTCTTAATAAGATGTTCAAAATCATGTGAAATGTTGATATATTGGTTCACTTGAGTTCCAACATTAACCCACTTACTCATAATATCCTAATTTACTGATCTCCTAATCTTAGTAACTCATTATTGATCGTTGTTAACTTTAAAGATATAGAGATTTTCATTTTAAAATATCAGTGTCAATATCTATATATATTATAAATCAAAAGCAACAAGTATATTATAAATCAAAAGCAACAAGTATGTATATTAATATGTTGTATTACTTATTATTATTTACACTAATCTAAAATTATAAAATAAATATGTCTATTAATATGATGTATTATTTATTATTATTTATGCTAATAAAAAATAGAAGTGCCATTTGTATATCTATCAAAACAATAAAATGGGATAAATATAATGTATTATTTATTATTGTTTAAAATAATTGAAAAGCATAATTTTTATGAAAATATATAATTAGTATGTATCTTTTTTATGGGACAAATATAATGTATTATTTATTATTCTTTATAATAATTTTTTTATTATCAAAATGGATAATATTTTATTTTTATTTTTATTTTTATGAAGAGATACAGGTTTATTTTGACAAATGCCAAACAACCAATTACACAATAAGAATAAATGCTTCGAGAAGATTAGAGTTTGTACAAATTATTACAACTTGAGAATGAATCTCTCAGAAATAACCAAATTACAGCTTATAGGATCACAAATTACGAAATTGGGTGAAAATAGTTGGGTTCTCCGCTGATGCAAAGGGTACGTTGAGCTAGAAGGCATGCTTTATTTGCCAAGGCATCTGCAAGATGATTTAGATCCCGAAGGATGTGAAAAGATGTGACCCCATCAAATTCTTTCAGAATATTCTGAATTCTCTGCAGAAAGTTTATTCAAGGCAGTATTATTGAATTGATCAACTGAATTTAAATTTTTGATCAACAACTCTGAATCGCCGAAAATTTGGAATGACTTGTATCCTTTCTCCTTTGCAATTTGGCATGCCATGAGAAGGTTATAACATTCAGCCTGGTTATTTGACATGATTCCAAGTCCCCGGCTAAAACTGGATTCAATCAGTCTTCTTGGAGAGAAGACCAAACCCCTAGCTCCTGAGATCCCGGGATTTCCCTTGGATGCACCATTAAAGAAAATTGTCGTTGAAGAGGAACTCATCCACAATGACTTAAAAGCGTCAGTATTACCACAAAAATTCCAGGGAGAGGAGGTGGCAGGTTTAACGCAGACCAATTTTCTGATACCTGTTGGAGTGGAGCCCAACCACATTGAAATCGTAGAGGGTAGAGAGGAATTGGAGTTCGGACTGCCTGCTGATTCAAAAATTGACCTTTTAACATTGTTAGCCATGATATGAGGGGTCGTAACCTGGTTGTTGAAGATCCAATTATTCCCGTCGATCCACAGCTTCCACCATGTGAATTTTGGAATTACAAGCCAAAGCTTGAAGCAACCAGTAGATTTATCATTTTTATAAGGACAACAATCGATCCAGGAGAGGAAGAAGGAAATAACAGGGGAATGGCGTGGGGCAGAGATATTAAAGTTGTGGAGAACAAGCTCCCACATCGTTTTAGTAAAGACACAATTAATTAGGAGATGTTCTGACGATTTAGAGGCTGATTTATAGAGACAACACTGAAATGGTCCATAAAATCCACGTTTTAACAAGTTTTCGCCAGTCAATACCTTGTTGTGCATGAGAAACCATGTGAAAAAATTCACTTTGGGAAGACAGGAAGAGGACCAAACTGATTTCCAAAACACTGGAGGCAAGCTTGAGGGATGTGTAGCTTGAAATTCAATGAAACCTTTTGCAGTTGTGTATATTCTAGACTTACCCTTTATAGGAGTGATGTATTGGAGCAAGACATGAAAGAGAGGAGAGCAAAAAAAAAAAATTTGGGATCTGAGATGAATTGGGAGGTTAGGAAGAGACCAGCCAGCCCAGTTACCAGTGTTGTCCCATGAATAAATATCATCCAAACGGAGCATGCCTTTCTTAGTTAACCAGTTCTTGATCTCTTCTAGCAAGATGACAGAGGAAAGAGAAGGATTTCTTGAGATTTTATCCTCCCAGAGAAGGATCCTCTTCCCATTTCTAGGGATTCTATAGAGCTGTTGATTGAATTTATCGATTCCTCTTGTGCAAGAATTCCAAATAGTTGTGCCTATAGGAGTGCTAGAAGTTGTTAAATTTCTCAAAGACCCCCCCTTTAGATACTTCATCCTAAATATCTTACTAACAAGGTGATTTTTATCCACATACAGCTGCCAAAATAATTTACCTCCCAATGACAAATTAGCCAAACCAGGCTCATGGATTTGTAATCCACCTTCTGAAATAGGTCTTTTAATGATATCCTAGCTTACCAGATGCATCTTATTTTGGTTTCCTTTGCCACCATTCCAGAGACAATCTCACAAAAGTTTGGAAATCTGAGACGAAATAGACTTAGGGGCAAGAAACAAAGAGGATTGGAAGATGTGAAGAGTTGAAAGTATTGCCTTTATCGAAATCAATTTTCCAGATTTGGTTAACCACTGACCACCCCAAGAAGTGATTTTGGATTTTAATTTAGCTATAACTTTGACCCAGAGAGAAGGAGGACTTGATCCAAGAGTTGAAGGCAGCCCCAACTATTTTATCTTCTCCCACTTATCAAAACCAGGGAAACCCAAGGAGTTTTAAATTTGAAGAATTGCAGAATGATCTACATTCCAACCATAAACAACACTTTTTATTATTATTGACCAAGGCTCCTGAGATAAGGCAGAATTTTTGAAGAATTTCATTGAAGGCACGAGCAATCTTCAATGAGGCCCCTCCAAGAAGGAGAGAGTCATCCACAAATAGGGCATTGTTTATTGGGTCAACCCCCCTAGCTACCTTAATTCTCGGAATGTATCCAGCTTCCTTTTCAGCTGAAAGTTTTCTACTAAGAGTTTCTGCCATTAAGATGTAAAGAAAGGGTGACATCGGACATCCTTGGTGAAGACCTCATGAAGCATGGAAGAATTATGTGGTTCTACCATTGACGAGGGGCGCAATCCAAGGCCTATTTGTATAAGCTTTGTGTTGGTTTATCCCACAATACTGAGAGGGGGGGGGTGAATCAGTATTGACCCTTTTTCAATTAAAACACACAATAATCAACAATTAAGACACATATTTATCGTGGAAACCTCAAAGAGAAAACCACCAACACAACTTCATTAATAATATGAATTTTACAAAATTGTTTATTTGCTACTAAATAAAGGATGCAAAGTACACCCTAGGTTTTTCCTGCAACTATAGACTAGGATCCTGTAACACCCTTATGGTTTTTATGTCTACTTCTACAGACAAGGATGCTACGACACCCTGTCCTCCAACTACGACTGGAAAGGAGGCTTCGACCCCCTGTAGACCCGTGGCCTGCCCTAGCACCACCCTACCACCCTAATCTGATTTTCTCACACTTTTGGAAGAACTGTAAACTATTCTCTTTGGACTCTATCAAAATTATTGACAGAGACAATTAATTCTTTACATAATCATTCATTTAAATACCCTATACTTACTTCGTATCAACACAACTCTTCATTGTTGTGCACTTTCGTTTTGGATCATGACTGTTTATTTACAAACACACCCAATCATCATCCAACCACTCAATCGTCACATATTCTTCAACAATGGCAACGTTTCGTTCTTCCCACGGTTCAGAATTCATTTCCGTGGCCCTCTTGATTGTCGTCTAGTGTTTCCACACTCTCCTTCTCCAGATACAATCCAGACCGTTGATCTTATTTTAAAATCTCTTTGGACCATTGATCTACTCTACATATTTCTTCTTGAAATTGTATTTCCCCAACACGGTTTCCTCATCAATGAATCCCCACCATTGATCTTCATCGGGCATTTTCCTGACCATTGATCTTCTATTTTGTGGGATGGAGGATGTCGATTGTCTGTTTTTTCCTTTCCGCATGCTCCTTTCCGCAAGCTTCTTTCCACAAGTTCCTTTCTACACCGTCGATTTGCTTTAGCAGAACTAATCTTAGCCGTCCAATCTTTCCAGATTACAGGATGCGGGATGCCCGACCAACTTTCCAAATTTTCCTCCCCTCAACTTTCTTTCTGCACCGTCGATCTGCTTTAGAAGAGCTAATCTCAGTCGTCTGATCTTTGTAGATTGCGGGATGCTTGACTAATTTTCCAAAGTTTCCTCCCCGCGACTTTCTTTCCGCATGCAGCTTGCGAGATGTGGGATACCTGACCAACTTTCCAAAGTTGCCTCCCACAAATTTTCCTCTGCAATATTTCCAACCGTTGGATCTTTGCGGCCTTCCCTACGACTGTCATTTTACTTTTTGCGTGGATCTCACAGATCTTTGTAGATCTGTTATCGCCCTTGTAGCTTTCATCATGGATCTCTCCTGGATAGTCAGATCTTTGTCTACGGACTCAATCCCCACCGTCCGTTTTGATCTTTTGCAGATTATACAAAAACCGATCCTCATTCAACTTGCTATAGGGTTATTCATTTGTCATTCCTTTTTTATTCTGGACACCTGCAACCTTCAATCTGCCACCATCTCCACTGGTTATTCCTTTGTCATTTGTGAACACTTTTGACATCAATGACAACTATATGCTCAACAATCTCCCCGTTTGGCATTGATGGCGACCTCTAAACATTCTCCCCCTTTGAAAACAACGACAAAGGAACTTTTCTATCTGATAGCCCCCCCTGTCAGCATTTCTCCCCCTGAGATTGAGTTATCTCTTCTTAGTACTTTTGTAACAGAATTACTCCCATTTTCAGTCTAAGACGCTCAAAAGCTTCCTTAGGTAATGGTTTGGTGAAGATGCCAGCAATCTATTCTTTTGTGTTAATGTATTCTAATTTGATAGTTTTTTGAGATACCTGTTCTCTTAGATAGTGATACTTGATTGGTATATGTTTTGTCTTAGAATGCATGATAGGATTTTTATACATATTTATAGCACTAGTGTTATCACATTTGATCAATGTTGGATGTTCATATTTTACAAGTAGATCTTGTAGGGTTTGTCTCATCCAAATAACCTGAGTGCAACATGAGGTAGCAACAATATATTCTGCTTCTGCTATAAAGAGTGAAATAGAGGATTGTTTTTTACTTGACCATGGTAAGATACATTATAATAGGAATAAAGTACTTAACAAAATGGGAAGAAGTCAAGCCACTTAAATCATGTACAAAAAGAAGTCATTGCAGAATTTATTTATGAGAATATCATCACAATATCTGGTTGTCCCTTGGTCCTAATAAGCGACAGAGGAACACATTTCATAAATAAAACCATTGAAATCTCAGTGAAGGCATTCATGATTAATCACCACAAAAGCACTGTTTATCATTCCTGGTTCAATTGAGCAATCAAATGATTTAACAAAACATTAATGAAGGGACTGACAAAAAATTGTAATGAAAACTTAGATGATTTGAATGATAAGATACCCATAGTATTATGGGCATATTGAACAACATACAATAGGTCTACAGTTCAAACACCATTCAAACTAGTATATGGTCATGAAGCAATCATTTCTTTGCAATTTCGACAACACACCTACCACATTTCCAAAGTACATCAACTTGGCACAACAAGAGAAACAAACGAATGAATATTCCAATTACATAAACTAGAAGAGGAACAACAGATTACCCTGGACCATCAGGAATACAAAAACAACGTGAAAAAGCATGGCATGAAAGAAACCTAAGAAAAAAGGATATCTCCATAGGATATTTTGCATTACTATATGATAGTAGGATAAACGGTAAACAAAGGAAGTTATAAACAACATGGTTAGGACCTAATATGGTCGAATGCAATTGAATAACCGAGCTAATACTTTTAAGAACATTACAAGGTTTACTGCTTGCTAAAGTGATAAATGGTGCTCAATTAAAGCAGTACCACCCATAAAACTAGAATGCCGATAATGTGCATTAAAAATTTGTGTTGATTGTAAATAGATAGAAGAAATAAAATTTCAAAAACATCTAAGCAACTAAAATGAAAAGTAGAATGAGCAATCAAACCGGAAACACAATGAAAGACTAACGAAAAAATAAGAAAACTCGACGAACTATCCGTGGGAAAATAACGAAGAAGTGAGTAAAAAGTTAGAAGTACACAGAATGATAGCTCATCAGTACTATTCATACATGCATTTAAAATTGATCCATGATAGAATCGGTGAACACTATCTAACATGCAATAGAGAATTAAATGTTGTGGCGGAAGAACTGTGGGCTGTTGGATCTCAATCTGTTTGAGATCCAACGACCCACAGTGTTGCCACCACAACATTTAATTCTCTGTTGCATGTAAAATCTTTTTCGCCGATAGAATCCATGTAGATTTGATATTGGAATTTGCACTAGTGGAGTAATTTCCAAATCTGAACACTCATGCACATGAATTATGACCAACTTTTACGTCGCATTAACCAAATTATCACCAATTTCATGACCATTATTCCATAATTAATATAACAAATTGACATGTAGCAAGATAAAAATCCAGATTTTGTAATTGTGGAGGACTCCTAGCAATAGAAAAAAGCAAAGGAAGAATTCATACAACCAACATTGAGCACAGAGGAGGAAACACCGCTAAAGATGAAGAGTGCATTAGAGCTATCGAAGAAGGCAAAGGAAGAAAAATAGACAAAAGAGGCAACCCTTCACTCTGAGTTAGAAATAGGGATCTACAAAGTAAAGAATGCAAAGGCATAGGATACCAATTGGGAGAAACATTGGAGAGCATTTAAACATCGAGCCATTGAAAATGGGAGTTGGATAGTAGGAAGCCATGCACTGCACATATCAGGAATTTGGACTTATCTTGGCGCCATTGGTGATAAGTTTTGATGGACCAAAATATAAGGCAACAAGATATTTGGTGAGCATATATCACTATGGGAAGTTATGGTTGGACGATCCAATCGACATAAATGCAGCTATGGTCAATAGAGTAATCGAGTTACCACAATTTGGTGAACCTATCTCAACTGTGACTCGATCTCTACAACTGGTAGAAGAATTCACTGGAACGTTGCAAGAGAAGAATTTAAAGGGTCTTATTATCAATATAGTGAAGGACCCAATAATAAAATGGGCATCTATTATAGTATCTTTGTGTTTTCAAGCACTAAAAGAGAGTCACGTGTAAAAATTACTATGCTAGAATCTATCAAGTAATTTTATTTTTAATACTCTAGGGATCACAATTGGGTTGTTTCTTATACTCACTTGACATGGGGTAAATTCATGTCCAATAGCATTATACCCCTAGGTGCACCACACAGCCTGCAAGCACATTGCATTGGTTAATCTGGGTTTGAACTTATGACCTCTCTTTACAATCTGTCATATCATTTCACTTCTCAGCTAGTCCATTTACACCCTAGTTGGCCTCAAGTAAATTGTTGAACAAGGGAAAGTATTTAATTGGGTTGAGAATGTAGCAAATATAATCAATATTAATTGTGATAAGTGACAAAAAATAGGACAGATAATAAAGTTTCCATTCCCCCTAATTTGGTTAGAAATGGTAGGCTCTTGTCGGTGGGGGAAGTTGTATTTGAATCAAGGATCCTCCTAACAATGCTATCCTTGTAGTGTTTTTTGGAATAGACGGTTGGGTTCAGCATCGGACTTGACCCTAGAAGAGACATTTGCACAACGGTTTGAAAATGTTAAGGCATCAAGGTCTCAATGGAGGGTACTATATAACATAAGGAGGAATATTCCCCCAACAACACATATACAACTGTATTTAGACTACACTAAAGTTTGGTATGAACATGGAGAAAGTGGAGAGCTTGAAGAGTTAGAACATTATCCCTCGATAGACGTGTGATAGACCAAATTTTCATGGATCTGTCAAGGAAATCCAACATAGAATATAGAGTACCCTCTTTAGCCATGGGTGAAGTAAACCAGGTAATAACCTCATTGTGAGATGGAAAACTAAATGAAGTGAGGGAAAAACATATGTATAATACAACATTTGGAAGAAAATGAGAGTCGCCTGCATTGGCTCTCATAAAGAATAAACTAGTGAAGAAAACATAGAACACACTAGTTAATGCTGACAAAAACAATTAAGATTCCGAATAAGAGCCAACAATACTTCTATATTCGATGGAACCTGTCAACTAGGAACAACCATAATTCAAAAGTATATGGAAAAGGTAGCAAGGAAAGTCTTGTCTGTTGGAGAGGATACCAAAAGCATATAACAACAAGAAACGAAGTACAAGTTAATAATTGAGTCAAGTATAAGACTTGACTACTTGTAAGCATTGGATAGGGGTAAAGAAATCATTGTCAATGAAATGAAATACTAAATCAATATTGAGAAACAATTTCCTATTGAGATGCATATATGGAATACACGGGAGAATAGAAAGACCAAAAGTATAGGTAATCCCCTGAAAAATATCAACTCAATTGTGGACCCTACGAAGAAATTGGTCTGTAAAATGGCTTCTATAGACTAGGTCAACTTAACTTAAGAGTTGGACCCCCAGTCATCGAAACCCATTAGCCAGGAACCACAAATAGTTTCTGCCCAAACCAATCCATCAAAGTCGGTACCTACTCTGACCATATATATACAATCCACTCTGCCACTTCAACCCAACCCACTACCTCAATTCACTCCATCACCTCTATCAAACCCACCGCCTCAATCCACTCCACCTCACTTCCTCAATTTACACTACCAACACAAGCAACCAACCACACTCTAAAAAGTAGAAACACCCTATCTTACCATAGAAGCATAACAACAACAAGCAAAAGGGGAATCTCCATCCGTTGATCCATTTAGGATGGAAGAACGTGGAGAAGGGAATATGGAACTTATTTTTCAACCAAAAACCACATCAGATGCACAACTACAATGACTTGCATATGCATTAATAGAAGAAAATGATGTACGATGGAAATACCTTGCCAAGCATAGAGAGCTTAAACAACAAAAAGTAAACAAATCCAGGGAAGAATGCAAGGTAAAGGAAAATGATGCTATGGGTATCTAGTTGCACAAGGAACTAAAATATCCCCTCAATTGTATGAAGAAGTTAATAATAGAATTAATAGAGAAACATTAGTCGATCCCAAGCCACCATAAAGTATCTGATGACCAAACAAAATAATTGGTGGTGGAATAATTCCATAAATCATGTCACAAAAGGGAGAAGTTGGTTGACACAGAGGCGCAAGCAACAATAGCCAGCATAGTGTTTAATAATTGTCCCTCACACTTTTCACATGTGTTTAGAAAATTGAGAACCAAGAAATATTAGTCAGAGTTGACCAATAAGCACATGAAGACAAAGGAAAGAACTGAGAAGTAGACCATTGAACGGATTTTGTAGATAGAAAGTCAAGAGAGAATAGAACTTTAGTAAGAAGAAGCAGGGTGAATTCAGGAAGGTAAGACATTACATAACGAAGCTACTAGAATGCCTCATCATATGCACCTCCTGGATGAAAGGACGCAATATCTAGTAGTCGATATACAAGCACAAACCCCTCTATAAAAAATAATCAATATATTGACAAATCTTAGAACTAAAAATATGCCCATGGAAGAAGGAATCCAAGAATGGGAAATGTTACAAAACAAAATTTAGACATCAATGCCCCATATACATAAGACAAACGTCAACTCACAAGTTGTTTAGCCAGACGTACCACAACAATCAACACCTTCACATCTTGTTGAACAATTTTTTCACTTGGGTACATTTGTCTATCAAGAATCCAAATCAGAGCCGACCGAGAGCATCGAGATAGAAAAAACTTAAAAGCATTGTACTATTTATTTTTTGTAAATACATTTTGTAAAAATAAGTTGTTATTTTTCTTTTTCAAGAGTATTGGTTCCAATATTTTCCTTCTTCAAGATGAAGAAGAGTTTGAGTGTAGGGGAGATGTTGGAAGGGTGTAGTCGACTGAAAATCACCTACTCGACTAGCCCAAGAGGTCAACTGGCATAATAAACAGTTACGTATAATAATATGTATGAAAGACAATAGTTTATATTTGTGATATGTCCTTATATTGATAATATACCTGGTATATATGGATTATGATTACTCTTGTCTGTTTATGAATGTATTCTTTCTTAATATATGTCAGTGGTAACTCATGCTTGTAATCTCCTAGATTGCAAGATGTATCCCACTTCATTCCAGCTGAGACTGGTCAATGGGCATGTGAAATAGCCCACATATTCATATGAGAAGTAGTAAGACTACATAGTGGGTTGAATGTGCTTATGGCGAATATCAATTCAAAGTTTACCTTAAAATTTTGGCAAATTTTATTTTTTCAATTGCACATAAAGCTAAGTTTCAACATTTCCTACTAGCTAAAGATAGGTGGACAAAGATAAAGGGTTAATAGAAGCTTTGAAGGTAGCTTAGAATGTATGTAATGAATCAACTAAAGAGATAGGTCCACAAATAGTGATCTCCTTGCAGAATTTTAGTTCTGGTTGGTCCACAAATATTTGTGTGTATTATTTCCATAGGGTGTGAGGTCATATGTTCTTTCATTTTAAAACTGGCTCTGGTTTGCTTCCCATGCTGACAGTGTCTACATACAGAGTTTAGAGGAACTATAATTTAGGTAGATCTCTTACAGCTTCCTTCGTGCTTATTTTGGCAAGATTTTCAAAACTTAAATGTCCCAACCTTCTGTGCCATAACTAAATCTCATCTACCCTACTTAAGTAACTTTGGTTTTCATTTTCCAAGATGTATACATTGTTTGTATTTCTCATAGCAATGCCAACAACCTTTCCTGATTTCTTATTCTTGCTTTCATATTTTTCTGAGTCAAAGATACAAATGTGTCCTTGGTCGCATGTTTGACTTACATTGAGAAGATTAGGTTTGAGGTTTTCAACTAGCAAAACATCTTTCTGCTTTGATCTTGCTATTGACAACAATTGTTTTCTTTGCCAATTATTTTGGAGGACAAACTATCTCCAAAAGTGACTTTTCCCTTATTGTCCTTTAGTGTAATGAATTTTCTTGGGTCACTGGTCATATGTTTTGAACAACCACTTTCCAAATGCCATAAGTTTTGGCTTTCAGTTGCACATAAAGCAATCATGGAACTTTCCTTATCTTCTTTTTCTCTCCAATACTTCTTTTGTTTGGTGTTCTGAGATTTGGTTGTAACATTATTATTTGTAGAAGCCTTTAGTTTACAATATCTTGCTATATGTCCATGGTTATTACATTTATAACATTCTATGTCATATCGTTGGAGTAGTGTAAAAAGATTCTTACTTCCCTTCGACTTATCATTTGATGACTTTTTCTTGTATTCATAATCTTTTCTTCCAATTATGAAATGTAAAGCTTTATGACCAAAATTATGACACGAATAGCAGTAACCTAAGAAGATCTGTATATATTTATTTGGTCTCTTGGGTGCTATATTATTTTCATTTTTATCCAGAGAGATTGAGCCTGTTTTCTTGCTTCCTTCCTTTTTAGTTGGAGCCTTTAGTACTTCAGCATAGCTTTTCTTACTTCCTTCTTGATTAGTTATAGGAAAACTCTCTGGCTTCTTTTCTTTAACGAACCCCAAACCAGACTTATCACTTAATGGTCTTTGGCTACTCAGAATGTCATCTAGAATCCTTGAGTTGTTCTCAAACTTTGATTTGATAGATCCTTCATCAAGCTTTCTCTTGAATTGCATGATCACTTCTGCAAGTTTTTCAGACTCATGTATTCTTTCTTTTAGCTGTAGGTTTAGGTCCTCCTAAACCTTTTTGGCCTCTAGAAGATGAGCTTCCAATTGGCTGATGATAATATTTGACTGTCTGTTCTTCTTCCTACATTTCTCAAGTTCCTCAAGGGCGCTAACAAGTTCAACTCTTAGGTCTACTTCACCTTCTACATCTGAGTCACTATTTGAGGCTTGAGTGTCTAGACCCATAAATAAAACTTCAGTTTCTTCAACTTCACTTTCATCTGAATCTTCACTGTCTTCCATGGTGTAAACAATTTTCTTGTTCCCATAGGGTTATTTCTTGTTTCCTGGTTTACCCCTTTTGAATTTTGAAGTTTCCTTTTCTTCATTCTCATCTTGTTTAGTGTAGGTTCATTTAGAGGAAAAATGTCCAATCCTTCCACAATTAAAACACTTTAAAGGTAGTTTTCCCTTGTATTTTCCAGTCCCTCTCTCAAGTTTACTGATGAAAAGAGCTTCTTCATCATTTGGGTTTTCTGATTGATTTTTTAAGGTGGCTTTAAAAGCTACTTCTTTTCTTGAAGTTCCATTTTTTCCTCTTCTCATTTCGTACGCAGTGAGAATTCCATGCAACTCATCCATTGTTATCTTTTTAAGATCATCTCGTTTTTCTAAGGTGTATACTTTTGGGTTATACCTCATTGGTAATGTTCTTAGTACTTTGCTTACCACTTCCTTTTCTTTTAATTTTCCTCCAAGTCCTCTGATCGCATTAACAACTTTATCTACATGCAGAAGGTATTCACCAATATTCTCTTCTTCTTTCCTGTTAAGACTTTCAAATTGACCTTTATATGTTTGAAGTTTGGATTCTTTGACCTTAGATTCTCCTTCATAGATTATTTTCAACTTGTCCCATGCTTGTTTGGCAGATGTGCATTGCATAACTTTAGTAAATACCAATTGTGTTAAACCATTTAAGATTGCATTTAGAGATTTGGCATTGCCTTCATATTCTCCTAGTTCAACTGTGTCTGTAGGGTATTGGTTTCCAATGTTAAGTTCCTTTTCAGTTGCTGCCCAAAATTTCCATCCTAGGGACATCAGATAACACCTCATTCTAACACTCCAGTACGCATAATTCTCTCCAGTAAATAATGGAGTTTTGTTAGTGGACAATCCTTCTTGTTGATCCATTGTGTTTCTTGAATGTGATCTTCCTTCTAGTGGTTAAACTGTTGTGAAGGAATCTGCTCTGATACCAATTGTTGGTTTATCCCACAATACTGAGAGGTGGGGGGGGGTGAATTAGTATTGACACTTTTTCAATTAAAACACACAATAATCAACAATTAAGACATAGATTTTATCATGGAAACCTCAAAGAGCAAACCACCAACACAAACTCATTAATAATATGAATTTTACAAAATTGTTTTTCTGCTACTACAGAAAGAATGCAAAGCACACCCTAGGTTTTTCCTGCAACTATAGACTAGGATGCTGCAACACCCATATGGTTTTTCTGTCTGCTTCTGTAGACAAGGATGCTACGACACCCTGTCCTCCAGCTACGACTGGAAAGAAGGCTTCGACCCCCTACAGACCTGTGTCCTGCCCTAGCGCCACCCTGCCACCCTAATATGATTTTCTTAGACTTTTGGAATAGCTGTAAACTATTATCTTTATACTTTATCAAACTTACTGACACAGACAATTAATTCTTTACATAATCATTCATTTGAATACCCTATACTTACTTCGTATCAATGCAACTCTTCATTGCTGCACACTTCCGTTTTGGATCATGACTATTTATTTACAGACAACCCAATCATCATCCAACCACTCAATAGTCGCATCTTCTTCAGCAATGGCAATGTTTCATTCTTCCTACGTCTCATAATTTGTTTATGCAGCCCTGTTTATCGTCATCTGGTGTTTCCGCACTCTCCTTCTCCCAATACAATCCAGACCGATGATCTTATATTCAAATATCTTCGGACCATTGATCTACTCTACATATTTCTTCTTGAAATCGTATTTCCCCAACGTAGTTTCCTCATCAACGAATCCCCACCATTGATCTTCATCGGGCATTTTCCTGACCATTGGTATTCTATTTTGCGAGATGCGGGATGTCGACTGTCTTTTTTTTCCTTTCCGCACACCCCTTTCCACAAGCTTCTTTCTGCAAGTCCCTTTCCGTAAGTCCCTTTCCGCAACGTCGATCTGCCTTAGCAGAACTAATCTTAGCTGTGCGATCTTTCCATATTGCGGGATGCAGGATGTGGGATGCCCGACCAACTTTCCAAAGTTGCCTCCTCGTAACTTTCTTTCTGCATGTTCCTTTCTACACAATCGATCTGCTTTAGCAGAACTAATCTCAGTCGTCCGATCTTTCCAGATTGCGGGATGCGGGATATAGGATGCCCAACCAACTTTCCAAAGTTGCCTCCCCACAAATTTATTTCTGCATGTAGCTTACAGGATGCGGGATGACTGAACAACTTTCCAAAGTTCCCTCCCCGCAACTTTTCCTCCGTAATATTTCCAACTATTGCATCTTTGTGGCCTTCTCTACAATCGTCGATTTACTTTTTGGTGTGTATCTCATGGATCTTTGTAGAGTTGTTATTGCCCTTGCATCTTTTGTCACAGATCTCTCTTGGACTATCAGATCTTCGTGTGTGGACTCAATCCCCATCGTCCGTTTTGATCTTTTGTGGATTATACAAAAACCGATCCTCATTCAGCTTGATATAGGGTTATTCGTTTGTCATTCCTTTGTTATTCTGGATACCTGCAACCTTCAGTCTACCACCATCTCCATTGGCTATTCCTTTGTCATTTGTGAACACTTTTGACATCAATGATAACTATATGCTCAACACTTTGATCAAATTCACAAACTCATAACTAAAGCCAAAAGAAATAAGAACTTGATAGAGAAAGGGACGCTTTACTCGATCAAAGGCATTTTTCATATCCAGTTTGATTAACATTCCTTTCTCCTTCCTTTGGAAACTTGAGTGGAGGGATTCTTGGACTTGGATTACATTATCGACTAAGTGCCTACCTTTTACAAAACCTCCCTGAAGAGGAGAGATCAACTTTCCTAACAAGAGCTTGAATCTGTTGGCGAGAAGTTTGGCTAGGATCTTGTAAGAGGCATTACACAACAAAATAGGATGGAATCCATCAAAAGAAGAAGGGTTGACTTCCTTAGGAATGAGAGCCATAAATGTAGAATTCGTACACCCTCCCACTTTGCCTATTTTTTGGAAGGATGTCACCATGCGGATCAAATCTGATTTGATGATGTTCCAGCAGACTCTATAAAAATGGAAGGAAAACCCATCCGACCCACGAGCTTTATCTGGTTCCATTTCCTAAATGACATCCATTATTTCCTTTTCAGTGAAGGGTTTCATTCGATCAACATTGTCCTCTGTACTGACAAGAGAAGGAACATTGTCCAAAAATTCTGCAGATACTACACAATCAAAGAGACCATACTCCTGAAACAAAAGATGAAAGTGACTGCTTTCAGCTTGTTTTAGATGGTCTTGACCTTTAATGATTTCCCCCTCCCAATGGAAATTTACGAAATATGATTTCTGGACAATCTAGCTCTGCATTGGCGATGGAAGAAGGAAGATTTTTTATCCCCCGCCTGCAACCAGAGACTTTGAGACTTTAGATGAAGATATTCCTCCTCCTGGCGAAAAGATTGAGATGTATTAGATTGAGCAAAGTGTTCCAGGGCAAGCCAATATTTGGTGATTTCACTTTCTTCCATTCCTAATTGGATATCTGATAGCTCAAGCACTCTCTCTTGCCTGATGGTGGTCGGAGTATGAAGAGGTTTTTTACCCATTTTTTCAAAGCAGATTTAGTGTTTTTTAATTTATGTTCCGAAAAAAAAAGGAGATCCGACAACATACTGAGACCATGCTTGATATACAGTGTCCCAAAAACTGTCTCTCTCAATCCAGAGGGGACTGAAACGAAACATAATTGGGCCGAGATCATTTTTGTTTTCAAAATTCAGAGATATGGGCTCGTCATCTGAAGAAAGTTTGGGTAGAATATTAGTTGTGATGATGAATTTCCCATCCATAAATGAATTATGGACCAAAAACATGTCAATATGGGAAACAATATTGGCAGAACCCACTCTGTTATTGGATCAGGTGTATCGTCATTTTTTGGGTTTAAAGTAATTCAGATCGCAGACTTGGATCAACTCCTCCACCGTGTCTTGAAAATAATCCTTGCTGCATACACCACCTTTTTTCTCATTCGGAGCTAAAGAAATGTTGAGATCTCCTGTGACTATTGTATTTATAGGAGAATTGGATTCTATGAAGTCTGAGAGTGTGTTCCAACATTCTTTTTTTCGTTGAAATTAATTGGGACGTAAAGATTATAGAGGGCCAAGGAGATCTTACTAGAGATATGGTAGAGGTCAGTAAAGATCCAATGCTAGGTGGCAAACCAATGTTTTAGCTGAAAT
The DNA here is from genome assembly GCA_001517045.1 of Pseudotsuga menziesii. NCBI lineage: Eukaryota > Viridiplantae > Streptophyta > Pinopsida > Pinales > Pinaceae > Pseudotsuga > Pseudotsuga menziesii. The sequence goes on from LPNX010186671.1 coordinate 298,299, forward strand.
TTTTCATCACTCCAAAGAGTTGCAAGACCCCTAGATGAACCTCTCGCACTAACATCTTTGCCAACATTCAATTTCCATTTGCTTTTACTTAAGAGAAGAAGAGCTTCCTCCTCTATCTTAGTCTCTTGGAGCACGAGAATTTCAAAAGAAACCAATTTCAATAAATCTCTTACTGCTTCTACTTTGGTTGGGTTCCCCAACCCCTTGCAATTCCAAGAGACAGATTGCATTATTTACCCGAGAGGTAGGGAGTGATGACTCCCTTAGAGGGTCGAGTCCTCTTACTTCTGCCTGATGAAATTTCAATGGTGGACTGACTGCCCTGCATCTTTTTTTATCAGCCTCTTTTTCTTGAGCCTCCTTTCGAGACTTCCTACCTGCCTTTTTAGAAATTTGTTCAACGGAATCTTCATCAGAGGAGCCAGAGCTATCGGCCGACTTCTTCTTAGCTATTTCTACTTAAGAAGGAGGAGTCTTAGCTCTGTTTGGAGAAGGATGATCATCCTGCCTGGATTCACCAACACTGGGTAGTTCCGAGATAGTTGCTCCAGCTTGTTCCATGGACCCTATATTAATTGCAGCGACATCATCCTGCACTTCGAATTGATGCAATTCACCCTCTTCAAGAATAGGGTCTTCAGGAGAGCTTAAGACAACAAAATGATTGGAGGATGCTTTGGGATTTTCTGCAGCCTGAGGATTCTTCCCAACAACAATGTCCCCTTTCAAAAGCTTTCCTTCTTTACCTTTTTTTCTAAAGGCCTGGTTAGAGTTTCATGATTTCTGAACTTGAGTCCGTTGTTCATCTTTTTCTTTTTCAAGCTCCTCTTCCAATTTTTTTTTCAACTTCGAGCAAAGTGTCCATAACCATGGCAAAACCGACACTTGAAAGGAATTTGCTCGTAGTCCAACTCCTGTATGTAAGACAATTTAGCTACAGTTAGCTTGATCGCCTCTAGGAGTCCAATCTCCAAATCAAATTCAACACATATTCTAGCACATGAATATTGATCTTTTCGATCTCCCCTGTCTATGTATTTTCCAAGCTTGTTCCCAATGGCTTCCAAAGAATCTGAGTTCCAGCAGTGTAAAGGTAAATGAGGGAGCCTTACCCAAACAGGAACTGCGGATAGAACATCTTGGGTAGGATCAAAATCCGGGGTCCACTTGTTCAAATAGAGACCCTGAGGGCCCATGAAGTATGGTCCATTACGAAAAATGAGGTCACGGTCTTTAGCTGAATCAAACACAAAGACGTAGTAACCTCTACCTACAAAGTGATTTCGAATGCCTTCAGTTACTAATGGCCTCCAGTTTCTCTGAACCCAGCCATCAATGGCCTTAGGAGAAGTCCAGAGGCCAGTAAATTGCCCAATAAGCCCACGCTCATCAAGATTTAAAGTCGTTCGATAAATCCTATCAGCGGGCAGTTCAACAGAGGGGATGTCAACCTTCTTCACAAATCTCTGCGATGGACCACCTTTCCTCTTACCAGAGGTAGCAACTAGACGTTTGAATGCATCCAAATAGGGTGGAAGTGGAGGAGGAGGCTTCCCACCATCATCCATTTGAGAGAGGGCTTAGCTTTCCAATCAAGAAAAGTGAAAAAAAAGATGAATACCGGCAAGAATGAACCGACAGATCTGATAATGAAAAATCATAACCAGAAAGCTACAAAAGGCAACCACTGAACACAGAGCAGACCAAGGAGGACCAGATCAAATGCTAGAGAAGCTGGCACGTAGAAAGCACTAGTTCAAATAGCAAAACCAACCAACACTCCAGATCAACTGATCAAATCGATGGCACAAAGATCAGAGCCCAGCAAGATCAACCATAGAGCCCAGTAAGATCAAAAGACAGCTCCAAACGCAGCTATCAGAACAAAGAAATCAGAATCAGACGATCCTCAAACTGCTCGCTAGAACCTGTCACAAGCAATTTTGATCAATCCTGTGGAGACTTAATGATTCCTCTGCATCATGCCATGCTCCAATACAATCACCAGACAATGAAGCCGAAAGCCAGGCAATGAACAGATCCAAAGATACTCCACGCTTGCAGCAAGCTAAAAACCCAGGCCTGGGAGCTAAGAATTCAAACTTCTTGGAACGAGTTCTTGGAGCTAAAAAATTTTCCCCTCATTATATATACATACTTTCCAATACAATTTTGAAAAGACACTATTTTGACCATAAACAATGCAAAAATAACATCATTATTGTTTAAAATAATTCAAAATTATGAAAATATATCATTAGCATATATTAATTTGTTAGGTATGTTATTATGAAATCATAATATTTTTTTATTAAAAATAATATTATTATTTTCAATCACTTTTTATGTTAACAAGAGCTTTATAGTGATAAATCCTGTAAATTTTTTCCGATAGGTTAAAAAATTAAAATGATTTAGGAATTTTATTACTTTGTTTGAAGAGAAGTAAAATTGGAATGATTTAGTAATAATAATTTTATTACTTGGTTTAAAGATTACTTTGAGATATTAAAAATAAAATAAAAACTTCGAAAAATAGGTAGAAATTTTTATTTTAATGGTTATATATTTTATTAATCAAAATAATGTAATGCATGTATATTCATATAAAAAACAATACAATGGTTTAGGCAAGTTTTGGTTAAATTTTTGGAGAGTGATGATAAAAGAAAAGATGTGGTGTCACAAAGGAAAATTTATTATTATAAAGAAGTGATCAACTCTAATTTAAAAGAAGAAAAGTATTCTTTTTTTTTTAATTAATCTAAAGAAAAAAATTAGCATTGCTAAAATAAGAACAAACTCTTCAAAAAGTGAGCTCGACAATTCTTAAAACTCTTGGATGAAAAAAACCGTCATCTTTGTGACACCATAGAGTTGAATACAAAAATTGCTCTCTTATAGAATGTCCTCAATACACCCACATTATAGCTCAATTTCAAATCATTTACTATAATATTGGCCTCCCAAACATATTAACTTATCATAATTATGATGATTTAGAAATATTTATCTTAAAACTTTTTGAGAATAGAAAATAAATTCTAAAAAAAACCAAGTAACTTCTCATTATAAAAAAAATACCATTAACATATATTTAATACATAAATTGTTTTCATTAAAAATATATATATTTTAAATATTAACAAAGTCATATTTAATATTATGAAAAGATACCATTAACACAACATAGTATATTATGTATGTTATTATCATATCATAATTTAATGTTTTCATTGAAAATGATATTTTCAATCATTCTTTTTTTTATGTAAAGAAGAGTAATATAGTGACAAATTCCCTGTATAATTTTTTCCAATATGTTGAAATATTGGAGAATGGTTTATGAGGCACAAATATTCATTGTTTATTTAAAAGTATGAGGCCAAAATGTTTAGGAATTAAGAGTCATATGGTGACAAATTCCATATTATCATATTGGAGGGTGGTTTAGGAGGTATGAATACTCATGGTTTATTAGTCCCTGCTTTTGGTTGTGGTTGTAGGGACTTTAGTAAAGGCTCTATCGTTTTAACATTAGTTTTCATATAAATGAATTAATTATAGTAATTTATTTTTAAATTAAATATTAGTTTTTTTTAAGTTTTTATATATTTTTTTGTCAATTAGAATTTTTGACTTTTTATTTGGCCTCTTTTCGAGGTGAACAAAGTTAGAAAACATATTTTTAAGACAATTTTGTAATGTCTGATTCAAAAAAGTTAGAAAACATATTTTTAAGACAATTTTGTAATGGCTGATATCTTATGTTTGAAGTTAATTACATATGTTTATCAAACACTTGAAATAATGATAGCGTTACTTTTTTAACTTTTAATGTTAGTTAGTTTACGAAGGTTATGCACTTAATGTTCTTTAGCCCTTGGCATGTTAACCATGTGTGGTTGTTGCATGCTGCCCATGTGTACATGTTCCAGTAGATACACTGACTCATCCTTTCTATTCATTCGTCAGGTTATGACATGCATAGATCAACGTGGCAAGATGCATCCTACATGTGGTAAGATTATTCATCAAAAATCTGATCTATTCTTCTCATCTACAGAATGGTGTCGGTGTTCGATCGACTTGGTTTGGTGTTGGACAATGGATGGCGCTGGACAATATGTTGTAGTATATGGCTTTGTGTACTCCTAATTTTAAGTCTAGTTATGGCTTCATGCTTCATCTCCCTGCAATTGTCCACCTCCTCACTATGCCCGGACGCAAATGACATTTCCTTGCAATTCCCCCCCTCCTCACTATGCCCTAACGCAATTGATGAATATCGGTTGGCTTCCTTTGGAGAGATGACAACATGTCTGGAACCTGGTTCTTGCACTATGCTGAAAATCCCACTCCTTCCTATATTGGAAATCAAAGCAAATGCGACTTCAAAGTGAATTAAAGAGTTTAGTGAGATAGCAAGCTCATAGTTTTCAAACATAGGTCATACACCTCGTGGCTACAGTCATGCTTATTTCTTTCTACAAACAACATACAACATATTAATAGTATCAATGGATCGTGTATCATTTGTGAAATTTCCCTTAGCTGCATGCAAATTTTCAGTCTTCTTTTGTAATTTTGTAAATATAATATTTCATTTCTATATGTAGTACCTATGCAGACTGGATTGCTTGTATAGTTTTATTAGAATACTAAATTGAGTTTTTATTAGTAGCCTACTACCCTTTATAGCAGTTTTGACAATTGAAACTTAATAATGAAACATTACCACAAATAAGATTCTACAAAATATTCTATGGAGTGGAACCGTACAAAATACCTAGAGTCACCTTTGGAATTGGCTCATTTGCATGGACAGCTTGAGACTCAACTTACTCTAGAACTTGTTGCATCTTCATTTACCTCGAAAACATTTGTCCCTCAGCCTTTGACTTCGAACTCATCTAGTGTACCATATTATCCATATGTCCTTCTAATTGTGTTCGGAGTTGTTAGAATACCTCCATCATATTATGTCGTGTGATAATTATCCTTCAATGGATAAGCCAAAATTAACAATCTGTGACAGACCTAGGTCTAAATAAATTGAATGATTGACAGGTTGGAGACTTAATAAATGATTGAACCAATATGTTGATGAGCCAATACGAACAAGAGAAATCAAACCCAGAGCAACCATATTTTCAAATTGTACAATGACATTACAAAATAAAACAACATGGAATAGAATAAAACAATCAAACTACTATCGAAAATTCCAGGCATAATTCATATTCTCTATTAGATGGTTGACATATTTTGTAGGTTTTGTTCTGGATAACTCAACTCGGCTCTCATGTTTGTCTCTTGCACAATGTATGCTCTGTAATGACAACCCCATTTCCACTTCATGTGCAACGCACCCCTCCTAGGTCTCTCCTGCTTGCACATATGTGACAATAAACAAGGATTTATATTATACCCAATATTGAGTACAAGGAACAACAATGAATTTGAGAGAGAAAGAGAAAGGGTTGAACCAAATTGGAGAGCAAGTGCGTATTTTTCTATTAAATTGAGAAACTCGAATGATCCATTTAGTTCTTCAACCACATAGGTTTCTCTCTCAAAGTTACATATTTTTTAGTAGATTCAATCTCTATAGTTTACTACGGTACATGATCAACTGACAACAATGCATAGTTTACAGTGATGACGAAAAGCATGCTCCTCATTTCAGTCATCAAAGCAAAGGGAACAAAATGGCCCAAACCATGTGTCCTTCATCTAGTCAATTTAGCATCGATGATCTCTAGGATCCATAATTGGATTTCAAAACGTAAGTGATGTTGGGCAAGTTGATAGGGATGCTTACATGAATGCTTCAATTCATATGGGTGCTACTCTATTTTGAATGGCCATTTCAACTTGCTTGGCTTGATATCTAAATCACTCAACCTTTGATGTGCTTGGTCTTTTGGGTTAAACCATGATATTTGTGTGTTTAATTTAGTGAAGCATGGGATCCTAAAGCCTGAATGAAAATAATGTGAAGAGAAGGTTGCAGAAAAGAGAACAATTCAATGTAAACTTATCAACAGATTCATGGAAAATTACACACACATGAGATAAAAAAATGGTTTGCATAACATTACATCAATTATCATTGAGCTCTTTGTAATACAGTAATCATACAATAGGAATAATTCGAATTCCTCAGGGAGGATTCAAATTAACCAACTCAAACTCACTATGATGCTAACTCAGTGTGGGAAAATCACCACTAGAGCTCACTAATGCAACTCTGAATCACTGAATCAATTCACAACCAGTTAACTGATGTAGGTAGGTGAGAAAATGTTCCCTACCTCCATTAAATCATGTAAACAGGCGCTAGGATGACTAAGAGTGAACTAATTGATGGGAATCTGAGCGTAATTGAACACCGACTAGGGTCAACTACTGGAGACTCTTGGTGGCAATTAGAGTGGGTTCCTAAATTATAGTGATTAGTCCTTGGAGATCCTAATCTCATGAAGGCAGGCACATTGAGTGGTAGGTGGCTCCCAGGTGAGTCCCCCATGCACTAGTGAAGTGGAAATGGCCTCCTAAGCTAGGGAAAGACAAATAGACTATGGTGGTCAAGGGAGGATTAATTAATAATCCTAACANGGGGAAAACCTCATGGGACCCTCCCCCACAAATAAGCAGGAAGATAAGGAATAATAACTGAATCAAGAATTTAGACCAAAAAGAAATACGATATAGACAAATCTCTTTTCAGTGAAGGACTTGGTGAACATGTCTGCAATTTGCTCCTTAGTAGGGCAGTAATGTAGAGTGATAGCCTTAATATACACTAGTTCCTAAATGTAGTGCATGTGAACTTCAGCATGATTGGTTCCCTGCTTCTGAACTAGATCATTGGATATCTTTATTGTACTCTGGTTATCATAATAGAGGTCTACTGAAGGAGAAGTGTGAATTCCAAACTATGTCAGAATCCCATGCAACCAAACAACCCGAGTAGTTGCATTCACAACCCCACGATACTCTGCTTCAGATGAAGAGAGAGAAAGAGTTGCTTTCTTCTTGCTTGATCAACATATTGGTCCAGATCCCAACATGAACACAAATCCTAATGTATATTTCTTGTCAGTAGTATCACTATCCCAGTCTGAATCAGTAAAACCAATCAGATATAGTTATGCACCAACAGAATAGTGGATCCCAAAATCCCTTGTACCTTACACATAATGCAAGATGTGCTTTGTTGCTTTCCAATGCATCTCATGTGGATCATGTGTGTATCTAGAAGCAACACTCACAACATAAGATAAATATGGCCTCGAATGGGTGAGGTACACTAGGATACCAATCAACTATCTGTAGAGTGTACTATCAATTAGTGGTGTGGAACCACCTTCTTCCAACCTGATGCTATATAGGAAGGGGAGGAGTGTTGCTTTACAATCAGTCATGTGAAATATTTTGAGCAAGTCTCCTATGTATCTGGACTATGTAATCATGATTCTTGAATCCTTTTGATTTACCTTGAGACCAATAAACTGTCTTAACAGTCCTAGATCATTCGTGGAGAATGCTTCGCTCAAAGCTGGCTTGATGCCTCTCAATCTAGTAGTATAGCCAGTAGTAATGATAAATTCATCCACATATATAACAATCAACAGTAAGAAACCCCCTTTGTTCTGCATGTAGACATTAAATTCAGACTTGTATCTCTCAAAGTTTTGTGACATTAGGAATGCATCCATCTTGGCATACCATGCCCTTGGGGTTTGCTTGAGCCCATAGAGGGTTTTACTTAGTTTGCAAACTAAAAAGGAATCTTCAATGTACCCATTAGGATGTATCATATATATATCCTCTTCCATGTCACCATGGAGGAAGGCACTCTTCACATCCATGTGATGTACCTCCCACCTCTGCAAAGCTACAATGGCCAAAATTAGTCTTATGGAGTCCATTCTTGCAACAAGAGCGAATGTCTCATTGTAGTCCAACCCACAGATTTGTGAGTACCCCTTTTCCACTAACTGATCCTTGTACTTGGTAATGGTTCCATCATACCTTTTTTATCGATGCTTCCCTACCAAACAACCGGTGCACACACCTTCAGAAGATTTAATTAGAGGCAGTCCCTCAACCATCTTTTCATTGTAAAGCTACTGGAGATACTTGAATTTCAGGTGGCCAAATATTTGATGCCACAACTTGCTTGTGTTATTGGCATGAGTCAATAAGGCACTAGGATATGAATTAGGAAGAAAGTGAGAAAACTCATATGCCTTGAAGGCATGATTAATGACTCCTTTCTCTATTAGATTTCCAATAGAGACTTCTAATCTCTCCACTTTGTCAGGATAAATTGTAACTCGCTTGGGTGAGCCAATATGTGTCACCTGGTATGCAGAAAACAATTTTGTTTCCAGGGAAGGGACATATAGTACATTCTGTAACACTCCATGCTCAATTTTAATGGAACCTTTCCCGATATCTGGGATTTGTGAGACATCTCCCATGTGGATGCTTGGTCATCCAGAGAGATCCAGAGAAGTGAATGATTCTTTGGAGGCAACCATATGGTTGGAGGCTCCAAAATCAATGAGAAAATCACGTGACTGAGAAAATACTGCCTTCGGAGCATGGCACCTCTCATGTTCTTTAGTCTTGTTTCCAGCATCATACTTCTTTGCTCCTCCAGGAAGAGAAATGTCGCTGCGTTCAAGGAGCCTATACATCTAGTCTATGGTTTTCTTCATACACAAATTCTCTGGATGATTTCCTCTCTTGCAGTAAGAGCACTTGGCCTTGTAAAACTTCTTGTTCCCGTTCTTCTTGGAACTTGAGGCTCCTTCTAAAGGATTTTTCTTATCCTTAGGCTTGAAATTAGTGTTCTTCTTCTCTTTTCCTTTTTGCTTCCCTTTGCTTGTGCATGCTTAGTCTCCCTAGCTAAGATAGTTTGATTCTTGGAGGCTTTGAGAGCTCCCATCTATATTAGCTTATCTTGTCCCTGGATTAGTGATTTTGTGAAGGAATCAAGGGATGGAATTCGCTAATTAGGTTTTTTCAGTCTCCAAGAGTGAAAGATAGATACGAGCACTGATAATTCTGGGCTAAGTTTACTCAGAATTGGGAGCGCCAATTTCTCATCCTTCTTATCGATCTTGCATTGCTTGCATTGCATGACAAGGGATTTGAATTTTGAGAAGAATTGTTGTATAGTTTCGAAGTTGTTGGGTTGTAGTGCTATCAACTCATTCTCCAGAATATGGCCCCTGAGCTCATCCTGCTTGCTAAACAAGGATTTGAGCTTATCCCATACTTCTTTTGGAGTTCTCATTCCATCAAGATGGAATAGGATCTCCCTGGAGATGTGGATGCACATGAAGCCAAATGTTTCATCTAGCTTGTTCAGATGCTTCAAATTTTCAAGAGGTTGTTGGGGTTCGACCTCTCTTCCCATGTTGACCATGTATAGACCCTTGTTGCGCAAGGAAATTTGCATATTATCCTTCCAATCAAGTTAATTGAAGGGGGTGAGGATTATGGGTGTCAAAGCTGCTAAATTATCCATAATACAACTTCAAAACCAATTAATTCTTAATAAAATATTTGAATTTACTTGCAAAACACTTCAATTCGCAATCAAACCAATTCAAACACTTTCCACTTCGACATGTGCACTTTCTTTGGGTGCATCACACCTGTCTAGAATTCTTTGGACATAATCTAGAGGGAGCAAGGCAATAATACTAGGAATTATGTGGAACCCAATTGCTTCTGGTGCATCAATGGAAGTTTCCAAGGTTTGAAGCTGGCTTGCATACCTGCTTTGATACTATGTTTAACTTAGTGAAGCATAGGATCCTCAACCCTGAATGAAAGCAATGTGAATAGATGGCTACATAATATAGAACAATTCAGTGTAAACTGATCAATATATTCATGGAAAATTACACACACATGAGATAAAAAATGGTCAACATAACATTACATAAATTATTATTGATCTCTCTATAATACAATAATCATACAATAGGAAAAATTCGAATGCCTAAGGGAGGATTCAAATTCATCAACTCAAACCGACTCCAGTGCCAACTAAGTGTGGAAGAATCACCACTAGAGCTCACTAATGAAACTATGGATCATTGAATCAGTTCACAATCAGTTAATTGATGTAGGTAGGTAAGGAAATGCACCCTATATCCCTTAAATAATGCAAAATGACACTAGGATGAATGAGAGTGAACTAACTGATGGGAATCAGAGAATAACTGAACATCAACTAGGGTCAATTGTTGGTGGCACTTCGAGTGGGTTCCTAAATAATAGCGATTGGTCCCTAGATCTCCTAAACTCATGCAGACATGCACATTGAGTGCTAGGTGGTCCCCAGGTGAGTCTCCCATGCACTAGTGAAGTGGCAATGACCTCCTAAGCTAAGAAAAGACAAATAGACTATGGTGGTCAATGGAGGATTAATTAATAATCCTAAGAGTTATTTTTTAAACTTTCTTTTTTTTATTTTAAATGAAGTTTGCTTGCAATAACCACACTATATAAGCAATAACCACACTTGGCATGGAAAGATATTTAAGGAATATATGTAGATGTAGTTTTCTAATAAAATTAATTACAAATAATTAAGCCTTATTATTTGTATGATATCAAGTACAAGCAAGTACGGATAAACGTATACAGTTGTACAAAGTACTACACTCATTACAAATTCCTAGTCAAATTCAACTAGTAATTCATTGTCCACACACACACACCTTATAACATAGACTAGAACTTAACACATAATCTAACCTAAGACTTAGCTAGGATATGTTGCTAGTCATCAATGGCTCCACCACCACAAATCCACGTACAATAAAACATGGATAGGGTTACCATCGTGGCACCCATGAGCATGGGGGTTTATCTCTATTAATCCACCAACTTAGAAATTATTGGATTCTACCCGAAAGAGAAGGCATTGTCCTCTTGAAATCGTGGTAGTCACCTTTTTTTAAAGAGCGCGTAAGTGGGCACCTGCCTTAGCAGGCTCTGCCTGTCAAGGCCATGTCCCCACTCAATCAACTGATCAAACTGGAGGTTAAGGGAAACAAATACCATGCTCTACTTTTTCCCTATGCCCTCTTTCGACCATCCTTTAGATAAGTCTTCCCTTCCTTAAGTGGCTTCATTTCTACTGTTGTTACATGACTTGCTATGTAAGGTAGTTCACCTCTCGGATTTGAAAATATTTGTTCGTAACCATATGCATGGAGAGAGGTGCTTCCACTCAATGTCAAGGATGGAAACGATGGGTTCGAAATCCCATAGTCTTGGTGCTCAACATGCAACGCCGCAAGTGGAGAGGTGAGTCCCACACTAGTTTCAAGTTATCAATTTCATGTTTTCCTTACTGTTGATTTTTAATCCACATTCCATTGAGTGCAATGCCCCATGTGTTCCTCTTCCATGGTGGGATATCGCTCTTATGGAGTAGATGATTCGATTGAAAGGAAGGAGTTAGTCGTCGGCTTGCCCTTCTCCATAGGGTTTATATACTTCAACTTTATGCTTTCATTTAGAGTTTTTTCATCAAACTATTTAACCATTGAATATATTCACATAGCCATTCACACGATGCCTCATTTAAGGATCAATATGCCTGTAGTTATGGGCTTTACTTAGTTTGTAGTTAATGACTACTGATTTCCAGTCAATAATTTAGCTCTGTGTTCCATTCTCAACCAACACTTATTACTCTTTGTTAATTAGACAAGTAGGTTTGGGTTGAGAGGAAGCCACGAGTCCCAAAGAAAATTTTATGGGCGAAATTTCACCCATGGGTGAAATAATAGGATTTTAAATTTTGAAGGGGCGAATTTTTATATATAAATTTTTAAAATGTTTTATAATAATTCACCCTAAAATTAAATATTTTTTTACATATGTAAACTCTTTTTCCCATCCAAAAATATAAAGGAAATTCATGCTAATATATTTTTCCCTCCATAATTTACGAAGAATCCTTCATTTTCACCCAAATTAATTGAAATCAATAATTTTTTAGGAGTAGTTCACCCAAGATTTAACCTAAATGTTATACATGTTAGGTTAATCTTGACTTAAATTAAAAATTTATTAAAGATAACATGTATTATATTAATAATGGGTTTCTCATTGGTGGTTTAGGAGCCCATGGTTTTGTGTGTCCCATGGTATTGCATGTGATAAATCCTATTTAAGGACTTGAGGAACTTCATGATAATTAGAAGATCCAATTTTTTTATTAAGATAATCACGATAAATTGTTGATGAACACATTATATAATTATTAGACCATTATTTATTCAATTAATACAGTCCATTGTAGTGAGCAATCTAATTCAATTTTTTATTTTTCATTTGATAAATTAACATTTATTTTATTTGATAAATCTATTTTAGTTAATGCCAAGAAATGTTGTCTATAAAAAGTGTAAATTATGTTTCTCTTTTTCAAACATAAAAAATGAGTATATTATAATTCTATAAAAATATTTTCCTATTAAATTATATATGGTCTTATATTGTATTAAGACATTTGTATTCACCAAAACATTATAAATATTTTATATTGTAGTGAAAGATTCGTCGATATTTACAAAGATTTTATAATTTAATGAAAATATTCACCAATATATATATATATATATATATAATTGATTAGTTAGCCTTTTAATTTTCCTACTTACCAAGAGGAATCACCCAATTATTATACATATAAATTTATGGAAAGTTCTTAAAATTTTCCTTGGCCATGACCTCCCTCACTCGGCCCTGGGTTAGCTTAGTTGTGGATCGTGTGACCCCTGGTAACCAATTTGTGTTGATTGTTGATAACACATGTAGACATATAATCTGATCTCAAAGATAATGTATGTGTCCACATGTGGATTGATCCCTTCTTGTATATATATATATATATATATATATATATATCAAATCTTTTTAACTTGGAACGATCTCTTACATGGTGGTTATATAGTTTTAGATACAAGCTAGATCATCAAGGATTTATTATTTTTTTGTAATTATTGTGAGAGGGCTTGTCAAGAACAAGTACCTACTCAGTCTGTGGTTGAGTATTCAAACCCCAACAACTAGTTATGCAACTAGCAATGCTAAACCAATGATAGAGCAACTAACTTGATTAACTTTCATGTGTTATTTAAGCATCATATAGAGCATTACTATGATCATGATTATTCTGTCGTGACTAATATTCTTGTAAAACATTGTCTTATAATTAATATCTGATGCTTATTTAGGTTTGCATGTTGTTTGCAAATAATTTCGCATGGGAAGCCCCTCGGCTCCTAGGTAACTGATGTATTTGATCATCCATGAGTATTTTATATATTATGTCTAATATGATTATGTTCTCCAAATTGATGGTAATTCTTTATGCAGGTTACGTCTGTCCTACTCGGAGTTGTTCACAACTTTTTGCTTCCTCTAACGCTACTTGTACACACAGGTAAGCCAAGGAATGGACTAGTGGAAGCCCTTTGTTCTTTTAATCTAACATTTAGTTTATATCGATTCCTATTATTATTAATAGTTGTTATGTAATGAATATGTACATAAAATTTTAGAGGATCTTTTACCAGACTGTAATTATTATTTATAACAGACCGTGTTTCCCACTAGACGGTCTTAGATCTAGGACCAGTATTTTGTTTATTAATGTGATATCATTAGCATAAATCCATATTAAAGGGGATCTACCAAGCACCGAGAGGGATCACATCTTGCGAGGTGCAAACCCTTTTTAGAGTGGAAATGTTGAGAAAGTATAAAATGCAATGTTTATTGTTTTAATTTATCTAATTTGTGTAGTATTATATATATGCAATTCTAAATATTTTAAATCTAATTTGAGTCAACATATTCTTTTTAAAAATATTTTATTATTCTTTATAAAGGATATGTGTCATCTCTAAGATGAGCACAGAAGGAGTTACATGTCTTCCCCCACTAGGTTGTAGAATAAACCTCTTCGACGCAATCAAAGTAACTTAGTCAGTTTCATCTCATTCTATTTGCATATGGGATGGGTAGATATCACATGCTAGGAATATTTTTTTTTTAAGTCTTGTTGGGGTTCTATGTTGGGTCTTGATCCTTTCATGATTCTCAAGTTCCTGGGGGGACAAAACCTAGGCCTATATCATCCGATCTAATGCAAGTCGAGGAGGTCCAATGGTTTACCCACCTTGAGGTAGTTGAGTGGGTTGGGAACTTAGTAATGCATATTAGGATAATTTAGTTGTAGTTAGCATATTTGCAATTCTATTTGATATTTCTACTTATAGTATTGTTGTAGTGCTCAACTATATCATCATAGATGTACTAGACAATTGTTTACTATTATAATCAACAAGTTCCTACTTTACTAGAATAGACATACATAGTAGCATTTTTATATCTCGGTGAACTATTTTTCCATTATGTTTTCAATTATGTTTCAGTTATGTTTACAGTAGATTCTGTGGCCCAATGCCAAAGTTAGGAACTACAACTTTTCTACAATCCAAATCTAAATCAACTTCCTAATGCAACTATTAGGCATTGAAAAAATAATACTGTTGTACTAGAATCTACTTCCCAATGCAACAATTAGGGTAACCACACAAATCTGATACAGTTGTAATATACTCTGTCGCTACCCAATGTAGCAGTTAGGATAACCACATAGATCTAATAAAGTTGTACTAGATCATGTTTCCCAATGCAACAGTTAGCTTAACCATGTAATCATAACAATTTACTTTAACATTACAATTCATAACCATAAACAAATTATAACATAGATCAATCTCTTAATTCTAGTTATCCATAGCATCATAGGACTACTAGTATTTATATCATAAATTATTTTATGGTAATTATTTTCATCATAGTTAACCATAGTATCTGATCACATTTACTAGATCTGTCATACAACCAAACATTAATTTACATCAACCATTGCCACCTAACATTCCGGTAAATAGTATATATATTTCAGGTTGGCAATCCATCAGATTAAATATAAATGCATGCATAAATCACCATAACATTAGCATAAACATAGATTCATAATTATAAATAAACACAAAGATCTAAGGAAAGGAACTCATTTGTTCCAGGCTCTACTAATCAGTCTACAACTGTTGTGGGGATTTACCCAATCTACCCAACTGTAGATTTGTAGGAAAATCTAGTCTTAGTTTCCCCACAACCGCCCCCGAGTTGAGACATGGTTTCTCTAGGGATGTATTTTTTTTATGAATTCTTACAGTTCATATTCATGTTAGTTTAACATATATGCATTCCAACTTAGGGTCCCAACTTCACCAAATTACTCTGTCAGTGTCTGTGGTTCAATACAGGTAGTACTCTTGCAAACCACAACCAATATTCTAGACTATATAGACAATATTGATACCTGACATCACCCATTACTCTAGATTATATATAAACAATATGCTATTACCAGTACCCAGGTGGTACTCCTACGAACTAGTGCACAACACCTCATGCTCACACTTTATGGCCATAAATATTTTCAACCATGACTGGACTTGGTTCTAGTCATCTGCAAGTAGATACCATAGCATATCTCCTCCGCTTTAGTTGTTCATATTTCTGTTCATTACATATTTCCTTTCTTTCAAATTTCAAATTTCTCTTTCTTCATATTTATGTTCTTTCATGTGTATTGCATTAACCCCAACAACAGAATTAACCCCTTGGCATTCTTTCCCCCCCTCTTTTGTAGAAGAGTCATTTACTATGTTTAGTTAATTCCTTATGTGATGCCACCTATGTGGGAGTTACAATTCTAGAATAGTCTATTTGTTTCCTTCTTTTATTCCCTTCTTCTTTACTTAAATAATCAATTTATGTTTTTATTTATATTTTAGTTTGATTCCCTTTTATGTTTATCCTTCTTAAGTCTTTTTGTTTAACTTATTTCTTTCCCTAAAGAAACCAGGACTCCTCATTCATTGGTCAACCCCCACGTCACAAGCATATTTTTAACATAGTTCAATAAACAAACCAACTACATAGCATTGTCAATTATAGAGGGACATTGTTTACAATACTTAGCCACATATAGGGGTTGGAATTATGGGGTATTATAGACAATATACACACTTTACTTGGTGCTTTGTACAAAAGTGTGTAATTTCATGGATTATTTCTACTATCCTTTAATTTTACCAATGAAGGTAAATGAAAATAAATACCTAACTTCATTTCAACTGCTTTATTCTTACTCAGAGTTCTAGTTATTGAAATTTCATTCATATGCTGACTTTCAATTATTTTTCTAACATGCAATGGAAGAAATTATCTAGAGTATCAAATGTAGTTGTTTATAAAGTAAAGAAGAAGAGCATCAAATCTTGTATTTTACTAATTATATTTTATCCAAGTTATCAAGTTTTCCAAGATATTGAATACAAAAAATTGTCCTAGAAGCCATATTTTTTATGGCATCAAATAACCACCAAGCACAAATGTTTCCAAACCTTGTTGGGTTTTGGTGGAGTAATTATCATAGAAATCATTTTAAAGTATAAGTTATTAAGGGTACCTATATCCAAATAAATGCAAATTAGAAAAGAATTGAACAACTATGTATTCTTTACCCTAAAAATGTAAATCTTAATTTACAAAGAAACAATATACTACTATTGCAAATCATATATTCATACAATGGAAAAGAAAACATCGACATGCAAATTCAATGATTCGACAATCTAGATACTTAGCTCTTGTTTTCAAGTAGGAAAATATTCTCGATATCAAAGGAAACACTACATCGGCATTGAAATGATCATCGAAGCATATTTTTTTAATTTGGATTGCAATAGAAATAGGGGAAAATGGGAAATGAGACTCCTATTCCTAACTACACAAAAGGTTTCTAAAAAACAATAGAAAGTTATTTTTATAAGGTGTGTATAAAACTTAGTTTTGTACATCAATCTAGGGACAACCTTAACCTCTAGAAGATTTAGGATATGCCTACACAAGATAAATAGGACTTTTATCTATCTAATATTAATCATACATTTACTTAAAATCAGGTTTTTCGGTAAGATGGAATTGCATGAAGTATTTAGACAACCAAATATAGTTGTTTATGTTTATTGTATTGAGTTGACAACAAAAAAATTTAGATTCGTATTTTACTAATTGTTCTTAGTGATGCCTATCAAGTTTATGAAGATATATAATAAAATGATTGTTTTGAATGCCATGTTTTTCAAATAGGACCAAAGAACCCTTAGGAAGATTCCAAAAGCCTAAGGGTTTTGGTCATGGTTGTTTTTGTTATCCATTGAAACTATCCACATCCAAATAGGCGATAGCCACAAAATAATTGAAGGACAAATCCATATTTTTAACATAGAAAATGTAATCTCATTCCACAAAATAGGACTAGCTTTTGTTTTTACAAAGCACCTATGGATATAATAGAAAAAGAAAACATGGATGTCAAAATCATAACCTTCACTATCAAGTTTCTTTTAAGTTACCTAAAACTGATTAAACAAAGCCATACACAGGAGCAAACTGGTGGGTGTGGAGTTGTGTTCAGTTATTTGTTTTTCTCGACGTTTTGGTCTCTACCGTGAGATCATCTTCAAGAGACTAATAGAAGCTTGGTGAATTACCTAAAACTATCATTCTAAATGTCATATTTTTCAAAGCACCAAAAAATTGGAAGGAAGAAAAGTCTTGGAAAGCCTAATGATTTTGGTTGCATGTATTATTGAAGTAGAAATATGATTGTTGCCACAATTCATTATGACACTTCATATCTAGAGGGACGCCAACCACAAAATAATGGAAGGACAAGTCCATATTTTTATTATGGAAAATTCATTCTAAATCCATTGAAATGACTAAATTGGTACTACAAAGTAACCTTAATACAATCACAATACAATAGGAAAAAAAACATGGACATCCAAATTCCAAAGAACAATAGCATTGGAATGCTTATTTTAGTGCATTTCAACACAAATATTTTCCTTATAGATATTGGCTGAGATATTGTTGTAGCAGACATCTAATTTCCATAAGTTATCAAAACTACATATATTTAGACAATTGCTAACTAGGACTTATTAAAGGACAATGCCATTTTTGTAGGAAAATCTAAATATAAATCTTCAAGAAAAAAACAATAAGCAATTCACTAAAAGAAAAGGAAATTAGAGCATGTCTAAGAATACCAAAGCAAAATTATTTAATCAAAGTACTAAAGGCATTTTAATCTCATATTCAAAGCAAAAACGACAACTACTAGGCACTAGATATCTTATTGTTGTTATAATTCATTAACACTATCCATATATAGAGGGATGGTAGCCACATAATAATTGAAGGACAAATCCATATTTTTAACCAGGAAAATGTTAATATAAATCCCTACAAAAGACTAAATTATTACTACAAATATACCTTTAATAAAATAGGGGAAGCAAACATAAACATCCAAATCTTAAAGAATGATAGTATTGGAATACTTATTTTAACCCTTATTCAACACAAATAATGTTCCAAATGTAATATTTGTGAAGGCATAGAAAAACTAGAGTATTAGCAAAAAAATTTAAAACACTAAGGATTTTCTTCAAATATATCATTGTGGCGAGCATCTAATTTCCAAAGTTATTAAGACTACCTATATTTATACAAATGCTAATCGAAAACTATTACAGGACAAGCCCATTTTCTTACAAGAAAATGCAAATCTAAATCTTTGAAAAAGACCAATAAGCAACTGAATAAAAGAATGAGGAGAAAAAAACATGGATGTCCAAATTCCAAGTGTTGGCTACAAATTCTCTAAAGTTATGTAAGAAAATTATTGTTCTCAATCTCATATTTTCAAAGCACCAAAGAGATGCTAGGAAATAAAATCTCTAAATACCTAAACATTTGGATACATGTATTATTGCAAGAGATCTCTGGTTGTTTCTAGAATGATTGATTTAGGCTATCCATATCCATAGGGATGCTAGCCACAAAATAATTGAAGAATGAGTCCATTTTTTAAAGGCAAAATTGCTAATCTAAATCCACAAAGAAGGATTAAATTCTCAATCCAAAGTAACCATTGATACAATAGCAATTTAAGCAAGTAAATATGGATCACATCCAAATTCTAAATAACAATTATGCTAAAAGGATGATTTTAATACTTATTCAACATAAATAGTGTTTTAAAGGCCATATTTTTAAGCCATCTAAGAACTATTAGAACTAAAAATATGCTAAAACCCTAAGGATTTTGCCCAGGCGTATATTGTACCAAGCATCTAATTGTTGTAAGTTATTAGGACTCCCTACATTTCGATGAATGCTAACTAGAAAATTATTGTAAGGCGACTCCATTTTTTGATGGGAAAAGTAAATATAAATATTCAAGAAAATACCAATAAGAAATTACCTAAAAGAACAAGTTGAATCATAACAATCATTTGGGAACCTCAAAGCAATTATTTAATGAAAGCACTAAAGGTATTTTAATCTGATCTTCTAAGTATGAAAACCATTGCAAATAGGGAATCATTGTAACTTACATAAAAAAGTCTAATTAAGCCAATACAAAACCCTTTAACTCCCTCCTTTAACAACTCTAGTAACTGGCCTGTGGGGGGCAGAGCAAGTGGTAAATGTTGTAAATGGAAGGTCTCATTTTCAAATCCCCCCAAACTTACCTGTGTGCCATGGTTCAGGCCCTGTGGATGCACCTAGGGGTATAGTTGTAGCAGGATTGGATCCATGGACCTCGTGTCACGCGAGTACCAGCTTCGTCCCTAGTTGTCGATTCCCCTAGAAAAAAAAGCTCTAGTAACTAACCAACCACAATAATTTGCTTGAATAAGTTTCCTTGGATAACGACCAACAAGTTAAAAACCCACATAGATCCTACCTTAAATTTCCACCAAAATTCTTGAAATCCCACCTTTGAATTCCTCCTTTTGACCATTCTAATGATGAAAACTCCACTAATCAACCAAATTCATGTACATGTAGAAGTTTTCTCAAACAAAGGCTAGCATCTTAAGAATCCACACAGAACCCACCTCACATTTGCGCCCAAATAAACCCACTTCAAAGGTAATCTTTAAGAAAATGAATACTACACTTTAAATACCGCATCTAGCATAATTGAGTCAAAAGATGTTGAACTCAAAGCTTTGTATAAGCCTATTTTCAACCTTAAACTTTAAAGTTTTATTGTCACTCCAACTTTAGCTCCTTTTGATTCCATGTTTCTTGACATGGTCAGCTTCATCACCAAATAACTCAAACTCATAGTGAGGAGAATGTGTAACAAATTCAATCAAACTAAAGCATGAAAACATCTTTCTTTGATATAAAGGCCAATGCATTAACAATATACATGGAACCCACCTCGCACTTACACCCAAATTCTTTGAACCCACTTCAAAGGTAAGCTTCAAGAGAAGAAAACTATGGTACTATAACCAACAGCTCCTGGTTTGGTTGAAGTGAGTTTCAAATACCATGTAGAGTAGAATTGAGTTAAAGGATGCCAAACTCGAAGCTTTGTATTGGCTCTCCAAACTTCCGTCTCCACTTCCACACATTCAAATCGTCGCTATTATCATGATCCAAGGAAAGATATGTCCAAACTACATTAGCACTTTTGTAGTCACATTAACAATTCTAGCAAAGCATTGATTCCTCTAGTCAATGCACTTGCAAATGATGGCATCACCTGTGAACACACATTGGATGCAATTTATGTAGAAAACCATAAGAAACAATGGCAAAGAAAAATACACACAATATTATCAAGAATAATAGGAACATGTGGTTGTTATATGTCCCACAAGGATGTCATTATTATACAGATTCATTATAGGTTAACTACTATATACACTTCATTTATTTTTTATAGAATTTATGAATTTTTTATTATTTCTAATGCAAAAATATTTGTTTATTATGTTTTGAAAAATATGATATATATTAAACATATATTAATTTATAATGACATTTATTAAGTTTAAAAATTGATGATATACACTTAACATATATTAATTTATATATCTATCTATATATATAAAAGTTGACTAAAGTCAATTTATAATACATAATAAATTTATAAATTAAAAAATAAATAAATTATATATTTAATTCTGTATGTTTATGTATTTCATTTCCTTAAATTCAGTATCAAATGTGAATTAGATAGTATCAAATGTGAATTAGATAAACTTACAGTGGGAGTAGATGTATTAGAGACCTTAAGTATGTCAATGAGATCAGCTTATAAATCATGCATATTGAGTGGTGGGAGTGGGTTTAATAAATTCCTCAATGGAGATTAGGTATATAGTACTTATATTATAAAAGTGAAGTTAAAAGTTTTGACATATAGAGTAATCTATTTAAGGCACTTTTATATTTTTTAACCTAATATAAGCAGGGAAATGTGTTTGAAAAAAGAATTTTGAACCTTCAGTGATTCTGAAGTGGAGAAAAAAATTATATCTTCATCTTCATGTCAGCCATGATAAGGCTCTGCCATATAAAAAAACAGGCATCCTGACATTATATTTATAACACAGAGATACTCCTAGATCATAACAGGAAAGTTTAGATGTCTTATTAGGAGTACAGCTCTCTGTAAAGAGATACTATAAAATTTGATTGTCAGAAAGTTAAATGGGGAACTTCAAAAAAATGTTCTTGTCGTTGAAGTCTCATGCATTGAGTACCCAATCATAACAGAAATCCTTCCCCTGGAAATAAAGTGTTGGCGTTGGTTTTTATATAGTATTAGTATTGTACTTTTGTTTCATGGCGTTTTCTCAAGGGCCCATCCATTAACTTTTTCACAGGGCAGATGATCAGAATAGGATCACAGGCCGGTGGATCAGAGTAGGACCACAGGGATTGCAGAGGAATGTGACAGTATCACACACGCATGTGGAAGGTAGGAAGTAGAAGCAGAGATTAGTCAATGCTCTAGAATTACAGCCCAGTCCAAAGCACAACTCACATGCAAAAAGGACTGTGATTCAAAGGAACCACCAATCATATTCCAGAGCTGAAAGACGGTGACAATCATTTTCTGGAATATTTTAGATAGCAAGCAAACTAACGTGCAAAAACAGACTTATATTGGACAATAACATTTATATGTATAGGTGTGAATTAAATATGAAAAAAGATGCCTCCATGAAGAGCCCTAAATGTCATTGTGTACATTGTTTGCTTTTCGCTTTCATCTGTTATAAAAATAGATTGGTTTATTGGGTTTGGCCGGTGGGAAGAATTGTGGATTGTCGTGTGATTGCCACCTTCACATATATATACATATCTATGGATAAACAATAGGGTTTATTGCACAGAGGAAAGCAGTGTGTTTTATAACTTGGTCAATTCTTTTGGCGTTTAAAAAAATGTAATGTCGAATTCATGATCGGAATTTGTTATTTTATTAATGGATTAAAAATTAAAATGTGTAGATTGGTTTGCTGAATCTGGTAGTTATTATTTTTATTTTTGGATATGTCATTTTTTTTTGAATTAAGTATGGGAACAGCAACTTCTCAAGAGTATATTCAATAGCTTGCAAGCCAGATATACCAATAACTTGTGGCTTAGTAGGGGCCTAGACTTCAGGAAGTCCAATTAGGTGAGCCTTTATTCCAGGGTAGCCTACCCTTCCAGCCTTGTCACAACAAACCAATGAGCAACCCTACCTCACAGGTTAATGATATTATCCCAAAACATTTTCATTCTAGAAATTGAACTTGAACTAGTAATGAAAAACTACCATCTATTTATAGCTTGATTCTTACTCCTCAAAACTCAGACCTATTTATGGCTTGACTCCTACTCCTGAAAACTCTCACCTATTTATAGCTTAACTCCTACTCAGGTGATATGTCCCTCTAAGGACTCTCAGCTTTAGATGCTGAAAGCATCCTTATTCTGCTAATTGAACCTACACTAATGATGAAAAACTCCCATCAGTTTATAGCTCGACCACTGCTCAACTACATATATTGCCACATATCATTGCTCAGAGGAAACACCAGAAAGCAATGTGTATTAAGATTGGGTCAACCATTTTTTATGATGAATGGTTAGAATTTGTAATTCAAGTGGATTTGATAATGAATTTGAACCAATATTGACAAATCATTTACCCAATATTTTACTCCATGTACATGATACAACCTTATGGGCATGGGGATGATTTATTAAACTCCTCATCTCGTCACCAACATAAAATATCAATAAATGGTCCCTCCACCAACGAGAGACTTTGCCACCATTAAAAGCAATCGGAACTGCACCCATGATCTCGCCTTCTTGCTCTTCGAAATCCCCAAGCTCATAATGACGAAGCCCAATACATTAAATGCTTCTGAATCATAAGAGCCCTTGCTAGTGACTAAATGGTAATTCTTCTTTCTGTCTATAGGTACAACCTCTCGTTCAGTTTTTTTGGGGTCTGTCAAAGAGTATTTGCAGGCTTTTAGCCCCACTTAGTAAGACAAGGGAGATGGCAAAAGGGCCGTATAAAGGGTGACAGGCTGAACGAGAAAAAAATAGCAGAAGCTGCTAATAAATTACTATCAGACCCGACAGTGGATAGAAGCAGAGCTGGGAAGCTAGATTATAAACAAGGATATAATAATAAGATGGAGTTGGGGAAATTGTTGACCTTCAATTGTAATCATGATCTTGCAGCTGCAATATCAGCTATGTCCATCATCATGTTAGGGATTGTTTGGTTGATATTGGTATGGAGTAGAGGTGGAGGGTACAGGAGACACGGGGCTAAGCTTCCCCTGGGCAGCTTGGGATGGCCTTTCATAGGAGAAACCTTGGAATTCATTTATTGTGGCTATTCAACACGTCCTGAGAGCTTCATGGACAAGCGCCGTCAACTGTATGTTAATCATGCTCCTCTAATGCTCCTTATCTCTGAGTTGTCTGTTGAGCAATATGTATATCATGAGAACTGTTTATTGAAGGATACAATGGTCTGCTTGTTAGGCTCCTATATTCTGGCTGAAAAGTATTCTTATAGAAAATGGTAATGAGAAATCCACCCAATTGGCTTAGTTGTTCCATTATTTATGGTTACTATAAAAAGTCAGTATGCCTGTCTCTCTATGTCTCAAAGAGAAACCCAGTCAGATAGACAGAGAAGTATATATTTCAAGCCCATAGATAATTAAATACTATTAGTTTGACCTGAAAGTCGATCTATGCAGACTTGAAATTTCTCAATGACCATTGTTTAGAGAACGTTTTTACTATTAGTGTTGTTTTGTAGATCTAAACTTATCTACAATTTGAGGAGTTTACAAGTTTTCAGAGTGGATAAGAACGTTTTGGTTGGAATAGTTAAAACGTCCTCGGAGTGTTGTTTTGTAGATCTAAACTTATCTCCAATTTGAGGAATTTACAAGTTTTCAGACTGGATAGGAACGGAGTTTACAAGTTTTCAGAGTGGATAAGAACGTTTTGGTTGGAATAGATTAAACGTCCTCGGAATTTTATAGAGAATATTTGGATTAACTCGGTGCGAATGAGAATTAATATAGTTCTGCAATAAGCTTAGTTAACCCATCATATATATGCAGGTTACTGTACATAATCAGAATGTCTGTTTGTGTTTCTTTAGCTTGATGAAACTCAACTGGGGCAGTACTTTACTTAAAATCTATCTGGGAAGATATATAGATAGAGAAATATAGATATGAAATATCCATAGTTTCGAACTGAAAGTGCTTCATGCAGGCCTGGAATTTCATAATTATCATTATCTAGACAAAATAGTATTTTAAAAGAGCCTCTCACCTTCCTCGTCCTCCTCCCTCAATGAAAATCCTCGACCAGATGCTCAATAGCACTTATCAGGCTTTCCTTTTGTTAGAGGTGAATAAGCTCATTAAAATTGAGCATCCCTTGCTCGCTGGGTTTTTCTGTACACTTTATAGTTCCATGGGGTGTAGGGGTTTTCTGTAAGCGTTATAGTTTTCTGGGGGTGTTAAAGTATAGGTATAACAGCTTTTGGGTTTTAAATATTTATCAATATCTACAAGTTTAGGTTTTGGTGTAATGGCAAACCTTACACTTTCTGCTGAGAATATATGGTTTTTCAATTATGTTAAGAATTTAAAAAATGCTAAATCCTTGCAAAAGATTTATATCTTCTGCAGATTATGATCTCTTTATCTTAAAGATAACAATATGGTTTATATGACTAGCTTAGTAGTAAGATATACTTCTATCATTTTTTTGAATTGTTATTTGGAATTTCAGTTTTAGTTTTTCTCAATACGAGCGAATTTTCTTAGATTACAACCCAAATCTATTAATACACAATGAAATGGATTTGCAAAACACAATCTCACTTTTTATATTTGTTTGGTATTTCATAATTCCATGCAATATGGCAGATAGGACTGGCTTCCCAGTAACTCAATTTTTTTTATAAAATTTCTGATTCAAATTTCATAAGAATTTTGTTAAGATTAGTTTTATCGGATAATAATTGAACTTATTAAAATTTAACCTTCGAATGCTCGGTTCAGCGCTTGCAATATAACCCGATTCCCAAAGAATTTTGTCAGATAAACTTACACAGACAAAGACTCGGAGGAGACGTGGTAGTGCAGTGTCAACATACATCTTAACAGCTTACAGAACTCCACTTTTTTCCGCAGGCAAGAATAGATTGAGTCAACTTTACTTGTAAGCAGCTATGCTACGCAACCTACTTTCTCTCGGTTCTGTAAATATATTGAAGAGAGAGCCCGACTCAGAGTCGGTCGTGTAAAAGACTAAGACTAAGGCTTTCAACTAGATTTGGGTTCGGATTTCTGAGTCGAAATTGTCATGGAATATTATTGTTGGTTCGACTTTCTAGGTCAAATAATTTGTCATGGCCTATTGTAGTCAAAGTATATATTTTTTTTATATACCATTTTAGGATTATAGAGTTTTTACAGTGTAATGCCCTCTCTAATATCTGATAAAGAATCTATCAATATGATCTGCATACCTGAAATGCAATGCTACGGAAATCTGATCTGCATACCTGTAATGCAACGATACAGGATACAGAATCCTTATAGTTCCAAAATGCATCATCCATCTTGGCTGTTTATAATTCTGTATTAAATATTGATTTTTTTTTTAAGGGTTTGTTAAATTATGTTACAATCTGACAACGTTGAATAGTCATAGCACTCCCTAATCTGAAAAAACAACCGACAGTTTTCCCACCTAGTTAATCTATGCACATTACAGAGAGAGCCAATATACTGGATTTCAATTCGTAGTATTGGCTTAACGCTTCTATCCATCATTTTAAAAGCTTATAACAAAAGAAAAATGTTTATTAATATAGATATAACAATGAGGTTTAAAGGATTTATAATTTTATTTTTGAATATATAAAATCTTTTTAATAAAATTGTATAATTTAACAACCACCTTATCTGTAATTTTAACAACTTTTCTAAATTTTTAACTTAGATAAATTTATAAAAAAATTAGGACAGAAAAGATCAAATCTGAGCTTGTTTATTGCTGAGTTGATATTTCACAAATCTTAAAACTTTAATATTAATATTTAGTTAAAAATTGGATCCTTTTAGTTTAGTGGCTGGAAGGAGCGATTTACCTTTTAGTTTAGTGGCTGGAAGGAGCGATTATGTAAATAGTGGAAATCAAAATTTCATTGTTTAGTAGCTGGGTTTGGAATGGGTAATTATGAAAATAGTGGGAATCACAATTTTATAGTTTAATGGTTGAAATGAAATAGTTATTGAAATAGTTTAAATTAACTCTTAATCTAGATTTATTTTTACATCTATAGGTATTTGTATCTTAAAGATTAGGGTGATTTAACATCTATGTAGAGGATGACACATGTATATTATCTTAGAATTTGGGGTGAATTAACATCTATGTAGAGGATGGCACAAGTGTAGTGTCCATTTTATGACATTTCTTCTAAATTTGAAACAAACAATTATAAAAGAAAAAAGAATACAAAAATAACTAGTAATTGATGCATGGATAACTCTTCTCTGATGCAGGTTTTGTCAAACAAGCTTTTTATAAAAGTATAAACATAGCCAACCAGTAATAGATATCTTATTTATGGCACTTGTAACCAACTAACCCACCAAAAGTTAAATAATTATACTAATAATAAAATAACTTTATTCAAAACCATTTATTCAAAGCCTCAAGTCTTAAGTATTTATAATTAGGTCAAACCAAAAAAAATATACTGTAGATTCTGTAGATTATTTTGCTTATTGCCCAAGACTGATCAGGGAAAGTGTTTAATCTCTCAAAAGTGATTTACATCAACTTTAAAATAATATTTCCCTATTGTGCAAGTCAAAAGCCAAATTGGTTTAAATTATAAAATACAATATAAGACAAAACTATTATAAACTTATTTCATTACAATCTTATTTCAATATACAGCAAGCTGTCAGGACAATGAGCAATAGTGACACCGGCGAAGAAGTATTTATAATTAGGTCAAACCAAAAAAACATATATATACTGTAGATTCTGTAGATTATTTTGCTTACTGCCCAAGACTGATCAGGGAAAGTGTGTAATCCCTCAAAAGTGATTTACATCAACTTTAAAATAATATTTCCCTATTGTACAAGTGAAAAGCCAAATTGGTTTAAATTATAAAATACAATATAAGACAAAACTATTATAAACTTATTTCATTACAATCTTATTTCAATATACAGCAAGCTGTCAGGACAGTGAGCAATAGTGACACCGGCGAAGCAGTAGCCGAGAATGCCTTGCAGAACCAAAGGAAATAGTATTTTCTTGCTTTTGGCCTTTTGTTGAAGACCACCTCGGATTCCATATTCCACAATCGCTACATGCCTTTCTTCAGTCTTACCGGATGCTTCTCATCGTCCACTCATTCACTACATCATTGAAAATCACAAAATGCAAGTCATAGTTATTTGTTTTCCGTGCAACTTATCAGAATCCTGTGCACGTGTGGCCAAGGAATGTGATCAGAATTTGAGATCGATCATTATACAAACCTTCTGTCTCTCGAATGCCTTGGATAGTTGGCTGTCAGAATAGCTGGACTTTTGTGTGGGTTATTGCTTCTGTTTGTTTCTCAGATTCACCTTTACACGTGATAACCAGCTTTTAGATTGCAAAACCTGACATGTGATACACAGAATTTAATTGCAATTGATGACATGTGATACACAGAATTTGATTGGATTTGACAGGGTAGATTGCTCCAATTTTTCTGGGGAACTATGTTGGACATTGGGTTCAATCTTTTCGGTAAGTTTAGTGAGATGGACTAATAGTTTGTGGAGATTTTAACTTTGTCAATGGTTAGCCAAACAAATGGTATCAAAGCAGGTAAGGGTTCCAAACTCACCTAGTTTGAGTTGGGGAGATTGTTGGACATTGGGTTCAACCCTTCCCTTGAGTTTCATAACATGGACTAATAGCCTTCCCTTCCCTTTAATGGAGATTGTAGATCCTAACTCTATCTATTGTGACCAAGATTAACACCTACGGCCGAGATTAACACCTAAGGGATTTTGGGCTAACCCCAATAGCTAGTACAACAAACTCTTCTGGCTAACTCTCTGACCAAGATTAACACCTACGGCCCAGATTTAACACCTAAGGGGTTTTGGTCTAACCATAATAGCTAGTACAACAAAGTCTTCCGGCTAACTCTCTCCAATGGAATTAGAGTGAAAGAATTTTTAAAAATTCTGTTTAAATTTTCATAACATGGACTAATAGCCTTCCCTTCCCTTTAATGGAGATTGTAGATCCTAACTCTATCTATTGTGACCAAGATTAACACCTACTGCCCAGATTAACACCTAAGGGATTTTGGGCTAACCCCAATAGCTAGTAAAACAAACTCTTCTGGCTAACTCTCTGACCAAGATTAACACCTACGGCCCACATTTAACACCTAAGGGGTTTTGGTCTAACCATAATAGCTAGTACAACAAACTCTTCCGGCTAACTCTCTCCAATGGAATTAGAGTGAAAGAATTTTTAAAAATTCTGTTTAAATTTTCAGAAGACATTTTTTTGTTTTTAAATTCTGTGTTTAAATTTTCAGGATGCATATAATTTTTTAAGGAATTGAATCTATTTATGAATTCAGAGTAACTATTTAATGGAAAACACAAAATTCAGATTGATAATTTTGTTAATTACATTTGCTTTTGTTTGTTTCTCAGATTCACCTATTAGCTTATTACCATTTAATTAGCCTAACTCTTGGCTTCTGATGTGATCAGATATGGAAAGGTATTCAGATCACACATCCTTGGGAGCCCGACAGTCGTATCAACAGACCCAGAAGTAAGCAAGATGGTTCTGCAAAACGATGGGAGCATATTTGTTCCCTCTTATCCCAAATCACTCAACGAGCTCATGGGGAAGTCTTCGATACTTAAGCTGGGTGGGAACTTGCAGAAGAAGTTGCACGGCCTCATAGGAGGTTTTCTCAAATCTCCAGAGCTGAAACAACAGATTACTGAGGACTTAGAAAAGTACCTTGTGAGCTCAATGACAAACTGGAAGGACGATCAGCTGGTTTACATCCAAGACGAAACTAAAAATGTCAGCACATAATTCCTATATCAATACATGCACACATATCTATTTGCAAAGTTTCTGCATACTTACTCTAAATTTTAAGTTTCTAAGTTCATAAGTTGTTTTATTGACCAGATTTCGTTTCATGTGCTGTTGAAAACACTGATGAGTCTCACCCCCGGCGATGACATGGAATATCTAAAACAAGAATTCCGAAAGTTCATCTTTGGCTTGGTCTCATTGCCAATCAAGTTGCCTGGAACAAGGCTTTACAAGTCATTGCAGGTGAAATTATAATTCCAAGATATAACAAACCATTGCAATTAAAGACATAGGCATACTAGAGCGATATTGATGAAACGTTTGGCTTCTGACTAAGAAAATCATATTCATGCAGGCAAAAGCAAGAATGCTTAAGGTTGTACGCAGAATCATAGAAGAGAAGCAAACGAACCATGACACCAATGACCCAAGTCGTCCAAAGGATGTGTTAGATCTGTTACTGCAGCAAACAAACGATACAGCGGAGAAGTTCTTCACAATTGATATTATATGTGATAACATGATAAATTTAATGATTCCAGGAGAAGACTCAGTGCCAATGCTAATGTCTCTTGCTGTCAAATTTCTCACAGATTGCCCTCTTGCACTACAACAATTACGGGTATACTAATCCCATGCAGCTCCTCTACAAGCCTTGCCTCTTAATCCTTATGTTCTATAAATACCAACAACAATGGCGTTAATCCTTATGTTCATATTTCTTATTGGGTCTCAGGAAGAAAACATGGAGTTAAAGAAATCAAAAGAACAGAAGAAAGAACCGCCGACTTGGAGTGATTACACGTCCTTACCCTTCACGCAAAATGTGAGTAGGCATGTGATTAATTAATATACCCCGCAAGCATCAATACGTATGTTAAAATTTAAGGGATATTTGTACCTACTGATGCATGTTATTAAAACCTAAGTAGGAAGCCCATATTTGTACCTATTGATGCATGTTAAAATCTAAGTGGGAAGCTCATTTTTGTACCTAATTGGTAGGTTATAACTGAGACTTTACGACTGGGGAATATCATAACTGGTGTAATGCGCAAAGCATTGCAAGACGTGGAGATTAAAGGTATAATATCATAACTTCTGGTTAATTTCTTGTGTTTATCGTGGTTTATCGTCATGAATTCAGAGTTTGTAATGAATATTCATATGCTTGTGACTGTAACTAGGGCACTTGATTCCCAAGGGATGGTGTTTGTTCACATACATGAGATCCATTCACTTGGACGAGGACTTCTATGAAAGCCCATACAAATTCAATCCTTGGCGATGGCAAGTTAGTGTTATTATGGCATTGGTTTCCTCTTTAATTTTATGGTTTTCAGGAATTGATTGTACAACTTTTAACTTGAAATATACGAATTCATTGAGTTTATGAGGGTTGAGTTGACAAGGAAGGAGATCATTAATTGATACATTTTCCTTGTTTTTTATTTAATAATTAGGAAAAGGATCCTGCTGGAAGCAGTTTTCTTCCATTTGGAGGAGGCCAGAGGCTTTGCCCTGGCATGGACATGTCCAGGCTGGAGGGTTCCATTTTCTTGCATCAGCTTGTGACTCGATACAGGTTAGAAAATTAAACTCATCTTGATACACAGCATGGATATTATAGACATAAACTCATAGGTACACAAACAATCACTTGAAATACAGTTCATATTTGTATCAGTTTGTGACTCGATACAGGTTAGAAAATTAAACTCATCTTGATACACAATATGGATATTATAGACATATACTCATAGGTACATAAACAATTACTTGAAATATAGTTCATATTTTATATGGGTAATTATAACTTGTCTATTGTGGGTAATTATTGACTGGTTTTATATATATATATATATAAATTTTGAACCAGAAGTTAGAAAGTTATATCTTTTATAAATTAGTTGTTTCTTTTTAATATTGTGAATTCCAATATATATAAACTAGCACATCCATATAGTTTGTACATAGTTTGGGTTAAGGATTAAATGATTGAAAGATAGCCATGGAATGGAGGGCAATTTGGAAACTTTTTTTTTATTCTTCGTATTGTTCTAGTTAAACGGGTTCAACTCTAAGTTATCTATACCTAGTTACATGTTATCATCTGTGTTGCATGGGTACCCGTACCGGGGGGTCGGGTACACAAACCAGTACCGGGTACACGTACCAGGTACTTGGGTACTTCAATGGTACGTCCCCAGCCGTACCCAAATCCATTCTCACGTACCGGGTACTTCATGTATGAAAATAGGGTACTTGCGTGGATTTTGGTACGCCGTACCACGTGTTTGGGTACGCGGCCAGGACAGTCGTTGGACAATTTATCTTAGCTCGTTGTTTAGGATGAGTCAATTTGCAAAGTTTGAAGTTCAAAATTTTAAAAATTAAATAATAAAACACTAAAGCACATGTTATGCAGGCCCTTGCCCCTTACCTAAACCAGCGCAACACTGCATTTCTTACTGCTAGTGCACTGTGCTCACTACTCCAGCGACGATATGACAGAGGACCTTAGTGATGCTAATGACATTGATCCTAAGGCTACTGATGACATGGCTTGAGGAAACCAAATCAACTATCTTGTTCATGTTCAATTTTTACTGTCTTGAACTTTCTTCTTCATGTCTAAAAATGCCTTTAGGCAAATTTTGGATGTAGTATGACAATGAAGTTTGAACTCATGGTGTCATGGACATATAATATTTTATGTTGTTAATTATATTAATATAACTTCAGTCTTCCAGTTGATATCTACTATGAGTCTATGTCATATGATTTATCAAATTTATTATTTTATGTTTTAAATTTTCAATGCGAATGTTCATATGAATCATTGAATTTAGAAATATCAAATATGCATATATGATGTGAGTGTGAAATGTTTTATTTTTATAAATTTTAACACACACACACACATATATATATATATATATATATATATATATATATATATATATGTCTACAGTACCCCCGACGTACCGAAGTACCCTGTTTCAAAAAGTGGCGTACCCACGTTTCCTAGCAACTTAGGTTATCATCCACATTCTTCATGTTATCCATTTATCTATTATTAGTTATTTTTTATATTCATTTTTTTTAATCTCCTATTCTTCTACTTATCTACCATGAACTCTTGGTTATCAATTCATCAACGATGAGTTATCCATGAATGGCTACCAGTTATACATTCATCAGCTACCTGTTATTTTATATATATATATTATAATTGTTTATTTCAAATTTTGAACCAGTGCCATAAAATCAATCTCTACAATACACTTATCTAATCTCAATCGGTACATGAAAAAAAGCATGTCCACCCCAAATCTCAAATAAAAACACCTATCAAAGTAATGAATAATTTTCAATATTTAAATATATATATTTATTTATATAAGTAAAATATATATATAAATGACAAGAGTATTGATGTACTTAAAATAGATATAAATAAGTCATTTTCAGTATCCACATGACAGAAAAGAATATAAACATATGTTGTAACTTGTATGTATTGCTTAAAAAAATTGTAAGTTAAAGTTACGGGCAGAGTAGACCCACTGAATTGTCTGCAAATTCATAGCTCTGTGTGTGTCTGGGCTTTCAGTCTTATGCCTTGTGGCCTTTGCATGGTCTTACTACTGTGGATTATTTGTTTGACATTAAAACGTCCCCTGGGCCAAGTATTATTCCATTGGTCTCTTATTTCCACAGTTTCAAACCATTTTTCAGCATAACGATACTATTTTAACATATTTAACTTCATGGTTTATGCAGTTGGGAGGCAGAGGATGATTCTATTGTGAGTTTTCCAACAGTTCACATGAAGAACAGAATGCCCATCCGGGTCAAGAAGATCATGTCAGACTATTAACTTTCTATAATATATAATTTTTCCTTTTTGGACATTGCATGAAAAAGTTGACTAGTTGTGCATAACAAGGTGAAATGAAATAAATATTTCTCTTTTCATTGAATTTTCATGCTGTATTTTTATATCCCGGGAATGATTAACTTTTCCTGTTTCTCTTTATGTTAACAGAACCCGTGATGAAAAGGAGGACCGAATCAGTTAATGTGCTTGAAATATTCCTGTGGTCGGATTACAGAAATTTGTGAATACTTGGTATACATTATCAACGTCACACTCGATCAATAAAGTGTTTGAAAGTTGGTGAGCAGTAAATTAATGTTTTATAGAGAACATAAATTAAGATGCTATGTACATGGATGGACAGATCTCAGTAGGGTCAAATTTAATAAATAATCATTATACTTGTTTTTGTTTTTGTAATGGGAATATTTTTTTCCAAGTGTATTTTGATTACTGGTGTGTTTTGATTACTTGTTTATCTTAAAAATAAAAATAAGTGTAAATTCATTTTAATTTGGGATTTAATATGAATGAAGAAGATCAAATTTTGGAAGTGTAATTTCTTTGGGGAGGAGGAAGTTTATACCTCAAGTTATTTGATCTCTTTCAGTATCTTTTGCAGATCTTTAACATATTTTAGATAGATAAACAATATAATTACAGTTTTTAATTACTTTTATTAAAACTATATATATAGATGTTTTTGGTTTTTGTAAATGTTTTAAATTTTTGGAAGTGTAAATTTTTTTAGGAGTTTGCATCTCGCTGTTGGTATTGTAAACAACAATTACTCTTCTGCAGCAAAGTTACCTTATAACTTTTTGTAGATCTTTGACATATCTCAGATAGATAAACAATATATTTACAGTTCATAATCACTTTTATTAAAACTATATATAGATGTTTCTATTTGGTTTTAAATTGTAATTAGAGGTAGTCCGCTTCTAGATTGCACGAAGATGAAGTAAGTGTCAAATTCCAAATAAACAATGATTAGATAGATAGATAGATAGATAGATAGATAGATAGATCTATATCTTAATTTACATGTGAGAAGTTTGTGACACTTAACTTGTGTTATTTCCACAATGCTGAGCTATCTTTCTAAGTAATAATTGAATTTTATATTTAAAAAAAATGTTAAACCATATTAAAAAGTTAGTTTACTTGTTGATATAAACCAACAACTCACTATTAATATTGATATTGTTACTAACAATATAATAATGTTGGATAATTGACTAATTTCATGTTAGTAACTAAAATTTATAAAGTTTAATAAAAAATATTAAATATCTTAAAAAATAAAAATACTTATAAACACTTTATTGGAATG
Source organism: Pseudotsuga menziesii (assembly GCA_001517045.1). Lineage (NCBI taxonomy): Eukaryota > Viridiplantae > Streptophyta > Pinopsida > Pinales > Pinaceae > Pseudotsuga > Pseudotsuga menziesii. Next base: position 333,233 of record LPNX010186671.1, read on the forward strand.
AGATTAACTTTCTGGTTTAGTCCATTACCTGAAAGTCCAGTTTCTTAAAGGCCCACTACCAAAAGGCAGCCCAGTTTTAAAAGACAGATTTCTTAAAGGCCCACTACCAAAAGGCAGCCCAGTTTTAAAAGAGAAAATGGACATCCATTGACTGCAAACGCCAAGACTAATAAATCAGATGTAGAAGAGTGTTTGTCTTTCCTCAGCAGAGTCACAATCAATCTCAGTCACACCATTCGTTGTATGCCAAAAAGAATATAAGTCAATATTCAAAGAGACAAATGCATTTATTTCATAGAGACCATGGTGTTTTAAGTAAAATTCACATGTACTCTAGAGACAGAATCATTATTTTTATGTGAAATGAGGTGCAAATGTCGTTGAATCTCATGTCAAAATTACTTTTAAGATTGCTATCTTAAACTAAGATCGATTGAAAAATTCGATGCTTTTTCACATATAAAAGTTTGATGCTTTTTGTTCTCATGGGTACTAGGATTTGCATAATGGTACATGCAAGTAATATTTAACCTTTTATTTATAAATATTTTATATAAAAGGGTTCTTTTGTTTGCATGGTACTAGGCTTGGTCACATTCAAATTGTATTGATGTCTTTTTTCAACTAGAAGTAAGTAATATTTAACTTTTTATTTATAAATTTGTAATAGAGATAGATTTTTCCTAAAATGTTTTTTTGTTTTTGTTTTTGTTTTTTTTTCTTTTTTTTGTTAGTTAGAACTTTCTATCAAGGTCACAATCTAAAACAGGGGGCATAGTCACAGTCTAACTTCACTCTTAATCCACACCTTAAATTAACAAAAATTTACTATAAAAATAGTTATTTAAATTGTAATTATTTCAAACATAAATTTTATAATAAAAGTTTTATTTATTAAAATTTATTATATATAGGGTATATAGTTGATTATTTTTCTTATTAAAAGAAAGAGGTGATTTACTATAAAACAATCACAAGCAAATAGTACTCCATGGTAAGCCTTATATGTCAACCTAAGTATAATAATGAAAACCATATTTTATTCTATTAAATCATTCAAAGTAAAAAGCACAATAATACTATTCATTTGATGTAAGTAACTACCATAAGGTTTGCATTAAGAAGGGGGTCATTATTGTCTTTTGGGTGGTTCCTATTGGACTATGAATCTTTATTAGCTTAGTTTTATTTGCAAGATGGTTTCTGAGTTTCAAAAATGGCCAAGGCCAGTGTTGGTAACTTGTCATTATAGGGTTTAAGTGTATGATTTATAATTTAGTTATTGTAACAATCTTGCACCTTTCATAAACATCACATCTCACTTTATGTCTTGGTTTTCCCTCAAAACATTGATGCCAAAAGCGAGTTAAAGGTACAAGATGCAATTGGAGGCTCTCTACTTATAGTGCAAGGAGCCACACTTGCAGCTATCACACATGTGCCACATTAGTACAACAACAAAGGGTACTAGACCCATTCAATCCTTGCATGCTCGAATTCTTATCACGCATATTTGTAGCAAAGAGAAATGAACATAACGTAATCTTATACAAGACAATCTATTACAAAAATGCAATGGAATACTCAAAAGAGTCTACTTATTCTCAGTATGGTCCTATCATATTACAATAACATTCATTTTGGAATGTCTCCATCTTACCAATGCACTTATCCCCCTCTCTCTAAGGTTTATTTCTCTTCATAGAACTACATTGTACATGGTTTTTGTCCTTTTACAAATTGTTTGCAATCTCATGCTATTCTCTCACCTTTGAGATCCTTGACTTCCAAAAATACTTTTCTTTATAATCATATCTTTGTTTATCTTTTCATTCCAATGCCATTCTTATTTCTTTAAAAAAACACTCCCTTTTCTTAGGTTAAAAGCCTCTCTTTGCTCCCCTTCCCTCAAAAGCAAATATTGTGGGAACTACTTCTAACTTGAGGACCAACATTCTTCTCTATGAAGTCAAGCTAATCACCTTCATGTTGCATTGTTTTATTGTTCATTTTCGCAACTCTTGGGATTCCAACAAACATAATTGCTTCTTTGCATAGTTATTGATCTTCCCATGTGCGCATTATTATGTGTGTTATGTTTCTTAGGCGTGATAATATTCACCTCATTCCTCCATAAATGGATTTCCTTCAATGCACTCAATCCATTAATCATCCTTTGTGTTGCTTCTTATAGGAATACGATTAATTGTTCCTACATCAAACTACACCAACATAGAAAGTGTTACACCTTTATGCACACTTGATCATTTGCATGTTCCATCATAGATTTCTCTTGACAAAGTTGCATCTGATACTCCTTCCAGATTCTAGGCAAATTTAGCACCTAGTTTGTTTATGCACTCCACCAAATTTTGTTTGTATATGTGCCTTGTGTCTTAAATACCTTCTCTTCCAAAACTTAATCCATATTTGATCACTCTTTATTTAGCATTTGCTCCATCCATATGGCTCAACACTTTTATTTTCTTCAACTTGCTATGAGTTTCATATTGGATAATGGCCATATGTCCAATTCCTTTGGCAATTCTACTTCATATACATTATCCCTAAATTTCCTCTTTATTTTATATAGTTTGTCGATCTTCCTTACATTCAACTTTCTATATGTTCCCTTGCAATAACAACCTTTGCTCAAATATACTATCTCCAAATCACTTATTGATTTTTTAAAATCTCAAACACCTCCCAAGTGTCTTATGTTTCTCCTTCTTAAATTATTCTAAATATGTGCATGCAGATTTCTCATCTTTTCAACAAATGTCTTTGCATTATCACTCTCTACTTCCAATAGGTAACACAATCAAGTTTGTAGTTATAGCCTTCATATTACATCCATGAAGAATTCAAAATGGTGATAACAATGCCAATATATTCATTGTGTTATTATAAGAAAATTATTATGATCTCAGTAAAGGAATTATCCCTCTACTTTGGTCTTTTACTTTTGAAACATCTCGATTTTTTTCCAAACATCTTTTCACAACTTTTGTTTACATTTGTTTTTGGATGGCGCATTGAATTGTACTATAAAGATGTATTCTCACAACCACCTTGAAAAAAAACTCTTCATAGTAAGCCGCGTCACTAGTCTTTTTGCAAGGGCTAAAATGTGACATTTGGTAAAAGTGATCAACCACCACAAACACTAAGTCACATTCTATTTATGTCCTCAATAATCCTAAGACAAAATACATTGATATGTCCTCCCATAGTAACCTCGATATAGGAAATGGGGTATGCATACCTATATTTTGACCCAGTCCTTTAGCCACCTAGCAAATTTGGCATCTCTCAACATACATGCCAACTTTTGCCTTCAAGTTGGAACAATTATATTTTATTCAACTTGTAGTAATTGGGTCTTATCTCTCCCAAATTGATCTTATAATGATTCATTATTATGTAACCTCGTTATCAAATTATTGTGTAATGAACATTCAAGATTACATAATGTCTTACCTCTAAACAAATATCCTCCTTCAAGGAAATAATCTAACTCTATACTTGTCTCATGTGCAATTGGATTTCTAAATTGCTCCATAGTCTATATAGAATATTGATCTCATGCATAGAACTCCTTACTCTATTTAAATTCAACAAGTGCATTCTTCATTGTATTCAACATCAATATTCCTCTAATCAATCCATCATTGACTTTATTCTCTTTACTTGAATTATGCTTCAACAAAAAAGTACAATTGTACATAATCTATATGTTTGATAAATAGGGTATATCTGCATAAGTCAAACACCTAATTAAAGGAACTTTTCACACAAATATATCAAAGATCAATACCAAAGAGATAAATAGCTCGATTACCTGTGGCATACCTCTTTCTATATATACTTATTAAGTGCAAAAAAAGAATACTATCAAATAAGTAAATTTGACGAAAATATACCATAAATGCAATGCTAAGTATAATATGATACTTGTCGTAACTTGTAAATGATTAATTTATATTGCTACATAAATCAATAATATTTGAACAAATAATTAGCTAATAGGTTTTTCACTTATTGCCTTTATTTTATTTTTTATGTGTGTCCAAGTACAAAAATAATTTATTTATCATAATCAAATGGTTGTTTAATTGTTTTACAATACATTACTTGTGATCATGATTTGATATTTATGGTTTCTCAGAACCGAATTTCCTTTGTTATCCAAAGACAATATTGATATACTAATATATCTATATATAATAATCATATAAGTTATCTTAATAAAAATATCTAAGGTCGATGCTAGCAAATATAAAACTTTTGATTGTTATGTCAAGGCGTGGCCATATACTACCTTCAACACCACAAGTTGGATTCACTTGCAATAAACCAAATTTAAAGTTTAAGTGTTGATGGTATAGTTTTATAGACTATCACTAAATCATAAACAAAATTTTATAAGCGTCATGTGCCACTAGGTTAACAACTGTGATGTATAAGGTCATAATCAAATTACACAATTTGACCCTCTTATACCATTATATTTTACATCAAGTAATGTGGAGTCTTATTCAAGGCATGTGGTAGCTTGGAAAATTATGGTGTAAACCTCATTGATTAAAGTTGGATTGACAAGTGTGATTTTGTATAACTTGCATTTCAATATTGCTCGTCGTTCATGCGAATGTGGTGCAATGATAACACCACCCAAACTCTTCAGCATTTGTTTTGGTCACTGTCGGGAAATTGATGTTTTGAATGGTTAGGGTTTCGACATAGGGTTCTTAGTATGATGACTTGTGACTCATTGTCAACTAGGAGGCCATGATAGGATTTGCTTTTTTGGATCTTCTGCTTGTAATTTTAGCCTCATATATTTAGTTTGTTTGTTTAGTCATCTAAGATTTTGTCTTCGACTGAGGTTTTGTTTAGAAATTTTGTTGGCCATGGTTGATGAGTAGCTTTCTCTAATAAAACTCTTTCAATGGCTTGAGTTTAAAGGTGAAGCGAGATTTTCTCTTAAATACATGTATTCGTTTTGGGTTAAGGGTTTCTACCCATGCTCTTTTCCTTCCTTAGTTCTGAACAATATAGAAAGGGGTTTTACCTTGTTGCTTTAAGAGATTATTTATCTTATCTTAAGAAAAGGAGGTGAATAGCTCATTGTTGTCATGGCTGAAGGAACTCTTATAGCTAAGCTACAAGGCTTATCATGGTTCGACGCAGAGCTTTGCTTGGCTAGATTCTTGTACAGGTAATTGTGTTCTCTTGTTTATTACCTCTATTTGTGTAATGAAATGTCTAACCATGTAATAAAATTGTAATGTCAGGTATCCAAGTTGGTCAACCACCCTCATTTCGTCAAGTAAAGGTTCTAAACTCCCATTTCCCTTAACCTGTAACTTAAAGACTCACTTTACAGGTTTACTCAATGTCTCATAAACTTGGGTTATTTTATTTTGCCAATTTTATCCTACTTCGGCGATTGCTTAAGGGTTTGAGAACCATAACCTCTAGGATTCCAAACCCTTGGAGTAATTACAACCTTTGGCTGTAGTAGGAGACTAAGGTCAATTCTTGAATTGGTCATGCACTAATTTGGGTCGATTCTGTCAGTCGACTACAAGGTTTATTTTTCTTTAAAATACTCTCGGCATTAGCTCACAATTTTTCCTAAAGTTTGTTAACTTATGATGAATATGTAAATTGTTGTTTCTTTTGTAATAGAGGTTTTAAATAAATACAAGCACAGAAATGTTTATATTTTTTGGGTTTGTAAATCTTTAAAGATATATGCACGTATATTGTACTATAGATACAATATAGAGATATGCTTTTATTCAGAACATAATACATGTGTATACTTTACTATAGATGTAATACATAGATATTTTTTTTGTTTAGAACAAAGTTATGTTTTATCTCTATTTATATAGTCTATGTTTATAAATGAAACCTAAAAATGCTATTTACTTTTTCTTAAAAGGATATTTATGTACAGTACCATGCTAGAACTTTTAAACGAGTAGTTTCTTCCAAATGCTTTCAATCTGTCTAATTGATACTACATGTTAAAATAAAATATCTTTGTGGATTCTAGAATATTATATACATTTGTATTCTCTAGTTATGTTCTTCCATTTCATTTACATGTATAAGATGAAATCTTTTACAACATTGTAAATATAATAAAATTAGCCCATCCTGTTTCCATACATTTCAAGCATAAAAAATGGCATTCATAGTTAGAATTACATGTATGTAGGTTTCTCCATGGAAACTAAACTAGGTAGGTCCACATAACACCCCATCATGGGCCTTTTGTAGAAAAAACTTAGTCTTTGTGTCTCAGAAGCCACCCTCGAGCCAAACCATCATACCACCAGGACAAAGTAGGACTCATGGTTTTGAATTACTTACAGTACATCACTCTGTACACCTAGGAAATTGTAGTGTTAAGTACCCATTACTTACCCCAACTAACACAATAATGTGCTTTTCAAGGTGTGCATAGAGAGCTCGAACTTTCGTATATTTCTATTAAAGATAATTTTACCAATCCTTGAGACTTTATATTCATCTAGTCCAAATAGTAGTTGCTTTGCCACTCTAGTTCTTGGTTTCCTCTCTTCTTGTAACCTTTGATAAACTATTTTGTGTATTTTCTTTTGGTAATTTTTTTTCCTTAACAAACGTGCATTTTCCCTCCACCCCTCTCCCCTTCAAATCATCTTTAGGGTAAGTGGAAGGACTCACTCTTAGGATTCTCTTCCTATCCCTAAATTATTGGGACGACAACAGTTCCCAAAACTTAGGAATCATGTCTGAATTTTAGGGAGGTGCTTCCAACCACTTCTTTAGTCATGAAGGAAAAATACAAAAAAATGTATTTTTTTTGGCATATACTACTTTCCCACTTGTGGCATCATGGTCGCTCTTGTGTGGACCTTGCCTTGTCAACCTTGGATACCTATTTTTATCTATTTACATAAATTTGAAAATATTTACAATATCACCATTTAATAATTTTATTTAATGGTGTTCCGCATCTAATGTCACGTGGTTGTTTAAATACAATATCAATCATGCTAATATGAAATTTAAATTTGATTTTCAAGGTAACATCTTGGGACATTATATCCCCTTCCCCTTAAAGTAACACCTCCCTCTACGTTCTTTCACTTCAATAGTATTCGTGTCTGAAACATAAATGTGTATGTCTCTTTCATAACATCTTCCATTTCCCACATAGCTTCTTCAGGTGTAAAATGTTTCCATTGCACCTTTACATGAGCGATGGCTCTATTATGGAGCAATTTATGGCTCCTCTCTATTATGCATGAGGGTTTTGGATATAACTCCCTCTTCGGTTCCACTTGAATCACAGCCTAATCAATTAGATGCTTAGGGTCATGAATATATTTATTAAGTAATGAAATATGAAAGACATTGTGGATATTGATATTCGTTGGAAATACAAGTTGATAGGACACTAGTCTTATTCTGGCTAAAATATCAAATGGTCCACAATATCTAGGAGTAAGTTTAGCACACTTACCTAGGTTCATTGAATTTCTTTTTTGCTTCACCTTTAAGTACACATGTTCCCCAACATGAAATTCTTTATGTAGTATTTTTAGATCTACGTAACTCTTTTGTATGACTTGAGTTGTTTTTAAATTACGTTTGGATTTCTTCACTTCTTATTCCATTTCTTTAACCATATCAAGTCAAATCATGACCATATTAACAAGATTATCTCAATTGATAGGAGTATTACATTTTTTACCATAGAGAAGCTTCAATGGACTCATCATTAAAGATGCATGATATCCAGTGTTGTAAGCAAAATCCACTAAATATAAATACTATTCCTATTTAGTTGGTTTATGCATAACATACATACGAAGCATGCCCTCAAATATATGTTTTTTTCTTTCAATTTTTCCATCTAATTGTGGATGATAAGCGGTATTGAAATTCAACTTTGTACCTAGTCCTTCAAATAACACTTTCCAAAAATTAGAAGGGAATTTGGAATCACTATAAGATATAATGGTAGTGGGAATTCCATGTAAAATAAAAATCACCCTTATAAAATTGCATGCAATGTTAACTGCTTTCTAAGTAGACTTGATGGGAATGAAATGGGAAGATTTACTCAACTTTTCCACTACAACCACAATAACATCATTTTGTTTCATTGTATTAGGTAATCCCGTGATAAAATCCATAGAAATTATTTCTCGCTTCCACCCTTGGAGTGACAAGGGTTGTAATAGGACAACTAGATGTTGGTGTTTTGCTTTTACCTGCTAGCATTCAAGCCATCTTCCAATGTATTCTACCATATCCTTCTTCATTCCAAGCCGAAAAAGTTCCCTTTTTACAACAAAGACCATATTTTGATAACCTAATGCCTTGAATAAAGTTGCTTGTGCATATCTTCCATGATGTGTGTTTTTAGTTCAACAAAATTATGGATGTTTAGTCTATTCTTGTAGACCAATAATCCTTCTTTTTTCATTTGATAACCTACGTTCTTTAGTTATGGTGGTTGTTGTTGTAACCCATTACTTACTTGAATGAAATGATCATCATCTTTTAGGGATTTGTTAACTCTATGTTTCAAACCAATCTTAAAAGTGTTAATGGTTTCCATCTATATCATTTGTATGCTTCTACTAAGAGTATCTAGCACCTTAATCTCTTTTCCTTTTATGTGCTTAATTTCAAGTTCAAAGTCACTCAAAAAGGCCAGCCATATAGCTTATTTGGCATTCAAGTGGGGCTAGTTAAACAAATATTTTATCCCAATGTGTTCGGTCATGTGTACAAATTTTCCTATCAATTAATGGTGCCACATTTTCAATGCATGTATTATTGCAGCTAATTCCAAATCATGAGTTGGACAATTCCTTTCATGTTCTTTTAAATTCCAAGACTCATAGAAAAATGCATGATTGTCTTGTAAAAGTACTCCCCCTATTCCTTCTTCGCATGAATATGTGCAGACTACAAAGTCTCTATATGGGTCTACAATTTTCAAAATAGGTGCAGTAGTAAAAATATATTTTAATTGTTGAAAGCTTCCTTCACACTTTTATTACCAAACAAATTTTGTTCCAAGTTTCTTCTGCAAAGAAGTTATAGGATAAGCTATATTTTAAAATCCCTCGATGAATTTTTCAATTCTCGCTAGCTCATTCAGTCAAGGTGTGGGTCTTGTTAGCAGGGCGACCCAAGTTCAAATCCCCTTAGGGGTGATCTAGTTGGGTAGAGACTCTTAAAAATCCATCCACGTTAAGGGTTGGTGTATTCCAGGATGGGTGTGATTTCGGGTGATTTTGATGACTTAGATTCCCCTGGGTTGTGGTTCCTAACCAAGGGTTCATTGCTTCCATCCTCAAGTGATGGGAAATCAAACAAAAAAAAATTCTTTTATGAATCCCCTATAATAACTTGCATGGACATAAAGGATCTTATATCATTTACATCTTTTGGAGTAGGCCAAATCATGATAGCTTTTACTTTGTCGAGATTTAATACTATCCCTTCTTCTATAATGATATGTTCCAAATAATGAATTTATTTCTAATAAAAATCACACTTACTGAACTTGGCATATAGTTGATGTTATCTTAATATCTACAATTTACTATTCTAATATGTTATTCATGCTTTTGTTTAAGTTTTTAATATATAATTATATCATCAATAAAGACAAGTACAAATTTGTCAAATTATTCCTGAATATATTGTTCATAAGACACATAAAGGTAGATGGTGCATTAGTAAGACCAAAAGGTATGACCACAAATTCATAATGGCCATATCTCATCCTAAATTTTGTTTTATATATGTCTTCATCCTTAATCTTTACTTGATCATGATATCCTGATCTTAAATCAATCTTAGAAAACATGTTTTCCCATCTTACTTGGTCAAATAAATCATCTATTCTAGGCAAAGGATATATGGCCTTTATGGTCACCTTGTTCAACTATTTATAATATGTACAGAACCTTAAGGTTCCATCCTTCTTTTTCATAAACAGAACTAGTGCTCCCCAAAATAAAACATTGGGTTTGATGTACTTCTTTTACAACAGTTCATGTAGTTGCATTTTCAACTCCATTAATTATGTAGTACTCATTCTATATGATGCTTTAGAGATAGATACAACTCTAGGAACAAGTTCTACTGTAAAGCCAATGTCTCTCTAAGGAGGTAAACCTAGTATTTCATCCAGAAATACATCTTTAAATTATTGAAGTACTAAAAAGACTTCCATCTTTGGTTTATTGTCCTCGATTGATTCTAAGATGTGAACTACATACAATTTGCACCAATTTCTAGCACATTCCTTTAGTTGCAGAGCTAAAAGTTTTCTTATGGAAATAGACTTGGGAATACCTACTAATGTTCTAAGGTTTCCATCTTCATATGTACAAACAAAATTCTTATTAAAATAGTCCAGTATTACTTTATGTGTTTGCAACTAGTCCATTTCTATCAACACATCATAGGAATCCTATAGCGGTAAATATTTAGGTCTACTACAGTAGCCATCCCATTCATTTCTACTAACATCTTTCTATTAGTTCAATTTGCATCCTCTTAGTTCCTGTAGCTAATTGAACTAACCAAGCTTTGTTATGTTTAGTCCTTAGGACCATACATGTTTCAACATTTTTGGGGGATTTATAAATTTGGCTAGAATATGGATCAATCAAAATAGAAATAGTTTGCATCACACGTTTACCTTCAACTTCCACCATAGACGATTGATGGTCTTCATGTCAATCTTCTAAAGAAGAATAAATCCTAGGGGTACTTCTTGCTACATCATTAATTATTGTGGCTTCTTATATGTTATGTATAACTTTAACATTCTCACTTCTATGAGGACAATTCCTCAATAGATGTGCTTCTCCACAACCCCAAGACTTCAAAGGACCTTGAAAGGAATCATTTGGTTTCCTCCATGCAAATCCAGTAGATTAATTTTCACTTAGAGTTGGATGATTCTGTTGAAAACTGCTTTTGTGAAAGTTTATTTCCTAATTTCTATACTACAGAGGTTTAAACTCTTTCTTCCTCTGCTTAGATTTTTCATTTTTCTTTTCTCTCCTATCTTTGGGAATTTATGTTCTATGCTTGTATTGGTCATAACAATATTTAGCTTTTCTAAATGTCTCATCCAAGGTTTTTGGCTCATCAAACTCAATCCTATATCTATAAGATTGAAATAGAATTCTCAAGAAATGTTGTATCTTCACTTATCATCTCTAATGTATGGACCATGCCTTAGTAGTTCCAAAAAATTATTAGCTAAGTCATCCATAGTTCATATCCTAGCTTCAATTCATGGAATTCCTTAATTTTTCCATCATAATACCTCTATGAAAGGTATTGTTGTTTAAAGAAATTCTTAAACTTTTTCTAGCTGGCTCTCTTTTCATTAACATGCTTCACTAATTTAAGTTTTGTCCACCTTATTGCATCTTTTATGTTAAAACTATAGATTACTACCCTAGCCTTTGTGTTATTGGAATAATCATAGACTTGAAAGTATATACTCATTCCCAACAACCATGCTTCAACTTTTTCTCCTGTATTCACCTCACCATCAAAGGTAGGTGGTATAATCCTCTTAAATTCTCCTTTCAAGTTATCTCTATAATATTGTGTCTTCATTTTCTTATGAGATGAAATCCTAGAACTATTACTTATTGTATACCACAATGTAAGTATACTATCACTTGAAAGTTTAGTGGAGGTATGTGTTCCATCAATAGGGCCTAAGTTTTTATCCTTACAATACTTTTTCCTCAAAGAACCTTTATCAACACTGCTTGAAGTGTATCCTTGTTATTTTTGGTTCTTAATCTCAAGTAAATTATACAAAATAATAGCATTCAATTCTTGTTGCACTTCTTGAGCTTTAACTAACTTCTCATTATCATCTTTAAATATATGAAGTTATGTTCACCAGCTTCTCATTGTCTCAATCACATTTGAAGGAATGTCCATATCCTCTCTCTCATTGGATCCCATTTCCACTCCAATCTCCAATTGGTCCATAACTATTTTAAGGTTTCAATTTATCCTCCCTAGTGAAAGTAAATATAATTGTTTTAAACCTTCAAGGTTTTCCTCCGCAAGTACTAAAATTTACAAGTTTCTTTCTTTCTATTTTGACAAAACAATAATTTGTTAGATAATCTAATCTTTAAGTATTGCTATTTTTTAAGAGCCCATTTGGTCTCCTAGTGATGAAATGCTATGATACCAACTTCTGATGTACCACTTTTTATATATACTTATTAAATGCAAAAAAATTACTTTCAAATAAGTAAATAATCTGACAAGCCCCCAAGGTGTAGACCAGTTGGCGATAGGGTTCATTGTTAAGGCACTCTTTGCGATGTCACAGGCTTAAACCTCGAATAACATGTGCACCTGTGTAGGGGCAATGTTAGTGCACCTAGAGGTTTTAGTGGCAACAGACCGAAATTGACCTCTTGCCACCCGAGTCTGAGCCCGTCCTAATTACTAATTCTTACATATACAAAATAATAATAATAATAATAATAATAATAATAATCTAACGATAATGTACAATAACATGAGATGCTAAGTATAATATGATACTTGTCGTAACTTGTAAATGATTAATTTATATTACTACATAAATCAATAATATTTTTGCAAATAGTTAGATAATAGGTTTTTCCACTTATTGTCTTTATTTATTTTATTATTTTTCTAAGTACATACATAATTTTTATCATGATCAAATGCTTGTTTAATTGTTTTACAATACATTGCTTGTGATCATGATTTGACATTACTAATAGTTTCTAATAACAATTTATTTGTTATTCAAAGGCAATATTGATATACTAATATATCTATATATAATAAGCATGCAAGTCATCTTAAGGGTAACCCCTCAGCTCGATGCTAATAGATATACAAATTCGGATTGTTATGTCCAGGTGTGGCCATATAGCCTCCTCGACACCACAACTTGGATTCATTTGCAATAGACCAAGTTTAAAGTTTAAATGTTGATGGTATAGTTTTATATGAACTATGTAGTACTATACACTATAAATAAATCATAAATAAAATTTTATATGTGGCATGTGCCACTAGGTTAACAACCTCACTATATAAGGTCATAACCATATACATTGTTTAACCCACTTATACCATTTTACATCAAGTAATGTTGAGTCCTATCCAAGGAATGTGGTAGCTTGGAAAATTATGGTGTAAACCTTGTTAATTAACATTGGATTGACAAGTGTGCTTTTGTACAACTCACATTTCAATATTGCTCGCCATTCATGCAAAGGTGGTTTAGTGGTAATACCACCCAAACTATTTGCAATTTGTTTCGGTTATTGTTCATATTGAACTCTCAAATAGTTAGGATTTCAATAGAGGGTTCTCAAGCCGATAACTTATGGCTCGATGCTGAGACAAGAGGCCATGACATGGTTTTCTTTTTGGGAACTCACTTTTGTAATTTTAGCCTTAAAGTTTTAGCTTATTCGTTTAATTGTCATAACTCTAATATGTTTTCTCCAACTAAGGTTTCATTTAGAGATTTGTTCGTCCCATGTTGATGAGTAGTTCACTTTGAGAAAACTCTTGCAATGGCTTGAGTTTAAATTTGGAGTGATATTTTAAGTTTTCTCTTAACCATGTATTTGTTATGGGTTAGGTTTTCTACCCTTGCTCTATTCCTTCCTCAATTTTGAATGATATAGAAAAGGGTTTTACTCTGTTTCTCTGAGAGATTAATTATATCGTCTTAAGGAAAGGATGTGAATACCTCACTGCTAGTGTGGTTCAATGAACTCTTATAGCCAATCTACAAGGATAACCCTAGTTCGACGAGGAGATTTACCCAACTGTTTCAAGAAATTAATCCCTAGTGTCTTTTGGCTACAGGTAACCACCACAGAGCAAATGCCCTAAAAGGAAATCCTCAACAATCAAGTAGAAAAATAATTTTACAACAGTTTGCAAGCAGACTTCATTTCCAATAAATAAAGAATTTTTAAAGAATAACTATTAGGACTATTAATTAATCTTCCCTTGACCACCATAGTCTATTTGTCTTTTCCTAGCTTATGAGGCCATTGCCACTTCACTAGTGCATGGGGGACTCACATTAGGGCCACCTACCACTCAATGCAGATGTTTGCATGAGTTTAGGAGCTTCAAGGACCAATCCCTATAATTTAGGAACTCACTCTGAGTGCCACCAGCAGTCTCCAGAAGTTGACCCTAGTCAGTGTTTAGTTATGTTCAGTTATGCTCTGATTCCCATCGCTTAGTTCACTCTTAGTCATCCTAGCGCCAGTTTTCCTGATTTAAGGGAGGTAGGGTGCATTTTCTCACCTACCTGCATCAATTAACTGGTTGTGAACTGATTCAGTGATCCGTAGTCGCATTAGTGAGCTCTAGTGGTGATTTTCCCACACTGAGTTAGCTCTAGAGTCAGTCCAGGTTGGTAGATTCGAATCCTATCTTAGGCATTCAAATTCTCCTATTTGTAACACCATTGTATTATATATTATTTACTGATTAATGGATGTAATGTTATTCTTCCAATTATTGGCTTCATGTGTGTTTAATTTGCCATTAATTATTGATCGGAGTTTACTATATTGCTTCTCTCTCTTATGCAATCTTCTTTCACATTTGATTTCATTCAATCCTTAGGATCCAACTTCACAAAATTAAACATGGTATCAGAGCAAGTATCTAGGCCAACTTAAAACCTCATAAACTTGCATTGATGCACCAGAAGCAATTGGGTTCCACATAAATACTGGTATTCTTTCCTTTCTCCCTTTGTATTTTGTCCAGAGAAGTATAGCCAAGTGTAATGCACCTAGAGAAAGTGCACATGTCGAAGTGGAGAGAGTTTGAATTGGTTTGATTCGAATTGAAGTGTTTTTGCAGGTAAACTAAAGATTTCTGAACTATTAGTTGTTTCTTGAAGCTATAAGATGGATAATGCAACAACTTTGACACCCAGAATCCTCACACCCTTCAATTATCTTGATTGGAGGGATGATATGCAGATTGTCTTGTGCAACAAAGGTCGGTGCAACGTCACCATGGGAAGAGAGGTCCAACCCCAGCAACATCTTGAAGTATCTGAACAAGTAAGATGAAGAATTTGGCTTCATGTGCATCCACATCTCCAGAGAGTTACTCTTTCGCCTTGAGGGATTGAGAACACTAAAAGAAGCATGGGATAAGATCAAATCCTTGCTTGGAAAATAGGATGATCTGAGGCAACATATCCTATAGAATGAGTTGATAGCACTACATCCTTTCAACTTCTAAACTATACATTAATTTTTCTCAAAATTCAAATCGTTGGTCATGCAATGCAAGCAATGCGAGATTGACAAGAAGGATGAGCAATTGGTGCTCGCAATTCTGAGAAAAATTGGCCTAGAATTATTAGTGTTGATATCTACCTTTCACTCTAGGAGACTGACTACTCCTAATTGGAGAATTCCATCCCTTGGTTCCTTCACAAAGTCTCTAATACAGGAACAAGGCAATTTGATACATATGGGAGCCCTCAGAGCCTCTCCAAAAAAAGCTCTCTTGGTTTGTGAGACAAAGAATGTGTAAGCAAGGAGGAAGCAGAAAGGAAAAGAAAAAAGGAACATTGAATTCAAACCTAAGAACGAGTTTGATCTAGTAGATGAATCCTTATGCTCTAAGAAGGACAAACATCAGACGTTTGATAAGGGCAAGTACTCCTACTATAATAAAGGAAACCATACAGAGAAATATTGTATGAAGAATACCATAGATCAGATGTCAAAACTCCTTGAGCAACACAATGTCTCCCTCCATGAAGGCGTAGGGAAGGCTAACTCTAGAGACAAGACTAAGGATCATGATGAGAGATGCCATGAACTGAAGGCTAGTTTTTTCAAAATCACATGACTTACTCATTGATTCAGGAGCCTCCAATCACATCGTTGCATCCAAAGAATGATTCTCTTCATTCCAATGTATTGATGGTCCAATTATTCACAAGGGATATGAAACTCAAATCCAAGTTGAAGGAAACAGTTCAATCAAGTTAGAGCATGGAGTGTTCAATAATGTACTCTATGTGCCCTTCTTAGCAACAAATTTGTTTTCTGTATACCACATGACTCATACAGGCTCACCAAAGTGAGTGGTATTTGGTCCTGACTCGGTGGAGATCTCAGATATCTCAATTGGAAAGATGATAGTGAAAGGTGTTGCAAACCATGCCTCCAAGGCATATGAATTCTCACACTTTCTACCATACTCAGATCCAGTACCATCTCAACTGCCATTTGAAATGAAAGGTAAATTCAGCCTACCTAAACCTTTTACACATGATAATTTTTCCATTAATGTTTCAGATTTAGAATCCAAAGCAAAGGACCAAGTTGAATCATTTTATGGAATTGAAGATGAAGTTCAATCGGATCTGAATCTAGTCTCTACTCCTAATCATAGGCCTAAATGGGCTCAAAAGGTTATTGAGGCAACTGGGAACATGATTGGAGGTTCAACTGACATCAGGAGAACAAGATCTCATTTTCAAAAAAAGAGCCTTGCGTTATTTCAAGAAAATTCACTTCTTCTAGAGAGGTCCTACAAACTCCCGGAGAGATGTTACATGATGGTAAGGTCTGATCAACAATTCTACTCACTGAAGAACAAATTGGATCATGTCACTCTTCCTCCAGGAAGAAGAGACAAAGACAACATTTCTTCTCCTATATGTCATTGGATTGGAAGAAGGTGGAGAGGTTCACATGCAAAGTACTAGGAAACTAGTGAACACAAGAACCATCACACTACATTACTGCTCCACAGAGATGCAAGTCGCAGAAAATTTTTCACAAGTTCTTACTCAAGAATAATTTTTTTCTCTTAGTGTGAAAGCTTGATCTTGGTTTTTCCTGCTTATTTTGAGGTGGGGGGGGGGGGGGGGGGGGGGGCGCGGTCCCATGAGGTTTTCCCCATTTCCTTGGTTTGTTAAGCAACCATTTTTTACATTTAGATTGTATGGTTGGCCTTTGGTCTTAGTTGTCAGGGCCTAGGTTTTCCAAGTTAGGATTAAAGGGGGGTGTTATGATTATTAATTATTCCTCCTTTAACCACCATAGTCTATTTGTCTTTTCCTAGCTTAGGAGGTCATTGTCACTTCACTCGTGCATGGGGGAATCACCTGGGGGCCACCTACCACTCAATGTGCATGTGTGCATGAGTTTAGGAGCTCAAGGGAGCAATACCTATAATTTAGGAACCCACTTTGAGTGCCACCAACAGTCTCTAGTAGTTGACCCTAGTCGATGTTCAGTTATTCTCAGTTATGTTGTGATTCCCATTGGTAAGTTCACTCTCAGTCATCCTAGTTCCAATTTGCATGATTTAAGGGAGGTAGGGCGCATTTGCTCACATACCGACATCATTTAACTGTTGGTGAACTGATTTAGTGATCCAGAGTTGCATTAGTGAGCTCTAGTGGTGATTTTGCCACACCGAGTTAGCTCTAGAGTCAGTGTAGGTTGGTATATTCAAATCCTATCTTAGGCATTCAAATTATACTATTTGTAACACCATTGTATTACATATTATTTATTGATTAATGGATGTAATGTTATTCTTCCAATTATTGGTCTCATGTGTGTTTAATTTTCCATGAATTATTGATCAGAGTTTACTATATTGCTTCTCTCTCTTATGCAATCTTCTTTCAAATTTGATTTCATTCAGGCCCGAGGATCCATCTTCACAAAATTAAACATAGTGAATGCCCTAAAAGGAAACCCTCAACAATCAAGTAGAAAAATACGTTTACAACAGTTTGCAAGTAGACTTCATTTCAAATAAAGAAAGAAATTTTACAAAATAACAAACCTGGAGTCCAACATCTGATGTAGATTTTCCACAGTGACTTTGCTATGATCTTCTCTACAACTCTTCAAGATTCAATATGAAATAAAGAAAGAAGAAAGAAGAAAATAGTCACTGCTACAAAAGATAAATTATAAACTAATTATTGATTTAAATGTCTAAATCACAAGAACATAAAGATTGAAAATGAGATCTTGAATTGGACAAGAAAGAGAGTTCTTTTACATTAATAAGCAATAAGTTGCAATTGAAAAGCTTTCACCTTATTTCTAGTGTCGACACCATTTTGAAACTAGAAATATGGGATCCTCCATCCAAATACCTTTAGACACTCATTCCAAATACACTATGGAATATATACCCAAAAGAATCTATGCAATTCTTTGGTATAATAAGGTCCTCCAATGGTGATTGAAAAACAAGTTTCAGATAGGGGAATAAGGGTTTTATAGGCTAGGGAAATAGGGTTTCAAATCTGTCTGAATTCCAACACTATGAGGGTTCTCTCTCTTAGATTGGACTCCCCATTTTTTCCTCTCCTATGCCTCTTTTATATTGTTAGGGAAGTAGTTAGGGGGGTTAAGATATAGTTATTTATGGGAATGGGAAGTTGGGGAATGGAAGAAACCATCATTTTCCTGTAATATTACATTACTTTTTTTTTTAACCCTCACACAAGAAGGTATGGACTAGACACTGTAAAGTGACGTGGACGTGGGCTAGCCATGCACAGGTTGCGTACCACTTGGAAAACCTAGTTTTTTGAGAGGTATTTCCAATGATAGATATTGTTGTGCAATTGTTTAAGGATCAAGGGAGTCTACAAAAGAGGAACATGGATAAGATCGGTCATCATAACGTCTATGGGAACAAAGTGGAAAAAGGGGTTATAACACCAATCAACTGCTTGCAAAGGTAATTGGTTCCTCTTGCATATTACCTCTATTTTTGTAAGTAAATGTTTAACTAGTTAATAAAATTGCAATGTTAGGTCTTCAAGTTGGTCAAACGCCCTTTTTTAATTAGGTAAATGTTCTAAAGTCTTATTCCTTTCACCTGTAATTTAAATATTCACTTCGATATTTTACTCTATGTTTCATATACATGGGTTATTTTATTTTGCATGATTTATTCTACTTCAGTTGTTAGTTAAGGGTTCCAAACCCTTGGAGCAATTACAACCTTTGACTATAGCAGGAGACTAAGTTCAATTCTTGCATCAGTCATGCACTAATTTCGGTTGATTATGTAGGTCAACTACAAGGTTTCTTTTTTAGAAAAACTACTCTCGACATTAACTCATAACTTTTCTTCAAGTCTATTGACTATGATTAATATGTAAACTGTTGTTTATGTTGTAATATTGTTTTTAAATAAATACAAACAGAGAATTGTTTCTCTTTTTTGGGTTTGTAAATATTTAAATATATATGCACATATATCGTGTTGTAGCTACAATATAGAGTTAATGTTTTAACTCATAACATAATACATTTTTATTCTTTAGTGCAGATGTAATACACAGATATTGTTTTTTTAGAACACAGCTATGTTATATATATATATATATATATATATATTTATTAACTCTCTATTTATAAACAAAACATAAAAATGCTAATTATTTTTTCATAAAAAGGATATTTATATACAATATCATACTAATACTTTTAAATGTGAAGTTTCTTCCAAATGCATTCAATTTGTCTAATTGGTACTGCATGCTAAAGAATATATATATTTGTCTACTGGAATATTATATACAATTGTAATCTAAGGTTATGTTCTTCCATTTCATTCACATGCATAAAATGAAATCTTTTATACCATAGGTGAATAGCATAAAATCAACTCATATTTTTCCATACATTTCACGCATAAACAAATGGCATTCATAATTAGAATAACATATTTATAGGGTTTCCCAAGGAAACTAAACTAGGTAGATTCAAGTACCACCCAACCTTAGGCCTTTTGTAGACACAACTTATTCCTTTTATCTCAGAACCCGCCCTTAATCCAGACCATGGTACTGCTAGGACAAAGTAGGACTTAGGGTTTTTAGTTCCTTATAGTACTATCACTTTGTACGCATAATAAATTGGAGTGTTAAATACCAGTTATTACTCCCAATATCTAACTCATATAACACAATAATGTTCTGTTCAAGGTGTGCATACAGAGCTCAGACTCTGGTATCTGTTTGCTAAGTATATTTTTACCAATCCTCAATATTGTATATCCATCTACGCACTCACAAATCCTACTTCATACACCACTTTCTAGTTCTCTTTAGTGTGACATAGAGTGTCATGTAAGTTAACAGTCTGGTTGGACCTAAGAATACCTAATAGCCACTATGTTACTATGGTTGATGGTTTCTTGTCTTCCTATTACCTATGTTAAACTCTTTCTTGTCTTTTCTTTTGGTAACTGGTTTTCCTTAATACACCTTCTTTTTTTCTCCTCCCTTCTTGCATTTGAATCCTCTCTAGAGTTAGTGGAGGGATTCCCCCTTAGCATTATCTTCCTACCCTTAAATTATTTGGAGGAAAACGCTTCCAAAACTTAGGAAACATGGCTCAATATCAAAGAGGGGGTTTCGACTACTTCTCCAATCATGAAGGAAAAATACAAACAATCGTTTGACACTTGTGTTTTTCTAGAATACACTACTTTCCCAGTTGTCATATCATGGTCTCTCCTATGTTGACCTTTCCTAGTCATCCTTGTATGTGTGTTTTTATTTACATAGATTTGAAATTATTTACAATATCACCATTTAATAATATTGTTTAATGGTGCTCCACATCTAGCATCATGTAGTTGATTAATTACAATAATAATCATGCTAATATCAATTTAAAAAGTGCATTCTTCATTGTATTGAACATCGAATTCTTCTAATCAATCCATCATTGACTGTATTCTCTTTACTTGAATTATGCTTCAACATGAAAGTATAATTGTACATAATCTCTATGTTTGATAAATAGGGATATCCACACAAGCCAAACTCCTTAAAGAAAGTTCTCACACAAATAGATCAAAGATCGTACCAAAGAGAGAATTAAACATGATGACCCCAAGCAATGCAACCACTTGAGGCAATATAATGCAAGAAAGTAATTTGCATAAGCACCTCTTAATAACCAATCACTAGCAAATGACACTGCCATTTAAATAGAAATCATGGACCAATCATGTATTAAGATACAAATTAAGTGTCATTAATATCAAGGATAAGATGAATCATAAAATCAATTTATGTCTATAACGTAACCATGACTATCGTATTATATAATTACAAAATAAAACTAAAGAAACACACTTTTCTTGAATACACTTTAGACCAAGTTGAATTTAACTAAGAGTCCTAAGTTTCTAAATATCCTAACATCCCCCTTTAGGAATAGCTTGGGATAGGATTACAAGATTTAAAAAGGAGACAATATAGGAGAAGGAAGGAGGCATTAGAGCCTATCTCTCCTTAATAACAACTTCTTTAACTCCTAACATAGCTCGAAGCTTTTAAAACTTGGATTCTATAAGGGTGTTTGTGAAAATGTATGCAAATTAAACATTTATTTGGCAATAGAACACTTTGAGGATGTAGACCTAAAGAAGCTTTCAAATGAAGTGCATGTGTATATCAATGTGTTTGCTACACCAATGTTGTACTAGATTTTTGGCGAGTAGAATGACACCCAAGTTTTCACAACAATGGTCAAATCTTGTTGGTGGTGTTCAAGCTCTAAAAGGATCTATGGAAGCCATAGGGCTTCTTGACTTGCACTAACTACGACTTAATACTCCACTTCTATTGAAGAAAGAGCAAGGGGATGTTGCTTCTTGCAAACCCATGTAAGAAATATAAAACCAAGACTAAAAGTATAACCTATAGTAGACTTCCAATCATCAAGGTCACTAGCCCAATCAAAATCAATGAAATTGACCAAGAAAGGAGCACCCCTTGCATTGTACAGTATCCTATGCTAAATTTTAACTTGGATATAATGAGTTATAATCTATGTTGTTGTCCAATGGCTTTCATGGGGTGTTTGCATATATTGGGTGACAATACCAACAACAAAGGAAATATCACGATGGATATGCTTCAAATACAAAAAGCTACTCGACTAAATATTAATGGTATAAATTGGCATCTACTTTGGGTGTGATACATGCGGTGGGAAGTTTGAGTCCATACTAAAAGGGAAATGGGGCTAGTTTAGAATATTCCATGTGAAATGGTGAAGAATGTCACATGCATAGTTAGATTGGGAAAAGGAAATGCCTTTCTTGATTGCAATATTTTAAGGCCAAGAAAATAATGCAAATGTCCCAAGTCTATCATTTTTTTCTTTCTAAAGATTGGATTCCACATGGGTTAAAATTTTGAGGTCACTATCGTTGAGTATAAGGTCATCAACATAGAGAACAAGTGTTATGAGATGGTCACCCACTTTCTCAGTATAGACATTAGGTCAGAATAACATCTAAGGAAGTCAATGTTAATAAGAAAGCTATCCCTTTTAAAATATCAATCCCAAAGAGCTTGCTTAAGGCCATAGAGATATTTCTTAAGGCATCAAATGAGACTTGAATCATACTAAATATGGTCAAGAGGTTGTTCCATGTATTTTCTTCTTACAAATCCACATGCAATAAGATCGAATTAACATCCATATGATAGAAATCCTATTTGTACGATGCTACAAGGACTAGAATAAGGAAAATGGAACCCATTTTGGCTATAGGGGGAATGGTTTCAATGTAGGAGACTCTTTCCACTTGGGAAAATAGTTCGGAAACTAATCAGGTCTTGTGTCTTTTAACACTTCCATTGGTTGCATAACTATTTCTATATACCCATTTACATGTGACATGTTCTCTTCCTATTGGAAGAGATACAAGATTCCAAGTATCATTCATCTAATAGTTGCGACCCAATATGAATGGCTAGAAGTTTATGCAAATGTTTAAGGATCACATGTGTCTAAAACTTGATCCAAAAGGATCGCCACAATTATGAACGTGTATAGTGTTGATATCAAGGATCACCAACAAGATCACTAACTGCTTCTCTTGTTGTATGTACCCATCTAGGAAGTTGTGGTGTTGGTGTGGATTCCTGGTTAATGGAATCAAGTGGGGGGGGGGGNTAACACAGCGCCTTGATAACGAAATAAAGAGATGAATAAGAAGCCTCTTCGAGGGGGCATCCTCCTTTTATAATATATCAAATGCACAAGATGGGATGAGATTATCTCTAAACTAGGTCTCCTTGGTATATATAGGAGATAAATGTTACAATTACAATTAAGATCCTAGTTTAGCAATAAAGAAAATACTAATATAAAATAGAAATGTAATGTCACAATATCTAGGGATTAACATGCCCCTCTCCTTCAAACAAGTGGTTTCCTCAACACTTGACTATCTATAGATTCTTATGCATGAAGAACTCATATTCCCTTGTCACCTCTTCTATCAACAATTCTTCCACTTGACGATGTACTTCCTAATTGTTTTATTTCGTAGTGTTTGGTAAGTGTTTTAAGGTTTGTTTAAGGTTCTAGTATGATTGTCCATTCTTAATCAATCTCTAGTAAAATAGTATAAACTAGGATCCTATCCCCAATTACCTTTTTTAGGAAATAAACATGGAAGACTAGATGTACACATGAAGATGGATGCAACTCCAATTTTGTAGGCCATACTTCCAATCCTTTGCAACACCTTATAGGGACCATAGTCCTTGGGTCCTAATTTGTTGTCATTCTTTTGTTGCATTAGGGAAATTTGTGTGTATGGTTGTAGCCTAAAAAATACCCAATATCCCACTTCAAATTTCTTTTCATTCCAGTGTTTGGATTGTGGAAATAATCCCAAGCTTTAGAACAATTGCACTCACAAAAAATTCTAGTCAAACATGCAAGATACACTCAAAATGGAGACTGAATATAGTGAATAACATAAAATTTTATTAAATAAGTTTACACCAACCAACCTTATGTCAAAATAGGTTGTCCAAATATATAATTACATCAGATATTCTTATGCATAAATATGTCATTTGAATCAGCACAAAAGCAGACTTACTAAACGAGTCAAAATCCCCCATAGGTGCATAAAACACTTTCCAAATTTGTCAATATGCTCACGAATTAGTTGAATGGGTTGTTACAGGTGATAAGTGAAGGAAAGTGGACAACCTCAAGCTTTTAGGAGAGAAAAAGAAGGAGGTTGAGTTGTAACAAAAACTAGGCAGTTGCCTTAGACTAGCTTTCACCTTTTGCCTTAAAAGTTGCCGAAAAAGCAGGAAACTCTGGATAAGGCAGGAATGTGCACTTTCTTAGCTGGGAAGTCTGACGGGTTGTCAGAATCTTATCCAGAATATTTCCAAAACGCTCCTAGAGGTAGTTTAGGCAAGTTTGACCACAAAAATGCAAGTGGGTGCCAACTAGCTAGTGAAGGACCTAGGAATTTAACCAAAATGATTAAATTTTATATCCTAAGTGTGGGAATGGGTTTTGATTATTCTAACATTGATTTTCTTGTTGTTTTATCATATTTTGTGCTATATCCAAGTTTCCTTTCAATAGGTGAAGAACCTTTTTTTGGTGCTCGATGTGATTCTTCACTACTTGAACCCTATCTTTCCCTTTCAAGGATGATGTAATGGATGGAAAATGATAGCCATAAATGGGGACAATTTTATAAAGTATGGCATGATGTGGTGTACCGCCATTTTGCAAGGGAAACCACTTGACTCACTTTGTTTGTTTATTGGATGAAAAACAATGAAGATAGGCTTCTAGGAATTTATTCACAATCTCAATTTACCCACTAGATTGAATATGGTAAGAGGAGATATGAGTCAATTGTGTACCCAAACAAGAAAATATTCCCTTCCAAAAATTACCAGTGAAAATTGGATCTCTATCACTTACAATAATCTTAGTCACTCCATCTAGCTTCTAAATTATTTCCATGAATGTTGTAGCTACCACACTTGCTTTAAAAGGATGAGAGAGAGAGAGGGAATGGGCATACTTTGTGATATTATCCACCACTACTATGATGACATGATTTCCTTCTGACTTTGGTAGACCTGTGATAAAATCCATTGAGACATCTTCCCAATGCTAACTTGGTACAACTAATGGTTGTACAAAACCTGGTGTCTTGATTGTCTCTCCCTTAATATGTTGACAAATCAAACATTCTGCCACAAATTGGACATTAATTTTAAGACCTTAAAAAAAAAATGCTTCTTGATGCCGTGATAATTTTTCAAGAACCTTAAATGTCCTCTTATAGGAGAAGTGTGTAATTCCAAAAGGATCTTTTGTTTGAGTTGGGAATGTTAACATAAATATAGGCGATCCTAGTACCACAATGAATCATTCCCCTACACAAATTTATCCAATAAACTAGGGTCCTCTTGTATTTGTTAAATTATATTGCATTCCTTTTGATCATGTTCCCATTTTATCCTTGATTCTTTCACCCAATTATATTGTAGAATGAAAATAACACAAACTAAGCCTTCTGCATCAATGAAGTCTGGTACAAGTATACCTCGTTCGGATCCATGGTTGTCCCTCGTTCCCTAGGACTAGATCGAGGATATGTTTTGGGCTCTATAGGTACTGAATATTATATTCCTTTACATTAGGGACACTTTCTACGCTGGTAAGCTCGAGGTGGGCGAAGGCATCTGTATAGGCCATAACCTTAACCTAAATTAAAGAGAGTTTTTTATGGGTTATATAACCCATTTTATTTCCTTGGCTTTATTTATCTCTAGTTACTTTCTTGGATGTAATTACGTATAAAGATATCTGGAGTTTGGTGGGGCTCTATTCTATCTCTACTTACTTTCTTATTTCATGAAAGTGCCTCTGCCACCACATTTTGTTTTCCTTTTTGGTAGATAATTTCAAACTCATATCTAACATCGTTGCAACCCATTTCTGTTGTTCTTATGAATATAATCGTTGTTCCAAGAAGTACATAGGACTGCAATGATATGCTCTTACCTTGAATTTCTTAATTGCATGCAGTATGGTCAACATTTCCTTTTCATAAATTGGTTTGAGTAAGTTTTTTCCTTTAACTTGGAAACTTTTAAAGGCAAGGGACCTTCCTTCTTACATTAAAATTGCACACACAACATGCCCTAAGGCATTACATTTCACATTAAAGGTTTTTGTGAAGTCGGGCATGGGTAATATAGGAGTTGTACACCTACCCCCTTTAAGTTTTTCAAAAGCTTTTGTTGCTTCTTAAGTCCAAGATAATTCCTATTTTTTTAATAACAATGATAGAGGTGATGCTATTTGACCATACTTCTTCAAACGTGTGGTAGTAGCCTACCAATCCTAATAATCCTCTAAGATTCATCAAGGTTTTAGGAATTGGTTATTCCATGCTAACTTTGATTTTTTTAGGGTCCTCTTTGACTCCTTCATGAGGTACAATATGACCCAAATATTTCTTTTTCTAAAGTTACCCCAAAGGAACACTTAGAAGGCTTGGCATATAGTTGTTCTCCTCCAATAGTTTTAAGACCGTATCAAAATGTTGTACATGCTCTTTCCAAGATTTGTTATAGATTAGTTTATCATCAAAAAAATCTAACACAAATTTTCTAAGAAAGGGTTTAAAATAGAATTCATTAAGCTTTGAAATGTGGCTCGATGCATTGGTAAGGCCAAATGGCATCACCAAAATTCATAATGACCTTCACGTGTTCTGAACATTGTTTTTGAAATGTCTTCTTACCTCATTTTGATTTGATGCTATCCAAAATGGAGACCCAACTTGGTAAAGAAAAGCACTCAATGTAATTCATCTAATAATTCATTGATGACAAGAATAAGAAACTACTCTCTAATGGCCATATTGTTGAGCTCTCTATAATTTGGACACATATATCGTGAACCTTCCATTTTGTGAATCGTCACCAAAGGTGAAAAGAAAGCACTTTGGCTAGACTAAATGATGCATGCATCTAACATTTATTGAACCATATTCTCAATCTCACTCTTTTGTGTATATGAGCACCTATAGGGTCTGATGTTAGGCGATACACTTCTCATTTGCAAGTGAATAGCTTGGTCATGATCTCGAGTAGGTGGAAGACCTTTAGGAATCTCTCCAAATACCTTGGAGGGATTGCCAATAAATTTTTTGAGATCCAATAGAATAGGGAGTATAGATGCTTGAACATATAGTGAGCACAATTGTGCAATTACACCATGGTGCCCCCTTTTTAGCAATTTCATCATATTGTTATAGCTTATCACTTTAAAAGATTTCCCTGAAATACCTTTGAGTTTGATTTCCTTGCCTTTTGAGGAAAATCTCATGAAAATTTTCTTAAGATTAAGAGCCATTATTCGTAATGATTGTAGCCATTAGACCCCTAACACACCATCAACACCACCCATTTTGATTGCAATAATTGAACTATCCAATAAATACTCCCCCATAGTAAGCTTAATACTATGACACTTCCTTGAACAATTCATCTCCATCTGAAATCATTACTTGAAACTTTGGTGTTGGATATATAATACAATTGAACAATGCATCTCCATCTGAAATCGTTACTTGAAACTTTGGTGTTGGATATATAAAACAATTGATAAGTTTGACTAATTTTCAATTAATGAAGTTATGTGTACTACTAGAATCAATCAACAGTGTTACCTTTTTCATTTTGATATATCCTTCTATCTTGAGACTTTGACGAGTGTTAATGCCAACCAATGCATGACAAGATGTGGTTGGTGTAGTATCTTCTAGTTCTATTTTTTTAGATTAATCTTGTTTTGGATATTCTTCCTCTTCACAATCTTGTAAAATAATTTTGTATCACTACACTTATGCCCCTTACTATACTTGTTGTCACAATTGAAGCATATTCCCTTCTCTCTTCTTTCCTCCACTTTCTAAGGCGTCAACCTTGTGGGTTGAGTTAGGTTAGGCAGGGAGACTTTTGCCTCTATATAGGTGTTAGTAGTAGCCCTCTTAGTAGCCATATTTTTACTTTCAACTTTAGTTTCCAAACTAAAATAATTCTCCAATGATTCAAGTTTAAAAAGATGTATCTCATGTGGTATGCTCTCCTTTAAAGTGACTATAAAAATATCCAATAATTATCCTTAGAAATGTCCTTCACTCTCAGACTCATCTTTTGAAAGTTAGGAATGTGCTTGGTAATTGGACCTCTTTGCCTAATATTTATCAATGGTCTAAAGAAGGTTTTGCTCTAGCGCCTTCCCCACCCCATCCCCCCTTCATAGTCAATTCATTCCTCCCTCTCATTTAGATATTTATCTATTGATGCATGCTTTCATTTTTTGCTAACTCTCTTGCTAATAATCCAATCATTATCTCCCCTCTCTCGTTTGATTTGTTGTATCTTTCATTATTTTCTTCGCATGTTCTCATTTCTCATTTATTATTCTTGTTATGATTCTTCATTTTACTTCCACCTTCATCCTTCCAGCTAATCTTTTGTGTATCTTAAATCAACATTACGCTAACAAAAAATATAATAATTATTTTTTCAATTCTTACCCAATTCTAATTCAATTATTACCTAATGAATATTCTTGCCTCTAGGATCTTAGCTACAACACTTATTTTTCTATATAATAAACCATACTATTTTCTATATATTTATAGCTTTGTTTTGACTAAAATGATGGGTGGAGTGTCCACTCAAAACATTGATTGTTACTAAACTCCAACACAACGAATTCCAAAAACATTGACATAATGATTAACCACTGTGAAGACCTCCATGCTTAGATGCTAAAACATTATTAAAAAATAAAATCATTTTTTTCTATGAAAATCAATTTGTGATGAAATCTTAGTCATGTGTCTCTCCCAACCCACCTATAGAGAAAAATGAAGAAACACTCAAACGCAAAAACCAAAAGTCCAAAGGCCAATGTAAGCACAATGGAGAATTCCTTGTAAACAACATCCATAAGCTAGTGACATATAATATTAAACAACAAATAGGAGATCCTCCAAACGCATGATAGCAAAATTGACACAATTCATCGCTAGTTTAAAGAGTTTATTTAGGAGTTGTCTAAAAACTTAGACGATTTTGACTTTTTGATGGATTTTTGGGAGAATCTAAAGATTTTAATGGAGAATTCCTTCTAAACAACATCCATAAGCTAGTGACATAGAATATTAAACAAATAGGAGATCCTCCAAACACATGATAGCAAAATTGACATCATTCATCGCTAGTTTAAAGAGTTTATTTAAGAGTTGTCTAAAAACTTAGACGATTTTGACTTTTTGATGAATTTTTGGGAGAATCTAAAGATTTGAAAAAAGATTAGTTCATAATTTTCATCCATTTTTATTTATGGTTGAAATCAACTCTCGCAAAAACCTTTGCAACACCATTATTATGCAATCTTAACACCTTATATTTATATTTATATTTCCAAAAATTATAATCAAAATCATAACCAGATTGTGAGGGAAAATGGTCCAAACACGCACCCACAAAGTTAATATGGTTTAGAACGATATAATGAGCCCCCTAGTGCCACTTCAAATCTGGCATCACTAACCAAAAGTGGCAAAATAAATGCAAATTTTCAAATCTCAGGGATTCTATGGAAGTTAAAAGGCAACTGGA
This sequence comes from Pseudotsuga menziesii, assembly GCA_001517045.1. NCBI lineage: Eukaryota > Viridiplantae > Streptophyta > Pinopsida > Pinales > Pinaceae > Pseudotsuga > Pseudotsuga menziesii. Next base: position 362,841 of record LPNX010186671.1, read on the forward strand.
TGATCCATGAATTAATTTGTCTGAGGAGAATGTTAAGAAGAACGCTACTCGGGGGCTTTGTTCTTTCAAACCCTAGGCAGCTGACGTTTGCTTGCTCATATGCTGTTCCTTCAGAGAACATACATGCACATTCGACCTCGGATCCAGGTAAGAATAATCCGTTATTGCGATTTTTTTTCGAACTTCATTCAGCTCAAAATTCTTCGAGGGTTTACAATTTTTTAAAAATCGGTCTGCTAGTTCTGTTACTTGACCTTTGATCTAATTCAGTCTGTTTTGGAGAAACCAATGTTTACAGCATGCTCTTCCATTTAGGATGCTAATTATAATTTTTGAATCTCCTTTGATATTAATTGAATGAAGCTTAAGAGATCTGTAAATTTTAATTCCGTCGACCAATGCGATCATTTCTGCTTGGTTATTGGCTGGTTCTCCCATTGAATTTCAGATAGATGAAATTTGTCTGCTTTTATTCTTGATGGCCACCACTACTAGCTTCCCCTGGGTTTCCCATAGAAGCCCCATCGAATTTAGTTTGTGGGGTCCTGCTTCTTCTCTAAACTCTGTCCCTTAACTGAAAACCTGTAATGGTTTTTTTTGGACCAGAAGGAAATGATGTTCTTTTCATATGGTGGAGGAGACTCTGGGATATCTTGGGGATATGATCAATTATAGTTCCTGAATTCTGTCAATGCATTGGTCCATTTTTGGCCTGGATCCTGTGGTTTTCCTCCAAAGATTTATTTATTTATAGCCTGTCATTAACTCCATAGAATGAAAGAGGGGTTGCTTCTCCAGATGGAGCATAGGAATTTTAGGCTCCATAAGCCTTTCGGCCACTTCCTGAAGGTTCTCTTAGTAGACCTATGGAAAAAATGGGGTTTCACCAATGCAGCATGCTTACTTTGACCAGATTTCAAGAGCTATTGGACATTGGAAGAATACATGGAAGCTGCTTTCCTCGACATCATGATTCACAATGATTCAAACAAATGGAGGGCCCCTGGACCCCTCTTTGTTTCAGGGATTCTTGTGATATAATCTTATCTTTAATAACTAGCCAGATGATTGCTGCTATCTTAGGTCAAGTGGGGGGGATCAAATTTTCTTCCATAGTGAATCTGGAGCTATCTGACATTTTTCTTTTAGAAGTTGCAAATTGCAAGTATACCTGTTTAACAGTGACTTTTCCTTGGAATTTTGGATTCCAGCACAGAGAATCTTCCTCTTCATTGGATTGATGTATCTAATCCTGAGGGTATCCTTGAGAAGGGCCTTTTCTCAGTCTTAGATCTGGATTGGGCAATCTTCCAAGAGTTTCCAAAGCTGATTCCCCAAGAGATCTACTATGTCCCAGTAATCTTCTACCTGAATCCATCCACATCTTTTCATTTCCGAGCTAATCCTGGCTAGTTCTGTGAAGTTGCCAGAGGACTGTGTCCAGCCCATGCATCATCCCAGAATCTTGCCTTCCTGCAATTATTTACATCCCAAAAAACATGATTTTCAGCTAAATCTTTGCATCTCATAATGCTGTTCCAGATGGATAAACCTTTTGGGGAGAACTCACTTGTTAATGATAATGGCTATTGCTCCATCGATACTTGCTTTTCAGGGCTCTGATCCATATATATTCTCTTGGGTTTACTGATCAGATAAACTCCACAACGCCTAGGGATTTGCTTAGTTTTTGCATACATTGTCCCTAATTGATTAAGAGTGCTTCTGTGTAAATAGGCATTATTATATAATATTTTGTTTTTCTATATCTGGGGTGAATTTTGTTTTTCGTTTTTAAATTTTATATAAAACTGAAGTGATTTTGGGCCACATTTTGAAACTTTTTGTTCATACCGAATTCTGCAGTTACATTGGATATTTTTATATGAAATTCACAATTATTATTTTATGATACCTTGCATTAAATGCAGCTGTCAATTCCTTGTATGCATTTTTACTTTCCAGACAATTTTTGGCTTCTGTGTTGACAGGCTTTATTCATAGAGGAACAATCTTTTGGAGACAGATTGATATTGATTGTCCTGGCTCAATCAATGCATTGTTTTTATCTGGAAAGAAGATCCATTTTCCAAATGAGGCAGTTCCAAAGCCAAAATCAAATTTTGGATTGCCAGTTGTCTTCTGGCCTGGTCCGTTGCCTCACAGGCTGTCTTTAGAATCTCCAAAGCATTTTGGTACTGAAAGCACATCACAGGCAGATTGTAATCTTGCACAACTCTGGGTTGGAGATGAAGAGGAAAAAGAAAGCAGCAAAAGTGGTGAAGAGCAAAGGATGGATTCAGATCTATCTGATTCAGACCATTATGAACTGGGCAATAGTTCAACTTCTGATTTCCCAGAAGCAAATGATGCCCTTGTCATTCAGAGGCTTCTTAAAATTAATCCAATCCGCAAGGACCGGGTAAAGGCTCTAAACGAGTGTGGCATAAATATTTGTATGGATTTGGTGCTACAGGTGCTTGCTAGACATAAAAACGATTGGAAGATTGCTATGTTTTTCTTTGTGTGGGCCTCTCAACAGCCTGGTTACAGACATGGGACAGAGACTTATAATGCACTTCTAAATATTCTAGGCAAGGCCCAACATATTAAGACAATGTGGCAGCTAGTGACAGAAATGCATAATCAGGGAGACCGTTCATCTTTAGTCACAGATGAAACCTTCACCATACTGATAAGAAGATATGCAGCTGCTCACATGGTGGAGAGAGCAATTGAGACATTTGACAAGCAAGCAGAATTTGGTCTGAAGCTCAATACTCCTGCTTTCCAAATTCTTCTATGTGCTCTATGTAGATATAAACACGTCCAAGAAGCAGAGGGATTGCTTAACCTTAGGAAGAATGACTTTCCTGTGGATATGAAAAGCCGAAACATCATTCTTAATGGTTGGTGTGCTTTAGCAAATGTACATGAGGCAAAAAGGTTTTGGTATGAGTTGATCAAGCAGGGGCATAAACCTGATTTGATAACATACAATACTTTTTTACATGCTTTAACAAAGAAGGGAAAATTGAATACAGCACTTAAATTGTTTGAGAGAATGTGGAAGAAAGGCGTTTTAGATGTTCCAACCTGCAACACTATAATAGATGCTCTTTGTTTCAAAAAGCGCATTCCTGAAGCTCGAGCTATCTTAGGTAAAATGAATGAGCAGGGATGTCTTCCTAATGTTGCAACTTACAACTCATTGATCAAACATGTCTGTAACAATAAGAGGATGGATAAAGCCTATGAACTTTTAGATGAAATGGAAAGAAAAGGTTGTGTCCCCAATGTTCGAACATATCATTATTTCCTCAAAGTTGCCAAAAATTCTGAGGAGGCTCTGAAGATCTATCAAAGGATGATGAACAGTGGTTGCGTGCCCACATGTGACACCTATAACTTAATGCTGAAAATGTTCATTTATTGGAATGATATGGACAGGGTACATAGACTGTGGGATGATCTAGAGAGAAAAGGCATGGGTCCAGATCAAATATCTTACACTGTGATTATCCATGGGCTCTATGAAAACGGAAAGTTTGAGGAGGCATATAAATATTACAATGAGATGACTGAGAAAGGATTGTTTGTTGAACCCAGGACCAAAATACTTGTTAAGGCTATGGAAATCAAAGCAGCGGAAAGTAAAATTTGTGGACATGATGTTAAGATAAATACAAGTAGAGGATGAAATAAGACAAATATTGTTGCAACATCCTAAGGAAGATAACTTAATCATTTGGCGTGGAATCAAATTTTGACATTAGCTTTGCATGAATTCTTATGACAATGTTTGCCCTGCTGTCGTGTAAAGCCTTTGGGGTTCTCATCAGCACTTTTATCCCAATTGAGCACCAGCCATGTTACTGGGGTCTTGCATCATTTCATTAGTAATGCTGATTTGGCAGTCAGATTCCTTGATTAGGTAGGAATGGGAAAGGTTGTGGGGCAATTGTTGAAACCCTGGCTTGAGTAGGTAGGTTAAGTGATGTAATTAACATACATCATTTGACTGAAAATAATGCTAATTCAGTGTTTGAGGTGACTGGGATTCAACCCCCTCTGTTTTGATTTACTTTACAAAAACTAATTGTCATCTGGTAAGGTGAAAGAAGCAATTAAGATTAAGGCATTTGATCAGCTGAAAACTTATGGATATTTGCCAACTGTTTAATGGTGTAGTAAGATGCTTGCCAGGCTACTCAAACTTAGTTGCTCAGATCTGGCTTGGAATTTTTTTGGAGAAATGATTCAATATAAAGTTCCTTCAAGTAGCTATACTTCGAATATCAGAAGGGCACAGACTTTTTGGGTTAGACAGTTGAAAATGGTTTTGTTCCTGATATTGTGACTTATAATATTCTCATAGTGGGATACTGTAGAAAGGGCAATGTCAAAGAAGCTTTGATCATTGGAACAAGACTTTTGGAGTTCACTTGGGACTTGTGGAGTCTACCTGACCCGTGGCCAAAATGGGTTAGTTTGACTCAGAACTGGCAGGTTTGACTTGGACCCAGGTTAACCCTCCGGACCTACCGAAAAACAAAAAAACCTGCTGAGTTTGCAGGAAAAGTACAAAATGCGTGAAGTCAATTATAAGCTTGTTGAGTCAAAGTTCAAACACAGAACTGCCGAGTCAAAGATAAAGAGTCTTTAAAATCAGATTATTTTGTGATAAGCCATGGTCCAAGGCGATTTTGAATCTTCTGATATTTGTTGTTACTGGTATGCAAATGACTGTTTTTGGTCCAGAAAGAAGATGTTACAGGTCTGGGTAACATGAGCTGTAGTCCATGGTGATTTTGAAATTTGACTCTTCTTGAATCTTGATGGTTGAATGATGATAAATTGATAATAGATATGATGGTTGATCGGGATTGTCATGTACATTGTATGATGTACTTGGTTTGGATATGCTATTTTTGCAATATATTTAGCATGTTTGCATTATAATCATTGTAATGTCTGATGTATAATAATTTTTTTAGTTTTTTTTTAATCTACAATTTTGTTATTTTTCATGTTGCCGAGTCTTTGCCAGGTTGGCTCATGAGTCTTTGTAGAGTCTGACTCATGAGTCTTTGCAGAGTCAAGTTTGACTCTCCGGCCAAAATGAGTCTTCTTCCAAGTCGAGTCTGGTGACCATGGTTTTAAGGCTGTCTAATGCGATGTCTAGGAAGGGTCTTGCACAAGATGTTATCACTGACAATGCGTGGATCACTGGTCAATACAAGTCAAATAAGTTTGAAGAAGCAAAGAGGCTTTTAAAAGAAATATCCTTGCTGGGCTTAGCACCCAACCTTGTAATTTACAATAAACTAGTAAATGGCTTTTGTGAGTAAGGGTAGCTGGAGATGCTTTCAAACAACGAGATGAAATGCTGGAAAAGGGGCTTGTGCCCAATGCTGTCAGTTATAAGCTGTACAACATTCATATGTGCTCTTTGCAAGGAAGGCAGTGTTGACTGTTGAAATTTAACATGTGTATGATAATTATAAAATTTGCAGACTGTAATAGAGATATTACTTGAGATTTTAACAGCAGCAAAACATTTGCAGCAGTAAAACAATCATCCACACAATTGAACAGAATATTTTTCACGGGGAAACCTTTTAAGGACAAAGACCCCAAAGCATTAATAATCCATCCTCTAAATGAGATGACTGAGTTTGTACACGAGCAGGGATAGTTACATCAATTTGTTCACAGAACTCTGAGATGAATGTAGATGAAGATCAACCAAGCTTTAACAACCTGTGTTCTTAGTCTACAAGAAGTTGATCTGTGGAAGCCCTAGCAGGCTCACTATTCACTGCTGCCACCGTGGACTGTGCATGGACTATAATTACCCTGCCACGTGGACTGTAATTACCTTGCTGCTGCCACGTAAACTGTGGTCACCTGCTGCTGTGTACCTGCGTGGGCTGTTGGCAAGGTCTGTTGGTAGCCTGCTGCTATCCCAGACTACTCACCGTGAACTCTGCTGCTGCTACCACTGTGACTGCTGTTACCACTGTGAGCTGTAGCTGCTATTTCCGTGAAGGAGAAAGGCACACAAGATGATGGTAGCCACGCTAGAAAGAAAGCAGTCACCAGCAGATAGCCACCGAATATTTCTCAGATCAAAAGGATGCTGCGATATAGGAGAAGGAGAACCTAGCAGATAGACACGACTTGTTCTTTTGGAGAAGTGAATGATGATCTTGGATGATTATAAAATGATTTGGAATGCTTCTTCGTTTATAGTCTATCAAACATAAAATGCTTCCACATAATTAGGATGTTGGCCTTGGGGCTTTTATTCTTTTTCATCTATGACCATTGACTTTTAATCTTTTGTGGTCCATTGGTCTTTTAGTCTTTGTCTTTGAGACACTTGGACCTTCATTTGATGGTTACTTGGACCAATACAAGTTGTGCTAGGGTTTCTTGGTCCTTCAAGTGATTTTATGACCACAATAAGTCATCTCAAGAGTTCTTCAAGGTCCCCATGGTCCATTCATGCCCAATCAAAGTGCATCTTCATAAATAAGGAGGATTATTAAATGCTTTATCTCGTTCTCCTCGTTGCAACCAAGATCAAGTGCTAGGTCTCTCAACCAGGGGTAGTTAATCTCTGAAAAGGTCTTCTAGCCCATAGATCAAGGAGAGGAGTGCATCACTTGCCTAGACCTAGTCTAGGGCTTATTGTGATGACCTAGTAACTGACTAGGTGCTTCAATCCCAGGCTGCATCAGATGACTCAATGTCGATTACTTGGTAACTGACAAAGCGCCTCCATTCTCCCAGAGAAAGTGTCACGTCTCCTCCCCTCATCTCTTTGATGGAGAGGACGCAACTGCAGAATGTTGCTACTATCAAACGAGCAATCCAACCCCATGAACATAACAATAAAATGCATTGAAGTAAAATACATGTATAGATGCATTATACATGAAATACACAGCGAAAACAAATCATTCATTCAAGCATTCAACCAAAGTCACACGGTTCGGGTTCGGCGACCTTTAAGTTCGATTCGGGTTCGAATTTTTCAATGAGGTTCGGATGAGGTTCGTCATTAGGTTCTGCTATATACATTTAAAAATAAATAAAAAAATAAAGTTTTTATATTTACCTCAACATAAATAATAACACAAACAGTTATAAATAACCATAACAAGCGTATATGATCACTTTCAACTAGTATGCACAGTTTATAGACCTAAATTTGCTTGTGTAAATATCTCTAAAGTCCATTTCAACATTTCAAAATCAAACATTTCTCATTGCACTCCATTATAACAAGATAAATTATCATTAAATTAATAAGAATGTAGGTAATAAGTAATATAAAAAGCAAAAACGATATATTTTTTTATAAGTATAGACAAAAGTTTTTCATTACAAATAAAAAACTGTGACACCGTTCTTAAATGGAGGAAACCTTGCATCGTGACCCGCGTATCATTCCTGAGCGTTGTGCAGTTGAGCATCGTGGCCCGCATATCATTTACCGAGCATTGTGCAGGTCATTCGGAGCTAAACAGCGTTCCACCGGATGTCGAGTCTCGGCCTTGGTATCAGCTCGGTATAAATCGACCCTTGTTCTTACGGATCCATTTCACGCCCATGAACCATGATTCCAAGCTATCTCTTTCCCTATGCTCTGGCTGCTTCTAGCTTCGTCTGCTATCTTTGCTGGTTAAACCCCGCCCGGCTTTTCCATCTCGATCCAAGGGTCAACGAAGTGACGCCCGAGGGTAGAGTCGTCCATCAATATTTTCAATTGCGCAGCGGCCGAGGGTCGAGAAATACATAGACACATCACATTCGGCGAGGGTGGAGACGTATCGCATCCGACGAGGGTGGAGACAGTTGACAAGCAACGGAAGGAAAAAAACCCCGAAAACAGTGAAATTGATGACCCTAGATTCCGTTTTGAGGTTCGTTGAACCTACACGAACCTGATGGTTGAAGTTCGCCGAACCCTGTGACTTAGCATTCAACATGTTCATCATAATTTATAAAACAAATACATTGCAGAGGTTAAACACACAAGAAAATACTTATCTTGAGAAGAAGTTGTCCCGCAACTAGCTATGTCCCTACAACGTTCCACCCAACCATAGGCCAGTGCGCTCATCAATCTCTCAGCACCACTGCCACCCCAGAGCTGAGCATGATTTCCACAAGGAACTAGGGAACAACAGACTCACACAACAAGACCATACACCCATAGTCAAGCCAACACACAGTTGGGTTTCACAGACTGTCCAGCCAAGCCAATAAACAATTGGGTTTCACAGGCTACTAAGGCAACAAGCCAATACATATGGGTTCCTTGGACTTACTCAGCCAAGCCAACAATCACATCCAAACACTGTTAAACCATCTAACAAATGGGTTCCTTGGACTTACTCAGCCAAGCCAACACAAGGATGCACTTCATAGCGAAATACAAGTATTGGGTATGGACAAAAACATCTTGGAAGCCAAAACGAAAATGGAAACAAGGGGAAAACAACCCTTTGATAGTAAATTCGATTTCAAAGACGTCTATGGTCTTCATGTGGGCAAAAACGACCTCTTCAAACCCCCAATTCGTGGATCTATTCTCCCATCGACTGTGCAACACCCCAAAATGAATTTCCCTAGCCGTGTGAATGAGGAAACAACAGAAAAACGTCTAGGAGAGAGCCTAGCCACTGAGCATTACAAAAACGACTTCCTAGCCATGGGGAAAAAGAAGCAAACTGCTCCAAACACGAGGAAAACGCCCAGGGGCTCCAAAACACGTGAGGAAGAGGAGGACGTGAATGCATAATGGGATGGGGCAGCATTTTTGGGCATTTACTTGCCCAATAAATCAAAACACGATTTTCAAAAACTGATGGCTTCTCAAATTCGAATTTGACTGCGATACTCTTTCCATCCCCATGCATTAACTACCTCAACCATTTTCTGGAAGAAATGAATGATGGGGCACAAAAGACAAAATGGGTAGCTAACAGCTTTATGGGTTTTCCCTTTGACATTTGGCTTTACCCTATTGGCTCAAGGGTTTGAATATTCCCCCCCCCCATTCATTGTGAGATCATGCCCCTATCTCTTTTAATGTTGCATTGACATAGCTAGTTGTGGATATTTTTATTAATTGCATATTTACATGATGTCCAAAATTATATTGTGCCATCGGCTAGCACGATAACCATCAGCATCGATTTTAAATGCCGAAACATAAAACACTAAATTCATAGTGGGTCTTTTGCCTTGAATTTCACACCGTGATTTAATAATGCTATTTACATCATATATAATTTAATGCAATTGGGGTCAAAACCGGGGTATTACAGAATGGCCCTCAGCCCTAGGCTGAGGTCCCAGTCCCAGATTGGGTTAATTTCTTGGTAACTGACTAGGTGCCTCCATTCTCTCATAGAATGGCCCTCAGCCCTAGGTTAAGGTTTCAGACCCAGACTGGGTTAATTTTGTGGTAACTGACCAGGTGCCTCCATTCTCCATAGAATGGCCCTCAGCCCTAGGTTGAGGTCCGAGTCCCAGACTGGGTTAATTTCCTAATCACTGACCAGGTTCCTCCATTTTCCTAGAGAATGGCTCTCGATGCTGCTGAGGAAAAAATCAATATTGACCGCATTTTTTGTCAACTCCCATAAGCCAACAAAGCATTGGCAAACTACCCCTTATTCAAAAACTTTTGCATAGGATTCAATGCTCCCTGCCAAGTTACCTCGATGTCCTTCCTTGAGTTCACCACCTTAGCCTAAGTCTCTAGCTGGCTTGACTTAGGTAGTCCTTGAATTTTATGACACTTGGCTAATGATAGACATATTATAGCTAAGTTTATGCTTCAACTCTTGTGATTTTACAGGTGGAAGGTTAAAGGTTGTTTCAAAATGATTATATGCGCGGTTCTTAAAAGTATCACTTGGTGAAATTGGCATTGTTGCATTATGTGGTGGCTTGACCTTTTTTTCCTATTCTGGCTTCACCCCGACAAATCCACTTAACAAACTCCTTTGCGCAGGGTTTTCTATATCATTATAGCTCCTTGCCACATTCATAATCTACTTTACTATTGCAAATGTATCATCTTTAAGCCCTCCACTTTAGATTCTGAGTTCACATTCGCAAGTCACCTTGAAACATTTGTTTGGCTGAAGATTTATATTTATGCCTATACCTTGGCTAATTCACATATTTCGTTGGTTTATGTAGGATGAGCCCTAGAACTTGTCACTTATAAATACTAAAGCGAATCGAATCCACATTACTTCTTTCATGGCCTAATCACTCCAAGCCCAAAGGCCATTTGCCAAGTTTTCACACCATGAAAGAGCCATTTCATTGTCAAAGCATTCCCACCTAATATGGGCCCTTAACATTTTATACCCATTCGGCCCTAGCCTTCCATTGTTTAAGTGCCTTTGCAAGCCTCGATGTTGTGCTCCTTTATTAACAAGCAAAAGAGGAGTCTTAGCCTCAGTTGTGTGGGTATGGTGGCAGGATTTCAAACAAAGGTTATGGGACCATTATATTATCTCATACAACAAATGTGATAAGAGTCTTATGTACCTATTACAAAAGTCAAGCCTCTCGAGGAGCCAAGCTAAGCCAAAGCTCAAGGCCTTTCTCATCTCATCAATATGACATGCAAATGACTAGGTAAATAGATAACAATGTATTGATATTCCCATTGCGTGTGGGATACGACTCCTTAACCAAGGGGCCCTCAACATTACATGATATTTACATTGCCTTACCCACACATGAGCTCAACACAGTTCTCAAGGACATCCAATGCACATATTAACAATGAATTTTTCATGGATTGGGAAGAGATCCACCACGTCACATATTTGGGGGGATTGAAGGAGTCCGAGGAGGATAGTGGTAGGCTGGCAGCCTATGCCCAGAACACCAAAGTCAAGGACAGATTTGTCGGACACTTGGTTCCCAAATTAAATAAAGTAGTTTTCTTTGCAATTCGATGGTGGAATCCAAGGCTCACCTTTCACTCATCCAATTCATTGTGGGAACCCATTTGTTTAGAAGTCCTTATACAAACCATTTTGCAACCAACGTCAACAACAACTGATGCATGGTATGACCATTTTGATATGAAGGATTTGGTGCTAAAGAAAGTGCATTTTGCTAATAGATAAGCCATAGTTTAACTGCAAATGTCCAAAGTTTAGTGCTCAACTGTGTTGGAACATAATTCCATCTAGACATTAGGTTGTTACATCATTATTTGATTTCCTAGTGCTTAGTTACCTTGTTCCACATGTGTCTAGGCTTCCTAGTTCATAGTCGAGAGACCTGGACCATAGTTTGTCCTCTTTTGACCATCTTAGACTATTGTAGCGCTCTCATTTTTGCTTTTACTCTGTCTTTATTGGCTAGAGTGCACTTCCTGTTTTATTCCTGCTCTTTATACTACTTTTCTTCTAGATTAGCATGAGCTAGGTGTGCTAGGATGATTTGGGCATGCTTGCCACTTTTTTGCCTCAAACACTTCCAACTTTTTCTCCTAAGAGCCACTCATTAGCTGATTGTTAATCACTCATGGCCTACCAAGCCTCACCTTTCCCATTCGTGCCCTCTAGGTATGAGTTGGAATGACACGTCTAGATTTGGAGAGTTAGTAACATCTAAGTCTGCTTTATTGTGAGCTATTCGAATTGCCTCCAAGGCACTCGATTCTCTCTTGAGAGTGTATTATAAATGTACTCATCTTGTTGAATAATAGACAGATGGAAATTCTTCCAATTGAGTTCTCTCTCTTATGTTTCTAGCTCACTCTTCTTCTCAATTCTCTATTGCAATTTTAAGTGAGGTATAATTTGATTCTACATCCACTATACAAATTCTAATAAACTGGATGCATCGGTTGTGCCCTAAATTGTTGCGTTTGATCCCCTTCTCTCAAGGCGGATCACCATGATGTTATTCAATAAGAATTTGGTTCATTTCATGGAGTGGAGATGGTTATTTGTTTGAATGCAGGGTCCTCTGCCCAAAGCATTGAAAATTAGCGGTTAAAGTCTTTGTCCTAGCATAACATGTTCTTGAAAAGGACTACGAGCCACTCCTTGATATCCAAGTCACATCACCCGCTTCGGTGGTTGAAACTACATCCAATTCTTAATCAAACTATAATGATATGTTGAATTTTTATGGTTAGAGAAGTTTTTAACATAAGTAATAAACTTTAATGCGTGAACATATAAAATTAAATTCATAATAGTACTGCTTTAATAAAATTTGAACTGTAATAAAACAAACATAATTTTCATCTCTTTCAACTTAACGCTCCATTAGTCACTGCGTTAAAGTTGGTCCTCGAGAATCATCAAATGCCATGTACAATAACAACATGATAAAATAATGTACATGAGACATCAGCAGTAAAGAATCATAACCATTATTTGAATTAGCCTTATACTCAGATACTTTAGGTTGATCTTGTCACCAAAGGCACAAGTCAACTAGGTAAACAATTTACGTACCTTGAGAGAGAGAGAGTTGAAGCAGACAGACCTTAGATTCTTAGTCAACGGGAAGATAAAATTCAATCTAATGCTCAGGGTTTAGTAGTCCAAACATACCTAGTACAATCACACTGACAAAGGACACACAGTCACACTAGGTAAGAATACAGACATACAAATCAGTGACACACAGTCAGGGTTAAACTTCTTGATGGCTGGGATGTAGTCATGCTGAACAATGATGCTGAAAGGTAACAACTTATCAAGCTTGAGTAGTGACAAACCAGTCACACTGAGTGGTGACCCACCCATCACGCTGAGCAGTAATACATACAGCCACGCTGGTATAAGAAAGTTACGAAGAACCAACAGTCACGCTGATATAAAATGTTCGCGAAGAACCAACACTCACGCTGATATACACAGGGTCGTTATGAGAGAAGCAGACATAGGAGAAGAAACAATCACGCTGAGGCCACTACGCAGGCGAGACCAGTCATGCTCATGCTAGCAAAGGTATGCAGTCATGTGGGCAAATGTACATGGTCATGCTAGTAGAGGAACTAGTCATGCTAGGGCAGAGAACGGTCATGCTAGGATCGCATTGCAAGAGTGTTGGAGCAAGCTACAACCACACGAATGAACAGTCACACAGTTAGCAAGTGAGAGTGATCACAACTAGTAGAAGAAGCACGACCCAGTCACGGGGTCATGGTTCAATAGAGGAGTGGTCAACGCACAGGGAGATAATGGGCATATGATGGACCAATCATGCTAGGGCAAAGAATAGATGATGTGGAGTAAACACAATCACACAGAGGAACGCGTCCCATGGAGATACAAAAGCAGAGGGAGAAGACAGTCATGGATCTGGCTGAAGGAACCCAGTCACGCTGAGCACGCGAGGAATTCAGACCAAGAATTAGATGCATATATCAAGTTTAAATTAAACCTTTAATTTATAATCTTGATAGCCTTCATATAGGTTACCAAAGGTCCAATAAAATGGTCCAGAAATAAAATCATAAACAATGGTCCAAGAGTCTAAGAAAAGATGGTCCCAATATTTTATAAAAATAAAATGACTTAGGCTAATATGTCAAAGGTACAAATAAAAGACATAAGTAAAATGAATGGTCCTGTAGTCTTATAAAACCATAAAATAAAAATGGTCCAAATATTTATTAATAAAACCCTAAAGTTAATAGTTCAAAAAGGTTTTATTAATAAAATTATAAAGTAATATAACTTATGATAAAACCCACAAGGTAAGAGTCCTCATAATAAAGGTACACACCAAGTAAGATAAAGGACCATGAGTTAATCAAAGGGAGTCACAATAAAACAACTCACATACCCACATGATAAAGGTGGACCAACATTTACTCTTTACCTATAGGACCAACAAGACCAAGGATATTAATCTTTTCTCTCTCTCAAGGTACATTGTTTCATATATTTTATCATCACTGAATAAGGGGAAGATCCAAACCAGATGGTACGATCTTTTGGTCCTCAATACTGCTCCTAAGGGTTAGGTGCTAATGACATCATCAAGGGGTGACCAGTCCCTTGAGAAACAACCTAGAAATAATGATTAGGAGAGAGGACATCATCATCTTCCATTCCTAAAGAATGGATCTCATCCCTAGGCTAAGTTTCAGTCCTAGACTTAATCATGTTGATCAACCCTTGGACCCTGTCTGGGTCCTCCATTCTCCCGTAGAATGGTCCTCAGTATTAAGTTGAGCTTTAGTCCCAAACTGAAATTTGATCAACTACCTGCAGGACCTACTTGGACATCATGTCCCTAGTCCCATACCATAATATGTCTCTGCCTCTACCTGCAGGATCTACTTGGACATCGTGTCCTTGGTCCTAGACCAGAATACCCTAGAGGTACATAGAGGCCCTAGCCAAATGCTAGGGGCTTTGCCATGGAATCAACCTACTTGGTCCTAAACCAAAAAACCCAGGAGAACACTTGGGGCCCTAGGGTACCTTCTAGGGTCTTACTCTGCCCTAGTCAACTGGCTAGGGTACCATCCTCCCTGAGAATGGGTCTCGCAGTTGCACTGTCTTTAACACTCCCTCTCAACAAGAAAGGCATTCTCAGGAATACATCGATAACCTGTCTCCTTGACGGAACATACTGTACCACGACATTGTGATAACTCATCTCGATGTGTACCAACCTGTCACCAAATACAAGGTTTCTTGAGAGCTTCAAACAATTCTCGATCTTAGCACGAAGCATGTTCTCATAGATCCTCTTGGAAGTTATAGCTGACTTCCAAACATGTCATCTTTCCAAACCTATTGTTTGGTTGACTCCCCATAATGAGAGTAGAATGAATAAGTGACATGGCTCTCATTGGAGCAAGCTTGAAGCTTTTCAATAATATTCTTAAAGAGATCAAATGAAGGCTGCTTGGCTTTCTCCCTCTACTTCTCTAAGCGAGAAGGCTTATAACCTTCCATCTCTAAGTCATTAAAGGACTGATGGAAGATCACATCTATACTTACATTTTCTGCAACCCCACTTTGTTGGGGACTGAAGAGCATAGTTGGTTCCCTCTTGATCTCTTACCAGTTGTTCCATTCTACAAAATCTTGACAGCTTCACTGGGAGGATGAACATAACTGATCATGCATCTTGTGGAGCCTCTTGCTCCCTCTATACCTGAGCACTCAGCTCCCTCTTGAGTTGTGCATTTAATTCTAGGCATAAACAAGATCTGCAAACGTTCATTACTTGTCACATCCTCCTCCTCTATCAATAGCCCATGATATAATGTACAAAGCATCTATCTCAATGCTATCAAGAGTATATCCACATGTCATGACAATACAAAGAATCAACATAAGTTGGAATAGAAAGTCTTTCCTCTTTATTTCTACCCTTATGCAGAAATTACCATGTGCAAAACATGTACCATTAAATGTGTCAACATCATATCGTCTATTTGCAAATGTATTAGCACAATCTAGGTTGAGTCATAATCCTAGACATGATATAAGCTCTAAGCTTCTTTGCACTTGCAAATTCATTAATGCATCACAACCAATCATTCTACATCACTTCTTTCAATAATACCATTCTCATGCATAATCACACTAGTTAATATAACATAATCCAAAATATGATCATGATCATGGCCTCTAACTTCCTTGTACTTAACAATTCTTGATCACATCCATCAATAAGTCATAAAATCTTTTGCACAAAACAATGATCAACTATAAGGTATCATAATTAAGTAAGGTTTCTTAGGTTTCTTACTTGTCATTTGTTGGTTATAACTAACATACGTCTTCAATGGGTCATCATGTTCTCAATCTATTATAACACTTGTTAATACTACTGATACATCTGTTTGTTCAATTGTCATTGATATAATCAATTAAGTATCAGATCTTTTACCATCTTTATCACCTTGATGGCCAATGAACTCCTTCAGTCAAGATCTATAAAGTTCAAACCCAATAGTTCAAATCCTTACTATTACTTTGGCAACCCTTACCTTTGGATCATGTAGACTATGTCACCCTCAAAACAAAGTAAGCTACAACCTAAGCTATGATACCATGTTGAATTTTTAGGGTTAGAGAAGTTTTTAACATAAGTAATAAACAAGTTAATGCATGAACATCTAAAATTATATTCAGAATAGTACTACTCTAATAAAATTTGAACTGTAATAAAACAAACATAATTTTCATATTTTTCATTAGAGGAAATTTGAAGTCTAAAATGGGCCTCCTAAGGAAAATAATTAAATAACAGTTAAAATAATAAAATAATAGTTGAAATAATAAAATAATAGTTATTAATTTTGGAGGAAGAATGAAAAAAACTACTTTTTGTGTTCGTATTTTCGATATAACCCCCTGTGTTTTTACTCAATTTCTGAGCGGGAGATCTCGTTGGATGCGGAATTTAATTCTTCATCCAACGAGTATCCACACTGCATACTTTTGACGGATCCAACGAGATCCCCTGCACAAAATTTGAATAAAAACACAAAGAGATATGTGGAAAATACAAACAAAAAAAATAGTTTTTTTTATGACAAATATGTCAATTCAACCATTATGGTTGACTCATTTTATTGAAATTCTATTGGTTTTTCAATTCCAACTCACAAAATTTATTTTTGGCACGTTTTCTTATAAGGCCCATTTTAGACCCCAAATTTCCTCTAATGCAACTTAACGCTCCATTAGTCACTGTGTTAAAGTTGGTCTTCGAGAATCATCAAATGCCATGTACAACACCAACATGGTAAAATAATGTACAAGAGATATAAACAATAAAGAATCATAACCATTATTTGAATCAACCTTATACTCAGATACTTTAGGTTGATATTGTCATTGAAGGGACAAGTCAACTAGGTAAACAATTGACGTACCTTGAGAGAGAGAGGGTTAACGCAGATAGACCTCAGATTCTTCATCAACAGTATGATAAACTTCAATCTAATGCTTAGATTTTAGCAGTCCAAACATAAACTTCAATCTAATGCTTAGATTTTAGCAGTCCAAACATACACAGTACAGTCACACTGGGTACGAATATAGACATACAAATCAGTGACACACAATAAGGGATAGACTTCTTGATGGCTGGGATATAGTCATGCTGAGCAGTGATGCTAAAAGGAAACAACTTATCAAGCTTGAGTAGTGACAAACCAGTCACACTGAGTGGTGACCCACCAGTGATGTTGAGCAGTAATACATACAGTTACGTTGCTATAAAAAGTTCACGAAGAACCAACAGTCATGCTGATATAAAATGTTCACGAAGAACCAACAGTGACACTGATATGCACAGGGTCGTTCTGAGAGCAACAAACATAAGAGAAGAAACGGTCATGCTGAGGCCGCTAGGTAGGAGAGGCCAATCATGCTCACGCTAGCGAAGGTATGCAATCATGTGGGCGAGTGTACATGGTCATGCTAGCGGAGGAACTAGTCACGCTAGGGTAGAGAATGATCATGCTAGGATCACGTTGCAAGAGTGTTGGAACACGCTACATCCACGCAAATGAACAATCACATAGTTAGTAAGGGAGTGATCATGGCTAGCAGAAGAAGCACGACCTAGTCAGGGGGTCATGGTTCATCAGAGGAGTGGTCAACGCCCACGGAGATAATGGACATACGATGGACCAATCACACTAGGGCAGAGAACAGATGCTCAGTCACGCTAGCGAAGTAAACACGATCACATAGAGGAAGTGATCACGCAGAGGAACCCGTCCCGTAGATATACAAATAAAGATAAAGTCTAACGTGTTTACGTTAAACTTTACCTAATTGTACTTTATAGTTTTTATGTTACTTTATGAAAATTTAGTTTGTAATTTATTTTGTAATATGAAGGTATTAATACAATAAAATGTTAGATAAATTACTCTTAAATATATATATTTGTTATGTTAAATATATTTACTTGTTATGCGAAAAGACATTAAATTATTATGTTTGATTTTGTTAAACATTGTAAAAGCAAAATTGAGATTAATATTTACACTCAATATTAATAGTACAAAGTATTAAATGTTATTGTAGTATGTTTAATTTATAAAAAAATTAATATTAAATTATTATATTTCAATAGTTATTTTTATATTTTAATGCATATTATCATATAATTAAGAAATATTATTATTTTTATATAATTAAGAAGTATTATTAAGATTCTTAATTTAAAAATTTTAATTTTGAACATATTTATTAAATAAATTTATATAATTGTCTTTTCAATATAATTTTTTTAGGTAGATAAATAAATTTTGGTCTTTATCATGTAGGTATAATTGTCTTTTTAATATAATTTTTTATGGAAATAATATATATATATATATATATATATATATATATATTTTAAAGAAATTACTATTTATTATGTCAATAGGTAATAAATTATTACGTATAATTTTGTAAAAAAATAAATATCATACTTGTATAATTTAATTCATATTTGAATGTATAATTTAATTCATATTTGAATATGATAAAGATTTTTAATATTAATTTTGAATAAATATATGAATTAAATTTAGTCTTCATTGTCCATAGGTGTAGAATAGATTATGAATGAGTATACTTTTTAAGGTATTTTTTGCATAAAAAATTTAAAGCATTCCTTGTGTAAAGTCACGGGTTTGAAACTACCTAAGTACTAGGCTAACCCATTCCGTTAAGGTGTGGGTAGGGCCACCTAGGTTCAATTCCTCTTAGGGGTAAGCTAGTTCGGAGGAGACACTCAAAATCCAACTAGTTGAGGGTTGGTGTGGCCAAATCCGGGTGCCACCCTTAAGTGATTTTGATGGCTTAGATGCGGTGAGTCATGGTTTCTTAGATCAAAGACCAATCCCAAGTCAAAGAAATTCTAGAAAAAAAAAAGTCTTTACTAAATAGGTGTATTTATCTTTATTGACTTGACATCCTTGTGATTTGATTTACATTTATGTATGGATATAGATTATTTTCTAATAAGACTGTAATTATGTTAGAGAATAAGTGAAAAATAATTTCAAATTAGATTGTGATTACATGTTAGATAAAAGATAAACACAAGATTTAATTTGATTTATAAGTGAAAACTAGTTTCTAATTGGATTGCTATAATGTTTTTTTTGTAATTTAGAACTTACATTATATCTTCAAAAAATTTACATATACATACAACAAAAATTATGCCTAAAATAACTCAAGCATAGAGTCAAGTGATAATCACTAAGTTGTCAGGAAACTTGGGTACGGGGACGAGGACGCCACTTTTTGAAACATGGGACTTGGGTACGTCACGCGTACGATANCATGCACATTGCTTCAAAGTTCATAAATCATTGATATAAACTCGGAACTAGATGTGAACGTTAAGTATAAACATGACAATAGTTGATGGAGCTTTTGGTTTTTGAAAATTATAAATATGTACATGCATAGAAACGTCTACACAGACATCAACAAAGTAGGTTTTGAATCATTCATGGAAGGACAAAGAATACAATCTATGCAACAACATTGGAACAACTTGCACAAAGGATCAACAATAAACATGAACTATGCCAAGAAAAATCCAATGACAAGATCCAGAGTCATAAAAGAATAAGGAAATCTTCTAGAAGAAACAGTCTAAGAATAGATACCAGCCCCTTCAAGGTAGATAGTGCCATGTCATTAACTTAAAAGCACAAACCTTTTGAGTCTAAAACAACCTAAGCTTGTCTTGCCTCTCCTCTGCATGTATCCTCTCCTTTGCGCAACAAGCTCTTCTCTTGTGAGCTCCAACAAAAGTCAAGATTGAACTCTACGTTGGGAGAAGTGGACAGGCCCACGGGGTCTTAAGAGGGCAGGGGGACCCACACCTACCCCATTCCCCTTCGTAAAGGTAAGTTTTATATATATATATATATATATATATATATCTTCACATACTAAAGTTTCTCTGAAGTCCCCAAAATGAGAAAAGTTTCATGTTTTTGAGCCAAAAGTACCCGATACTTGGGGACTTCGGCGAGGACTTCAAGGGACGTCTATGAAGTACCCGACTTGGGGACAGTACTTGAGACAGGGACGCAAACCCAACCCCCGGGGACGGACACCCCTATCAGAGTTGGAATTTAACGGGCATTTTCCCATTTATGAGCATTTTCCTCGTCAAATGCTCGTAAAAATCAGCCAAAGCAATTTTATTAAATCACTGAAATTTTTGGTAGAACGTCAAAATGACGGTTTAATTTCCATCAAAATGTCATTATGCCTCTAAACAGTGTTGTCCACCTAGCAGGCTGGAACGGTGGCATAGTGCACCATCCACGTGAATTTTAATTCAAATATTAAATGTCAATTACAATTTTCCATGGCCCATCTGTTAATGGTAGACTGGCAGTGAATGCCATTGAATGTCGCTGTGTGAACAATGAATTCGATATTTTTTGGTATTTGGTGTATCATGTATCAAGATTAAGGAATCCCAATTCCCCAGCAAAGTCTTCCATCAATAACAAGTTACAACAATGGAAGCAGTAGGCATCTGAGGTTGGAGCTGATCAAATTTGAGGTATTTTCCAGTATCAGAGACAGCTTGCCATCCACCCATAGCATTTTTTTGTTTCATCCATGAACATGAACACACGATCCTAAAATTGAAAGGGAAAACTAGGTTTTGTGCCATTTATGTACGATTTTTCTTCTTTTTTTCTATCTGTTGGGTCACGGACCACGACTCACGAGCTCTCAGCCCTATGTGATGCAAAAGTGGCACTAATTATTTTCTCCATCAGAGGAAAGCTTTACGAGTTTTCCAGTACCAGGTATTTTTCCTTTCTTTGCACTGTTGACAATATACATATATTTCACGTTAGTCATTTTTCAATTTTTGCCCTTGAAATGTATTTTCCGGATTTGTCCTTGTACACATTTACACTTGAGCTTCAATTAGATTTGCTTGTAAATATGCTACAAAAAGAGATAGATCCTTCTTTAATCCTCTCCTCCTCAAAACCTAAAATACTAAACTGTGAACCTTATTTCCGGTAGTCGCATGTTAATTGTTTCCCTATATTCTCCTTCACAGTCCAGACTCGATTGCATTCCCTTCAAGATTTGAACGCGTACTTTGCTATTGCGTGGTGTTTGAGATAAGGTAGAGAGAGTAGGAAGTTTTGGCGATAGGAAGAGTTGTAACCTCCAAACGCAAAAAAAAAAAAAAACAGGCGACTCACGGTGTATTCTAAAGTTTGTGATTGAGAGACCCAGTAGCNTCATAATTTGTTTTATAGGGATTTAACTATTTTTCCATATTGCTTAGAAGAGTCCATACCAATTTGTGTGTCGTGCTTTTTGTATTTAAAGGGACTGTGCTTGTTTAGTGGACAAGCAATTTGAAGCATTCTAGTGTTTTTTTGCAGATTGCCAATGGTAATACCTTGGAGCAGCCGTGAGGTCACATAACACACCCTAAATATTGTTTATCGGGTATGGTCTTGAACGGATCTTTTCTTGATCTGTGCTTTGAATTTTAATGGGTTTTCATTATTGGAACTTGGTTCTTTCTGCTTTATTAGTTTTTCCCCTGGGGTTGCGATGCATTACAAAATGTAGGTCTTATTTCCAAGATGTGTGTGGCTAGCGGGAAAATTAGAACAATCTCTGAAGAATAGACAGTATAAGTGTAGAATAGAATATTAAATTTCAAGAAGTGGCAAAGGCAACATCCTTTTACACAGTTTATCGTTTACAAAGTTGCAAAAAAATGTGATAAAGAAATAATTCATCTCTTCAAGGGTTTGAAAAAGAAAAATCGAGCAAACATCGAAAAAAAAGGCAAAAAAGCAATAAAAATGCACAAAACATTGCAGACCTACACACACTCTCTCTGATACATTGCCTCTTCTTTTTTCTTTCTATAGGAAAACCTTGTTGGGAAGCTTCAAGGGATGCTTCCCCTCTTTCCTTGTATCCCTAATAAACCTGTCGTCGGCATAGGCTAGTGCAACTCACCTAAGGGGTTTTGAACCAGACACCTTTCGGTATGGAACTAGCCAAATGCCTACCAACATTTGTGCAATCGATTGAGCTAATCCCTTGGGCTTACTTTGTCAACTTCTATTCCACAACTTGCACCAAAATGTTTGGAAGAGATAGTTTATAAAGGGTAAACCTCTTGCCTACCATGGATGTGGAAATGGTTCAAAAATCTTACATGCTTTTATTCCAGTGCTTTAATTTTGAACTCTTTAATGAGGCACATAAACTAGGCAATATGAATCATAGCCTTGATTGTTATCAAGTTAGGGTTCCACTTTGGGAGTCTGAAAGGGTATGATATCTAAGGCTGGTATTTAGTCAGAAATTTGTCAATTAATTCAATCTCTATCTGACACTTCAATTGTTTATGTTTATATCTATAAACGTTGTTATTTTTTTGAAGTACTTCCCTTAATTTCAAAGAGAAATATAACAATTTTCCCAAAGTGGTTGGGCACCACACGTGTCCTGTTTACATGGGCAAAGCAGGCCCTTGAGCGGAAAACTAATGAACATAATCACTTATGTTCTGCTAAGTTGTTGTGACAGGGTGTCATTCTTCTGTCAAAGTTCAAAATCACCAAAGAATTGCACCAGGCCCTTATTACTTATGTCTTCAAGGAAATTGACCCTGGTGGGTGGCCTGACATGCTGTCATCTTCATTGGTGAATGGAAACCCCATTGGCATAAATATTGGTGATTGATGAACACCAGCCATGAATTACAAAAAAAAATCTCATTGTTTTTCCATTGATGATTTTTAGATGTTTACATAAACACATCACTTTTTGTTCCAGTGATCTTTTAGAACTCTCTTCTTTTCTATATTTCTTATGAATTTGTGTATTGCCTTTTCTAATGGAAGTTTTACTAAACAACAAAAGTTATAAAGCTACATTATTAGTTGGACTTTTTATGGAGCTCCAATTTCAATCTCTACAAGTGCAATGTAGTTTTTTTTCATAATCTCTCCTTAATCTCGAGATTTTGATCACTTGAAGAGGGATTCACCCATAACATTCACATTTTCTTTATGAATTCTTATCTCTTCCTAGCAGAGATATGACTTTGGATGCAATCTAATGTGATAGTATGGGGTGGTTTTACTGGTTTTTGTATTATTGTATTTTGGAATGATGCATTTGAAATGCCATCATACATTCCCTTATTTTATTGCTTTATCTTTCATACCTTGTATACATGCTAAGCCAGAAGTCATTGGATTGTTTAGAATTTCAATTTGTAACAGTTAGAATCTTGTTGACATGTTAAGCTATCAGATTTGACACTAAGATGGAACCAGCACAACTGGACTTTAATCAATTGCTAGCTTGAGGACATTGAACAATAATGAACATACATCGGAAGTATTACCCTGCCAAGTGTGAGGAATCATGGCATTCATCCTTCAGAGAGAAACTGACATAAATATTAATGATCTTATGAATGAGGCTTTTGAGTTGGTACATACAACCATAGTAGCAAGATTTTGCCATATTTCCCTTTTAACTCAGAAACCTACCGTGGCTTGAGTTGAGGAGATAGAGAGTTAACCAGCTCAGAGTCCTCGGTCACCCAATCCAAAACCATCTCACCAAGTATAAAACCATAGGGGGAGCAGAAAAATGGTATATGTTTATCAACATCGAGAGCAATTCAAGCTTCAACACATACTGATACACACTACACCAATTACCAAAAAATGTCGAGTGCTTAGCCCAAATTCAAGCACATTTATCCTTTGGCGCTAAGATCCAACCATACATCTGGATCATTGATCTTGTAGAATGATCAATGATCAACAACAAAAACTCAATGAATTGGTAAGAGGGATTTTAATTTTATTTGAAATGGAGTTTTTCTTCGACTCTTCCCCAATGAACAAAATCCAACTTGAAACCTGTAAACAATCTCCAACACACTTCTAATGATAATTCATGTCTTAGGCAATTATACTCTTTCCACCCAAGGTCCTTAAGTCAAACCAATGGGGTTTTGATTAGCTGTCAAGGAAGCTGCATGGGGGCTTGCACGTTATGCGACTATTTCTCGGGTTTATGTGTAAAAGAAAATATGAATACAAGTGGTTGGCTGTCCTTGTTCCATATTTAGTTCATATTTAGTACATATTTAAGTTAAACTTTATTTCACAGATACATATTTAAGTAAAACTTTTAGTGAAGGGAAAGGTTAAACCCCAAAACATTAAAAAAAAATTGTTTGACAGGTAAGATTCTAGTGAAATTCCAATATTGACCTCTACAACATAAGATAGGATAATATAAAGAAAACTGATAGTAGTCCCCAAAAAAACTTCCTAGCTGCCACTATTTGGCCCCATACAAAAAGACTAGTAAGATTCTAAATTGTCCAGATTGAAGTTGACAAAACACTATAGACATAAAACATTGAGAAAACCTAGGGTGGTAAACCAGCCGAACCGTATGCATGCAAAAAAGCTATCGTCGTCGGTAGCTACTTCAAAGAGCTAACGCTTGTTCCACGGGGGCTTACTACCGTCCATACTGTGGGTTGGGGTTTCATGTTTGCTGCTAGTAAGGGCATCCGTTGGCTTCTCTTCCTTTTCCAAATCTTTCTCCGCTAGTCCCTGTGCATCCTTGTTGTCCTCGAGTTAACTAGTTGCAGGAATATTCGTCATGGCGTAGTTGCGGGAATATTCGTCATGGCGTGAGCAGGCTTGTTCTCCACCTTAGTGTCCTGCGCAAAGTTTTCCACCTCGGGCTCCACGACTAATGCAAGAAGTAGAGAGGGAGATGGAAGAGCTCAGCTATATCAGCATGGCGAGCAATATATAACATGCGGTAGAGTATTAAATGCTGTCGTAGCAGCTTTATGGGCCATTGGATCTCAAACTGGTTGAAATTCAATGGCCCACAAAGCTGCTAAGGCAGCATTAAATACTCTGCCGCATGCTATATATTTTTGGCCTATCAGCACATCACTCAATCATAACTTGTACTCGTTGACAAAATTCCTACAATCTGACCTACTCGTTTTCCTCTGAATGTCATTCCTCATGTCCAACAACCTATCAGTGATTGAGGCAAGTGTGGATCAATGCATGTTCTCATGTCCAACAACCTATCAGTTATTGAAGTAAGTGTTGAGCAATGCATGTTCTATTTGTTTCCTGGGTTTGTTCTTGATGGACATGTCTTCTACTACTGGGATCATTAATTAACCTGAGTAAAGTAATGATTGCTGCTGCAAGCTCATAGTTAACAATTGAATTTTTAAAGTATAAGAGTCAGCAATAAACCTACAACAACAATCATTACTTTACCACAAACTGATTAATTTTGGCCCTCAACAATTCAAAGCTTTGTATCTTCCGCGCACCATCCTTTTTCTTCCACCACCATCACCCAGGTGCCCAAGACAAGTTGCAGACCACCACCCTGAACGCATTGAGTTGTGAAAATAATCACCATAGCTCGGTCTGATGGGGAACACATGCTCCAATGAAACCTTCCCACCACTAACAGGTGTTTTAACAACCATCATTTCCAACTCTCCCTCCGTCATAAACGCATCGTAAATGCTCCCGATAGTGCTATACATATCTTTTTTCATAAAACTTGGGGGTGCAAGGGGGGTTAAATGTTGCCTAGAGGCCAACGTTGATGCCGCCTCCATCGAACTTGCCGACGCCACCTTCCCCATCGCCTTCCATCCTATCACCATTAACGCGGCCTCTTTGCCTAGCTGCCACCCCATCCGAGAGGATTTTGATAGTGTTAGATTTGGTTTTTCAGCTAAAACTAACAATTTGCACTTGCACTAGTATAATGAAAAAGATAAAGACTCACCTCTATTTGAACTTTAATTCCGGTTTAGCATTTCATTTTAATTGGGTTTTAAAATTCAAAGAACATTTCATTTCAATAAAAATTTTGCATGTTGAACTCTATTTAGAATTAGTTATATATATATTTTTAAGAGAAACTTAATTGTTTTTTTGCTAGAATCTCTTTGTGGAGTGGCATTTGGTCTAAGAAACCATAACTCAAGGGAAGTTAATCTCTCAGAAACACTACCAACTCTCAATTGGTTGGATTTGTTAATAAATCATAGGCACCAAGATTAAAAAGAAACAGAAAAAATTAAACAAAGAAATTTTATTAATTGGAGGGTGGGGCAACCATATTGAAGCCAACACTTATTTATTTCATTACAATACATTGGATAAGGATTTGCATTACTAAAATTCATCATAACAATAACATAGCCATTTAGTTACAAACTAATTGTAAGTGTTAATCTTCAACACACCCTCTCAACACTACAATTTAAAAAACTTAAAAACTTGATTGACATAATAACATAAAAGAAAAAACTTCTTTCTTTACAAATTCTGATTCTTGCAGGTACTCCATCATGCTATCTCATCACCCTTAAAGGTAGAAATCCCAAATTGGATTCCCGAGTTCCTAGATTCCACCTCCCGGAACTCCAGGGACAACAATCCATATAGAGTTACACTCTTGACTCCTTCATGTAGTGTAGAAAGAATCCGACTACTCTTCACACACAAAATCTTTTCAAATACATGAACAAAAATCTTTAAAATATAATTATATAACCAAATCTTCTAAGTCAATGGATATCCACAACTACTTCAACCTTCTTCTTTTGGCATATCTATTTAGCCTTATAAAAAATAATGAAGAAAGAAACTTCAATAACTATATTTTTCACCATGTAAACCATGTGTTCTTGCAGATCTAGGTGGCTTTAACAAGTCTTCCAACATAAACAACTTTCATGAGCATATTTGAGTCAGCTCTTTTAACTGATACACTCTCCAATGACAGCTACTCTTCAATGACAACTACTACAGGGAACAATTGATATTCTCCACTGACTCCCATATGTGGCTCCTTATTCTTCCACATAAGACACTTTTTTCTCCTATAAAAACCTAGAGACCATGATTATAAGAAGCTCATCTTCTAGCCACTCTCCAGAGAGATTCAAGGCTGTCCAAGCTTTGATACCATGTTAATAAATCATGGGCACCAAGATTAAAAAGAAACAGAAAAAACTAAACAATAATTTTTATTAATTGGAGGGTGCCGCAACCATATTGAAGCCAACACTTATTTATTTTATTACAATACATTGCATAAGGGTTTGCATAACTAAAATCCATCATAACAGTAACATAACCGTCTAGTTACAAACTAATTGTAAGTGTTAATCTTCAATAGGATTCTGGATGTCTTCTCCCATCTAGCTCACCCTTCAAGGGATTTGAACCTAGGTTACATGCTGACAAGACCCACACCTTAACTGAGCTAACTGGAATTGACAAAAGAAACCCAACCTTAAATAGGTATTAGAGTCAAAATCTCCATACAACCTCTATGCCAAAAAACTCCATATCCTTGTACCAAAAAGCCAAAAAGCTTCATAAAACCTGCAATCTAAAATGGAAAATCCTTATTCTCATTTCAATAAAAACATTAAAAATATTACTATTCTTATTGTTAACTAAGATCCATTATAAACTCTATATCTGTATGCTCTGAAAAGCTTCATTTAGTTATGCCAAATGCTTCAATCTGGACAAACATGGAAAAGGCATTCTCATTCATGTATACAGCTCTTTTATATAGGTGTGAAATTGAATTATTATTCTCATTCCTGAGAAGAACCCAACCTCAGGTGTCACTGCAAAAAATTCCATTAAAATCTCTGTATCTGTATGCCCAATGGTTTCCTTGAGTAAGATAAATTGATAGCTATCAAAAGTTGTTACAAAACTGTGACGTTGATATTATGAACACTCGTATTATGCTCAAGTATTCAACGCCGACCACAAGAATATTTCGACACTCCCAACAGCAGGAATATTTTGAAGCTCAATATCTAATTTAGGCCTCCTTTTATCACGGGCTCTTCTGTCTGAAAAATAACAAAAACAACAGAAAGTTATGAGCTCTTGTGATTTGAAAATTACATAAATAACAAAAAGTTAATGAACTAGTGGCTCTTGTGATTTGAAAATTACATATATTCTTGGAGGATGTAAGGAAAAGAAGAATCACATGTGTTTTAGGTAAGAATAACCTCACCCTAATTTATATGATGCCATATTTGTGAAGACAGGAATAATATTTTATGTAAAGTTAGAAGTGTGAAATAATCTTCTTTACTCGGATGGGCATTCTTTTCTTCATTTGAACTGTTGGAAAACTCACAATGGAATCATCATCTGCCTCCCAACTGCATAAACCATTAAAATAGTCAGTAAATAGCTTGAACGTGCGCACGGAAAAGCGACGAATGGAAACTTATTTCATGTCGAAAATGGTCGGTTTTAAAACATATTAATTATATGAAACGAACATGGTACAGTATGAGTTTGTACTTGCACAGAGATTTTAATCACGAATATAATATAAATAAATAGCCGGCACAAACCCAAAATAATATGACAAGGAAACCGTTATAAATCTGCACAGAATATAAGGGACCTGCTTTGCATTTGCTTTAACAGACAATTTGAGTACAAGTATATCGAAGAGATCATGGCTGAGGAGAAAAGCATATATATATTATATGGAAAATTTAGGATAACACTATAAACTGTTTGTTTATATAAAAGATAATATTTTGAACTGTTTGGTTACAATTTTGATAACTTAATTATAAACATCTAATTTAAAGATTTTGACAAATAACCTTTTTACTTTCCGTTCATAGCACTTAACATACATTTAAATAAATATTTAATATTTGAAGTACATATTTATATTAAGAGTGAGCTTCATAACCTATATTTCATATGGTTTAATAAATTTTTAACCAACTCATATTTATATTAATAAAATTTTGACTAACTCATATTTATATTAATATGTTCAGATTAATATCATCAAGAAGTTCAAATTTAAAAAAATATCAAATGGTATTAATACCAAAAAGTCCATGGTATTTCATCCTATAGGATTACATGAGGATGAGAGAAGTGGACTCTGCAGATTGATTCTATGGCAGTTGTTCAAAATTGGAAATAAATAATTAATATAAAAAACTTTTTTATTTCAGAATTTAGGGAGGATTACTGCCTATACTTTTTGAGGATTACATGAGGATGAGACAACTTCACTGTGTAGATTGATTCTATGGATTTCAAAATTCGAAATAAACAATCAATATAAAAAATAGATAACTGGCCGCCATTCATTGATCACTGCTGATAAATGGATAATCAAAAAAATATGAAAAATATTCCAATATCAACCATTTGATATGTGGATTAAATAGTTGACAGATATATTCCATCAATATCTGTCAACCATTTAATCCCTATCCAAATGATCCAGCCACAAACTGTGAATATGCTAGTCTAACCTGTATTGAGTCACAAGCTTATGCAAAAAGATGGAAGCTTCCAATCTTGCCATGTCAATGCCTGGACAAAGTCTGTGACCTCCTCCAAATGGAATAAAACTGTTGATAGTGGAATCCTTTTCCTAAGACAAAAGAAAATGAAAAACAAAGAAATGTATCAGTCTATGTTCTCCCTTCTTGTCAACTCAGCCATCGTAAAACGATAACACAATTTCTTAATCGAAAATTGAAACTTGTCTGATGATTCATTAAAAACACTGAAAATTACGAAGGAAATCAATGCCAGAATAGCACTGACTTGCCATCTCCAAGGATTGAATTCGTATGGACTTTCATAAAAGTCCTCGTCCAAGTGAATGGATCTCAAGTATGTGAACACACTCCATCCTTCCGGAATGAAGTGACCTAAACCAAACAAAAAAGCAAATTAGCATATGAAAATTCATTACATACTTTGATGTGAGTTATTCAAAGCAAATACTCGAATTAGAAAGAAAATGGACATCCTGATATTCTACTTTCTACCTTTAATCTCCACATCTTGCAATGCTTTCCGCATTACACCAGTTATGATATTCCCCATTCTTAAAGTCTCAGTTATCACCTGAAAATTATTAAGCAGAAATCATGAGATTCTCAGTTAGATCTTAACATACAATTGATGCTTTAAACTGAATATTAATTAATCACAAGCTCACTCACATTCTGAGTAAAGGGCAAGGACGTGTAATCACTCCAAGTCAACTGCTCTTTCTTCTGTTCCTTTGATTTTTTTAATTTCATGTTTTCCACCTGAGACCCAATAAAGAAAGGAAACGAGTGACGAGAATAAAACTAATGCTAAATAGAATATTTATAGGAAATCCCTGTACGATCCATAAGACCAAATGAAAAATTATATTCAATTATTAACAATTCCCATGAAGACAATGCATCTTCCCTAAAGTAGGAAACAATGCATCTTCCCTAAAGTAGGAAACAATGCATCTTCTATCAAGGTATTGTTGTGAGTATTTTATAGAAAATAAAGGATTAAGAGGACGCAAGGTCTGAATGGATTTATACCTTTAATTGTTGTAGTGCAAGGGGGCAATCTGTGAGAAACTTGACTGCAAGAGTCATTAGCATTGGTACTGAGTCTTCTCCTGGAATCATCAAATCTATCATGTTGTCACATATGACATCTATGGAGAAGTACTGCTCTGCTGTATGGTTTGTTTCCTGCAGCAACACGTCTAACACATCCTTTGGACGACTTGGGCAATTGCAGGTGGCATAGCTTGACCTCTTTTCTTCTATGATTCTGTGTACCATCTTAACCATTCTTGCTTTTGCCTTCAGCAATACCATGTTCCTCATCAGAATCCAAAATTATTCAGGCAGAGAAACCGACACAGTCATATTAACCTTTATCTCTATACGACTTTATAACATTAACAATATGATATGATAGCATGGTGTAGATTTACAAAATAAGCTCACCTGCAATGACTTGTAGAGCCTTGTTCCAGGCAGCTTGACTGGCAATGAGACCAAACCCGAGATGAAGTTTCTGAATTCTTGTTTTAGATATTCCATGTCGTCGCCCGGGCTAAGACTCATCAATGCTTTCAAGAGTGCATGAAATGCTATCTGTTCAGTAAAACAACTTATTAGGGTTACAGACCTTGAAAATGTAGAACAAATGGAAGTCTGAAAAACAAATTAATACATATGTGATATGCATTTATGGATATATGTATTGTGTGGTTACATTTTTAGTTTCTTCTTGGATGTAAACAAGTTGATTGTCATTCCAGTTTGCCATAGAGCTCAGAATGTATTTCTCTATGTCCAAAGTTATCTGCTCTTTTAGCTGTGGAGATTTGAGAAAACCTCCTATGAGGCCGTGCAACTTCTTCTGCAAGTTCCCAGTCAGCATAAGTATTGAAGACTTCCCCATGAGCTCGTTGAGTGATTTGGGATAAGAGGGAACAAATATTCTGCCATCGTTTTGCAGAACCGCCTTGCTTACTTCTGGGTCTGTTGATACGATCGTGGGGCTCCCAAAGAGATGCGATTTAAATACCTTTCCATATCTGTTCACATCAAAAACCAAGAGTTAGCGCTTCATAAAAACAGCACGACGAATCTCTCTCCATGTCTCATTTCCATTAAATGAAATTAGGTCTATCATATGGCAGGTTTTGCATTGCAGTGCAATGTGATAGCTGGTCATGTGTAAGAGCTGTTTATTGATTAAATCACCCCATTTTCCATGGAGTTAGCTAAACTCTTGACGATTTGCATCTTTCTGTGAGCATTTCATTTCAACAATTCCTGCCTGCCAGATTTTGGACAGACAACTCACCAGATATTCAGTGCAAATCGTAAAGTTTAGCTTATTTGATTTTCCAGAATCCGGCTAACACTGTAATTCGATCTGTCTGCTGTCCAAACTGCAGTCTTGGCCATCTGCATCGATTTAGAAACCACCCAAAATGCTTATACTCTCAGTTTTGAATTGAAAAAACTTGCAAATTTGTGATTGTTGCATAGTCAAAATCGAGCCATATAGTTAATGATTAGTCCATGCCAAAAAGGTCCAGCTATTCTCAGCCCACTTTGTCCTTAGAAGTATGAAACTTGAAAGGGCTTACAGTGACAGAAGATTTGGATAATCCTCCATCTCAACTTCTGATCACAGAAATCAATAATCCCTGGTCACACGTGCACTGGATACTGATAGATTACACGGACAATAAATGACCATATGATAAGTGCTAAGACCTCAGAGAAAGACTGACAACAATGAAAATGTGAAGAATGTGGACGGGAAACCCACAATATTCAGTAGTGCCAAGTGGATGTTCAACAAAATGCCAAATAAAACAAATCCATCCTCGGCTGCTGCTTTGTTGGTGTCACCATTGCTTATAGGTAGGAAAATTAAACCATATTGAAATCATTTTAATCCTTGTTCCTTCCGTTTTCGAATGCACGAGGGCAAGAACTGGCAGATGGTATAAAACTAAATTATGGGCATAATATAATAATGGCCTTTGACAATATTACTGCATGGCAGATAATTTGACCTGAAGATTTAAATCCGCCACGTTGAAGCCCTTTAGTCTTAAAAGTGTTTCTCTGGAGAGCAGTGAGTTTGGCTCTCTAACCGATAATATGTCGACGAAACCGAGAGAAAGAAAGCCCAGTGAAGGAAATGTGCTTAACATATAACCTGGAATTTGACGTTGTAGAGGACGTATTTTTCAAATTTGAACCTATTTGACATGTAAGATTACCGGTTATATGTCAATGTCTAGTTGTATAGTTGTATGGAATGAGAACAGTCAAATTGACCTCTGGTTTTGTTCATAATCCGTTATACTTTGGCACTGGGCAATGTTTGACAGAGTTTTGGCACTAGGAGAAATAATATGGTATCATAATATTGGATTTAATGCTTTGGAGTGTGGTCGAGTTTGGTAGCAATAAGCAGTACTAAGTAGGCTGGAGTTTAAGACTTACTCCTAAAAGTGTCACTCATTTCCAAACCAATCCAGTATGCCCGCCATGAAATTTACAGGTAGATACTCAGACTCATGAGTATTAATGTTAGTGCACAGAAGCCTAACCTGGTGTCTTTTGACAGGCAGAATAAATTTGAAATTTCAGATGTTACAGCCTAATTAATGCAATAGCAACAATTATGGTACCAATTAAATCTCAAGCAGTTTGAGATCTAAAGATCTAACAGACACAATATTTACTAAAGCATTAATTGGCCATCAAGCTAAATAGTTTTTTAGTTCTGAATCGGAAGCCGTTTGAGATCCAACACACACAATACCTGCTACCGCATTAATTCCTGCTACCACATTAATTGGCCATCCGGGCGAAATAATTTTCGCTATGTTTTAGTGGGTGAGTAAATCTCTTTGGAGTCTTGGTCAATCTAAATTTATGTGACAAACTTCTTTCGGAATTGGGATATAACTAAGACGCGGCAATACCCGGTCAAAATCAACATAAAACTAATATATTTTTCTGGGGCTGCAACCGCGGCATCAGATTGCTTTACGAAAAGCGCACATAGGCTAAAGCAGGAAGAAAAGATGAAATATTTAAAATACCAACAAAGCTATCAATAGGACTCGTGGAACTCATTCTTTGCGTGTAAAGAAAGCAAGAGAACGGGCAGGGAATTATTAATAACAGAAGCTTGCTTAATGCGAGAAGGCAAGCTATTTATTAATAAAAGGAAAGCCTGAGAACAGGGAATTGATCTGAATAACAGAAGCTTGCTTAATGCGAGAAGATGAAAACCATCCACTCAGCAAACATGCTTAGGTCTATCTACATAACAAGTTCAAGTAAAGACTATCACCAAAAGAATGTTGTCTAAAAAAGGGTAATTGGGAAATTTCCAGGCTACCATTAAATTGTGAAATTCCGGGCCTGAATAAATCAATTTCATTTCAAAACTATGGATATTTCATTATAAGTAGTCCATATATCTATCTTGATAGATTCTATAAAGGAGATCGATTACATAACCTGGAAATTTCAATTTGGGTCATCAAGCTAGAGAAACAGACATAATTACCAGCTATGATGAGCCAACTAAGCCAATTGGAAAACCATAATTCTCATTCACACCTAGTTCATGACAGTATTCTCTGTAAAATTCCCAGGGCGTCTGATCCATTGAACCAAAAACTGGAAATTTGTAATATTTCAAACTTGTTTATAAGTTTACATCAATTAAACAACAATAGTACTGAAATACCGTTCTGTAGACAACAGACATTGTGATATTTCAAGTCTGCATGGACCAACTTTCAATTCAAAACTACGAGTATTTCATTACCTATGGACTGGAAGGTGTCTTTCTCACATGTCTATCTATCTATCTAGCTCTCAGACTATGTCGGCTGAGAGTTTGGATTGGGTTTCCACTTGAGGCATTTGAATGTATACAGAACCATATAGACTAAGTCAAATTGGAAACCATATTTCTCATAAAACACCATTCCAAGCCAAAGAGGCCATCCAACATTATAAACACCATTATAAACAGATTTCATGATAAACACGTATTCCTCGACACGACTAAGAGAGAAAGAGATTTAGAGATTAACATACACTTGTCGGCGCTTGTCCATGAAACTCTCGGGGCGTGAGGAATACCCACAGGAAATGAACTCCAAGGTTTCTCCTATGAGGGGCCATCCCAAGCTGCCAAGAGGAAGGCCTGCCCTCTGTCTTCTGTACTCTCCTCCTTTACTCCATACCAATATCATCCAAACAATCCCACCCATGATGATGGACATGCATGATACTGCAACAGCTATATCATATTTACAATAAAAGCTCAGCAATTTCCCAGCTAGCTCCATCTTATTATATCTATATAACTTCTCAGCACTGTTTCTACCCACTGTTGGGACTAATTATAAGCAGCTTCTGCCCAGACTTTTCTGTCTGTCACCCTTTATACGGCCCTCCTGCCATCAACCTTGACTTACCAGGAAATGCTTGTTATTATTAATTCAGTGGGCCGAAAAGTGCCTCTTTTTGACACCGCCCAAATAACTAAACCAGATGAAGTACAATTATAAATTTAGAGAGACAAGAATGCTGAATGAGTGAGGATGCATGTGCTATGAGCCATAATAGGTCACAAGTAGGTATGGAAAAGCCATAAATGAGTTGGGTTTCCCAAGGAATGACCAGAGAAAATGCGAGATCATGGTGCAGCTTTCAATTGTATTTAATGCTTACATGGTGCAGCTTTCAATTGTATTTAATGCTTACAATGACTCTAAGAGCAATTTCCAAAAGCCGGACCTATTTGTCCGACCATTTGCACCGATAGGACAACTGGCAACTTCGGAAGCGCGGCAGGTCATCTAATCAGTGCAAATGGTCGGTTCCATTTCCAAACGAGTTGTCTTAACAGGGCATGAATTTTTCATTTTTTCCTGTTTTTATTTGTTTTTGGTTATGAATTTTTAAGGAATTTTTAAAATTAGCAAAAAACACTGTCAATGGTACAGAGTGTGAGTGTTGGGGTTTTAGTGTCATTGGATTTTATTTTTAGGCTTAAAATCACTCAAGAAATAATAATAAAATTACAAATTTTATGGATTAAATTCACCTTACTCTGGCTAAAAATCAAAATGTCCATTGAGCTGCAAAGCATTTAATGCGGCTGCAGTGGGTTTGTTGACCGTTGGATCTCGAGCTGTTCGAGATCCAACGGTCAACAAACCCACTGCAGCCGCATTAAATGCTTTGCAGCTCAATGGATAGCTCTTGCCCTTGTGGAGCATGTAAGGATTTGCAAAACAGTATACTTGTCAAAAAGTTGATGGGTACAGATAAATATTTGAAAGTTTTTTTTGGGGTTGAGGTTAGGAGTAGGCTCTGAGGTTTGATGATTATCCAACGAAAGCCCAGTTTCAGTTTTAATTCCTGCAGGGAGGTGTAATGAACAGATTGTACCCAGAAAAAGTTCGTGTGATTGTGGTGGTGGCTTTATTGATGGCTTTGTGTGTTCTAGCTTGGCCCGGAGTGGTGAGTTTGTTATCCAGGTGGCCCAATTGACAATACTGGTTGAATGGCTTGGAGAAAGTTTTGAGCCAATTGACAATGCTAGTTGAGTGGCTTGAAAAACGTTTTGAGAATACCATTTTTATTGTTTTGAGGTTTAAGAAGATAGATTGTATTGGACAGAGCACTGTAACTTATCACAAACATTTTTTGCCGTAATTGCACACAATTAACTTTTATTCTCTCCGTTCCTCCACTTTCATACTGACCCATTTCCTTATGTACTCTCCTCTCCACATTGATCTTGTCAAATTTCCTTATGAATCTTTGTGGGCATGATAAAAGTAGTGTGTCTGTACAATCTTGTTTTCTTCCGATCGTTCAGTCTTGAAATGTTAATCAAATGGGCCCAGGCCGCCCTCAGAAAATGCCAGGAGACAGAACAGATCGGTTATGATTGGGCATTCAATCCGTAATGCCTGTTGTGCTTCAGAAGAATTTCACCATTAAAACCTTTTCAGTTTTTTACAGGGTTGAAATTTTGCAATGAATTGAGAAGTCAATCTGAGTTTTCATGACCCTCACATGTGGGAGAGCATGCGAGCATTATTTTTTGATTGTGTCAGACTCGTTTTCAATGCTTCCTTGGAAACCTCGAAGGGACATGAAAATTTTAAAGTTTTATTTATAATTTTAAAAGTTCCATTTCCACCATTTCAGGGTTCTACATGGAACATTCAAGGTCATTTTATTACAAATATTGTTCAGGCTTTTTAGAATTTCAAAGTTTTACTTAATTTTTAAAGTTCTACCTGCCTTTTTCATAAATTCAACATTTTTAATAAAACATAAAAAATTATTATTGAATATAAAAAATTATTCTATCCCTTTATTGAAAACAAATTTATAATCCATCAATTTAAAATCAATATTCCTTTAAAAATGATGTAAAGTTGTTTATGCTATTTTTAATAATTAATAAAATATTCAAACATAAACATGTAAAATGATGTAAAGTTGTTTATGCTATTTTTAATAATTAATAAAATATTCAAACATAAACATGTAAGGATGTATTTGAAACACATATAATCATGGCATTAAAATTGACGTAAGATTTAATATTTAAAAATAACCAAATTATAAAAGACTATGAACATATTTACAATTAAAACTTTCATTGGGCTCCAACCTTTTGCTCTTAAAACTTTCATTCTTTTCAAAATTTAGTTATCCCTTGAAATAAGGAGGTATATTTTTAATAAAGAATTAAGTTTATAAAAAAATTAATTTATAAGAATTTATTTATATTTAGTTTGTTAAATATAAAAATTGCATTTTTTTTTTAATTCATATCAGATTAAATAAAGAATAATAATATTTTTAATAATAATTAATAACATTATTAGTTATTAATCAACTAATTATAATATATTAAAGAAAAAAAACTTTGTCAAATATAATCTTTACATTTCCTTAATGTATAAATAATTTCTATTTTTAAATGAAATAGAAAAAAATCCACTTTCAAAACTCAATTCCAAGAAAGTTCGCAAAAAAGCATTTTTCAACTTTGTTTGACCAATCTTGAATGAAGACCAACATAGGTATCCATGCTTATCTCTCAAATGGGTACCTAAATCCACTTTCAAATTTCAAATGATGTGGAATACTAATAAATATGATAATAATAATAAGATTTCTAAATAATGTTTTTTTGACATTCCACGCATTTATCTAAAATAATCTTTATTTTAATTAAATTTCAATATTGTTTTGATCATATTTATTTATTAGTATTCATTATTTTTTATTTTATCACTATGACAAAATATGAAATAATCTTTGTTTTAATTAAATTTCAATATTGTTTTTATCATATTTATTACCTATCCATTATTTTTTATTATATCACCATGACAAAATATGGCTTTGAGCATTTACATAGTTAATAGGCTTTGAATATTCACGTGGATGGTTAGGAGGAGGGACACTTATTTCATAACTTCCTACTTACAACTCGCATCACTTAACCTTTCATCATCTTAAATTATATAATATTAATTATATTTTTTTAAACAAAAATTTCTTATAATCATCATGAAATACATGAACATACCAACCTTTAGGAGTTTCTAGACACTTATATTATATTAATTATCTTTACAACTAATTTATTTTTATTTTATTTTTTAATAATTTTGGTTGACCATATCTGCACTTCTCATTTATATTTTGATTCCATCCCTTTTAGAATTAGGAGTTTCTAGACACTTATATTATATTAATTATCTTTACAACTAATTTATTTTTATTTTATTTTTTAATAATTTTGGTTGACCATATCTAGCACTTCTCATTTATATTTTGACTCCATCCCTTTTACAATTTTATGTTGTTTTTCTTAATTATCTTTACAACTAATTTATTTTTATTTTTAGTTTTTAATAATTTTGATTGACTTAGCACTCCTCATTTATATTTTGACTCCATCCCCTTTAGAATTTTATGTTGTTTTTCTTAACATCTAATACATTTTCTTTTCTAAAGTCCAACATAGACCATATTGAGAAAGTTTACCACATAATTTTTTATTCTAATAGGTAATATGGTAATGCCAACTTGGAGTCAAGCCAACCTTTTTGGTTTTCCTAGTATAAACCAAGAGAAAAAAGTGGGATGTGCGTTTTCCCCTATGTTTTTATAGGATTTTGAGGCTTTTTATGTTGTTTTTTTTTGTGATTTAATTTTGGTTTTTTATGCATGATGGGGATTTTATTTTCCATGTGGTAGTTCCTTGTTGGGGATCGTAGAGGTGTACTTTTTTTAATGGCTTGGAGGGGTTGTTGTGGAGGCTCTTTTGTCCCAAAAAACTCAGGGCAGGGTGGGGATGCAGGAAGGACTGTTGGTTAGTTGTCCTCACTCAAATAATCTACAAAGACTTGTCATCGATCCCAACATACAATAGATCAGGTGGGGTGACTTTTCTCCTTGTCTTGGGATTGTGTGTTATCAAGTAAACACAAACCATAACACCTTGGTAGATTATGCGCTTTCGAGATATTATCGAATGATGGGTTGGAAGGATGTGTAGTTGGATCCCACAGGGGAGAATGAGGGTACTGGGGCTAAGATTGGTGCTACAGATCTACCCTCTGAAGATTACCTAGTCCATAGTCATTCACATTTGGGTTGGGATTTGATAAACATTGCTAAATATATGTAGTGTCTGGAGTCTCCCCATCTGTCTAGAGGGGTTTATTTTGGTGACCATGCTAGAGCATGCCTAAAGTTGAAGTTTGAAAAGGTGAACAAGGGTCACTCTCCGTGTGTTCTTGGAAATGATCACCTTCGACATGATGTTGTCTTTGTCTAATCATGCTCTGGTTGGAAAATTTGAATATATCAAGATCTCATGCCTGGAAATCCTTAACTGAATCAAAATCAAATGGAAACCTATAATTAAGAACATCCCTAGAGTTTTAATGCTTATGAATAGATGGGTGTGCTTGCAATTCCTTTTAAAGGAGAATAGACAAAGGATTGGAGAACATTTTTGGTTTAATGGATATGGTTCTGGCCATCATGAGGGTATTAGAGCAACATTAGGTAGATTTTGTGCTAGCTTAATTGAGCTTCGATTGTCACATTGTATTCTAGTATCTTATGTTTGTTGTGATCCAACATCTTCAAGAATACACCTCAACCAAATGGATTCACAGGTAGCATTGGTTAAAGCTTCATATTCAGCTTTTGTAGATGACAAAGAAAGAGTTGGTTGTTTCTTACTACTCCATGATATGACTCCCGAACCAATGTTAAAAGCATATCCAGAAGTGGATTTTCTGTCATCAGGATTTCCTGCCCAGTCATAGTCAGAGTAACCTACCAACTGAACATTAGATACATTGGTATATAAAAGACCATAATTAATAGTTCCTTTTAAATATGGTAGGACCTGCTTTACAACTTTCCAATGTGTTTCGCATGGCTTAGCCAAGAACTGACCAAGGATGCTAACAGGATATGATAGGTCTAGCCTTGTAGTAGTGAGGTAGTTCATACTACCCACTAGTTGATGATACAAAGTACCATCAGCTTCTTTAGATCCATCATTGTTGTATAATTTGACATTTTGATCCAAAGGAGTGGATACCAATTTGCATTCACTCATTTGAAATCTGTCAAGGATTTCCCTTGCATATTTTCTTTGAGTGATGAATGGTTTACCAGATTCTCTCCAAAAAGCAATGCCTAAACAATAATGTAAGTAACCAAGGTCTTTCATTTCAAATTCTTATGACAAATTACTTTTAATTTCTATAACTAATTGATATGCTCCACCTGTAATGATAAGATCATCCACATATAAGGATATCAAGCAAACATTTCCCTATTTATCTTATTTAATATATAGGATTGAATCATTTTTACTTTTGAGAAATCCTTGTTGTTTGAAGAAGGTGTCGATCTTGAAATGCCATGATCTAGGAGCCTGTTTCAGTCCATAGATAGCTTTCTTTAACCTGCACACAAGTTGCTCCTGTCCTTTCTACACAAAGCCTTTAGGCTGCACTACGTATACTTCATCTTTTAAACCACCATTTAGAAAAGCAGATTTGACATCTAACTGGTGTATTCTCCAGTTATGTTTAGTAGCTAATGCAACTAACAATCTGATAGTGTTTAACTTAGCTATTAGTGCATATGTCTCTTCAAAGTCAATCCCCTCTTGCTGAGAATAACCCTTAGCAACTAATCTTGCCTTAAATTTGTCAACACTACCATCTGCTTTAAGTTTAGATTTGAATAGCCATTTTGATCCTATGGGTACTTTATCTTTGGGTAATTCTACTAATTTCCAAGTTTTGTTTCTCATAATAGAATTATATTCTTCATTCATTGTAGTCACCCATTCTTCCTTATCTTTGCGGCTTGCTCATAATTTAATGGTTCTATGACATTCATTATACTAGTCATCAAGGCATAATCTCTAAACTTTACTAGAAGATGAGTTTGTCGAGTTGACCTTCTAGGTACCGCAATACCTGTTGGAGTTCCATCCATGATTCTTCTGTCTTCTGTTGTTTCATTATCTGAGGTAGTATCACCCATTCTTGATTATTGTTCTTGAATCTGTTGTTGTTCTTGCACCTGCTGTTGATCCTGCACTTTTTGAAGAATTTTATCAATTTTGACTTGCTCATCTGGGATCAGTTCTTCATCAGCATTATTCATCCTGTTACACATATCTGTATTTTCATGAAATACAACATCTCTACTAACAATCAATTTGTGTGAACTAGGATGAAACAATTTGTATGCTTTCTGATCATCATAGTAGCCAACAAAGACACATTCAATGGATTTTGCATCCAATTTCCTTATGTCATCTTTAGGTATGTATGCAAAATCCCTAGAACCAAATATTCTTAAATGACTAATTTCAAGTTTATAGCCATAAAAGACTTCAAAGGGGATTTGGAGTTCTAACTTCTTTGTTGGACTCCTATTATTTAAATAAACATTAGTGCTAATTGCTTGATCCCAAAATCCATTGGAAATGTTTTTACCTGGGAGCATGTTCCGAGCACATTCCACCAGTGTTTAGTTTCTCCTCTCAGCAACACCATTTTGCTGAGGTGTATCAATGACTGTGAATTGATGTGGGATTCCATTTTTCGTACAATATGCTTTTCAACTTTTATTCTGAATTCCTTGAACTATTCGAAGACATCGCTTTTCCTTCTAATTAAGTATGCCCGTGTGAACCTGGGTCTGTCATCAACAAATATCAGAAAATAACATGCACCACCGAGTGATCTAGTCTGCATAGGTCCACATACATCATTGGGTATTAGTTCAAGGAGTTTAGTTTGTCTCTTCTCTTCATGGTTAGGAAATTCATTTCTGTGCTTTTTTCCAAGTGCACATACAACACATTCAATATGATCATTTTTATTGACAGGAAGATCCTCAACCGTCGACTTTTTCTGTAATAACATGAGATCATTATGATTGAGGTGTCCATACCTTTGATGCCACAATTAGACATCTGAAATAGTTGATGCTGCTAGTGCCTGGTGGTTTCCCTTGATTGCATCTAGCTTGTACAATCCACCAATTATGGATCCTGTCGTTATATCCCTATAATGATCTTGGACATCTTTGACATGGCACTTATATTTATCAAATTCAACTTTCATATCATTATCGGTGATAGCATAAACATATATTAGATTCTTTTTGATGTGGAGAACATGCATCACATTATGTATCTGTTTAAATTGTCCATCAGGTAAGTTAACACTTATCACTCCATAACCTAGGACTTTATGAGACCTGTTATCACCCAAATAGATGTGTGTGCCATCAGACTTTTCATAATACTTATCATACCAATCTCTATTACATGACATATGGCATTAGAGGAAATTTCAACTCAAAATGGGCCTCCTAAAATGAACTAGTAAAATAATAGTTAAAATAATAAAATAATATTTATTAATTTTGGAGGAAGAAAAGAAAAAAACTACTTTTTGTTTGTATTTTTGACATATCTCCCTGTGTTTTTACTCAAATTTCGATCGGGAGAGCTCGTTGGATGCGGAATTAAATTCCGCATCCAACGAGTACCCACTCAGCATACTTTTGACGGACCCTGCTACCCCAAAAACAAGAAATACCTGAAAAAATGGAATGATGACATAAAGTCCCATTTTGAGTTGAAATTTCCTCTAATGGCAGAAGCACCTGAATCTATAAACCATGCATTTTCGTCATTCGTCTCAGAAAACAAAGCATGTTCAGATATAAACAGTCTTATGTTTTTAAATCCATTGACATCAGGGGTGTCTTTTCTAACATAATTTCCATTATGTTTATTGTATTTGTTATTGGAATCATTGTTTATCTTCTTGAAACAATCTCTAGCTATGTGACCTGATTTGCCACAATAATGGCATACAACATCTTTATTAGCACTAGAGTAATTGCATGACATACCTCTGTGCCTTGCACGAAACTTGCCTCTATGTGAATTCTAGTGATTCCCTCTGTGTGGGTATCTGCCTCTTGCCATCAACGCCTGATCTGAAGTCTAAGATTCAAGCTCATACATCTTCATTATTTCTTCTTCTTGAATCGGGATTCTGTCGATCTCTGTAAATGTAGGAGGGGTTTGTCTTGCTGCAAGATCTGAGATGAACACTTTGTAATCTGGAAAAATACCTTTTAATGTGATAGATACCAGATTAGTACTAGATACTTCTTCACCTATGTCACCCAGATTATCTCTGAAGTCTTTGATGCAAGAGAGGTATTTATTCGTTGTTTCATTCACATCCATCTTGATAGACAATAATTTGGTATTTAAAAACAAAATTCTATTATATTCAGATGTCTCATACAAACCGTTCAGTTTGTCCCATGTATCTTTGGACGTCTTGCAATTTTAGATGTGAGGTATTATATTGTCTTTTACAGACATACGAACCAACACCTTTTTTTAGGTTTCTCGCGTATTCCAATCTGAAAGAGACAACATATATGTAGGCTTATGTTCATCCCATTTCAAAATTGGCCACAAGCTAAGAGCTTCAAGTACAGTAATTAGCTTGAATTTCCAATTTACATAATTCTCCCAATTCAATTTTGATGATTCAGTAATATATAAGTCGACAAGAGACATGTTAGCCATTTTCACAGAACTATAGGACAAATAATTTCAACCAGAAAGAACAAAAATAATATTGGCTCACCTCTTCCACCGT
The DNA here is from genome assembly GCA_001517045.1 of Pseudotsuga menziesii. Taxonomy (NCBI): domain Eukaryota; kingdom Viridiplantae; phylum Streptophyta; class Pinopsida; order Pinales; family Pinaceae; genus Pseudotsuga; species Pseudotsuga menziesii. The sequence goes on from LPNX010186671.1 coordinate 406,583, forward strand.
CAAACAAGAAAATTGATTGGCGTTTCATGTCTGCAGGTGATTTGACGTCGACCAAAATCACCATAAGGAAGGGGCTCTTCATCGCTTTTTCTTTTTGATTGATGGGCATTGTCGATGCACAATTTACTTCACCAAAAGCATTGCCAGCACTCTGTCTCTCCCCACTGGAGGCACCTACAGCGCACACTCCCTTCTCAGCTAGTGCGTCGGCCAAAATTGTGAGGGAGAGAAAAAAAACAAAAAAATTCAGAGCCTGGGGCTCTCTTCTGGTGGCTCACACATGAGGGGAAAAGTAAAAAATAAAAAAGAAGTTATGTGCGATATGCCTCAATGATCAGCTTGATGCATCAGTGATCAATTTGATCATTGCTCTCTCCTTCAACACTCATGCAAGGATTTCTTCACTTAAGAAGGAAAAACAATAAATTTAGCAGCGATTTCTCTTGAACTGGTTAGGTTGAGTTGTCTTTCAAAACAGATGAAAGTGGTATATGGCATCCACTCACGCTCAACACTCGAGATCTCAGGTAGATCAAGCCGAGTTGCAGTTCTTAGGCATCCATACTCATGCCCAACACTCAAGCTTTTAAATTTTAGCTTCTCCACAGCAAACAAACAGTGGATCTCACACAACACCTTCTTCAACGAAATTCTGGTTCCCTCACAATAGCCCTCAACTTGGCTCTGATACCAAATTAGAGAAATAAATGAGGGAAACCAGCAAAGCACAAAGGCTCGCTCAGACAGGAGGAGATGCACACTCAACTCAATTGTATTAACGAATGAAAGTTACATATATAGGAAAATCATAAGCTAAGCTAGATCCAATAAATGTTGATCAGGTCCTACAGCATAGGAGTTGTTTAGACAAATATCTAGATATGGAAAACATCACGAATACATTGGCTGCATTATATCTAACAAAATCCTCCTCGTTCTACTTCTTGAAATGTCAGTAAACCAAGTCTTCTTCCATAGCCATCACTTCAACATATGGGGTGAGCTAATTGTGGATGCCCCAATTCGTGCTTAGCAGTTTGTCCAAGTCCACCCTCAACTCCTCTATTTGGTCTCCTTGCTCCCTAAGATTGATTTCAATGTCATCAATTCTTCTCTCTAGCTAGCATGGAGATATGATAGGAAATTTTCCTTAAGGTACCCACCACACCTTCTAGTTGTCATTTAATGTCCTCACTAGGAGTTTCAACTCATAAATGTCATTGTGCACTCTGCAAAAGGTTTCCCTCTAGGTCAACATTGGACCTAGCTACTTACAAACTGCCTAAGGAGTCACCTTCCAAGAAATACGATACTGAGAGAAAAAAAAACTCAACATCCTCAGATAAGAGAGACCAGAGAAGGAACTTCCACAAATGAAAATAGTGTCCCAAGCATACCCAACCCAAAGAATGGATGGAAAGAATTATTAATTTCCAAAGAGGGGAGAGGAAACCGCGATAATCTAGGCAGAGAATAACAAACACAACTAGGAGATAATGGACACAATGAGCACCTTATAAGTTCCCAAGTATATGCAATGCACTCTCCCTCTTTCCATATTGATGAAGGATTAAGGGAAAATTGAAAATGAAAATCCGAATGGAGGCCATCTAAAATGATTACGCCACAGGCACCCCAGTGTCTCAATTAATAGATCCATAATTTTGCAAGTGTGAGTAGAGATGAGTATGTGCAGTCCAAAGGCCTCGCATGAAGGGGCATTTAAAACACAACAAGGAGAAGTACTAAATTATGGGGCCATGTTCCTGCCCTGAACTCTTAATCTGTCACCTTGGTTCATTGCATGATATTTCATGGTTGACATAGGTTCTATGGTATCCATTTCCTAAGGGGTTGGCCCCTATTTTGCGCATACTTCCCCATTTCTAACCTTGCACCTTGATTGGCCAAATTATCCGTCAATTCATTGTTGTGTCACCGCATATGAAAGAGATTTAGGCCTTGGATATCTTGAACTCTAGGTTTCAACTGCCCTAATGGCAAAACCCCAAAAATTCCGAAAAATTTAAAATTTTTAAAATAACATATAATCTTATTAAATGCAGCCATTAACTGTTTGATTAGTTTATGTTACCAGAATTGTAACTGAATGATCTTTTATTATACTTAATCTTTAAAGATGAGTTTCTTGTCAATTACTGATTGTTTTCTGTTTGCAACCACAAGGGGAATTACCAGGACAGACTGGGCTTACTTAGCTTCCGAGCTAATGCAGCAGTTTTCTTTCTCTTACAGATATACAGGTAAAGTTCGGGTCGCTGCTAACAAATATTTAAAGTATTAGATAACCATTTGTTGTACCAAATCATTCAGTAAAAGTATAAGCATGCTAGCCAGGTTTATCAAGCTTTTAAAGGTAGAGCTCTTCCTATAATCTCTTTAAGATCTTACTGATAGGAAGTTGGATATTATTAGATAATAAGATAGCTATTTTCCTTTATAGCATCAGCATTAAGTATCCCTATGGAGTACTGGATCATTTGATGAGTTTACTGAAATGCAAATGTAGAAGTAAATAATATTTCTTATCTAGCACAGTAATTACAACTGGGTTACCACATTCAAATCCTATTCTAATCATCCGTTGTTACTGCATCATGCCAAGTTTAAATATGATTTGATCTGTAATTACAATTGTAAGGATCTGGAGTTAAAAATATCAATATATATACTTTTCTTACTTCCAGCAATTTACAAGGGTTACTGTCTGATACATGTCACCTCTTAACATTTTAAGGGTTTGCATTGATTGGAAAACTACTTCTATTTCCATGATTGACAAATGAATAAAATCTATAAGCACCTTTAGAATTAGTCCTAGACTATCATGATTAAACTCATTTATGATTTTCCAGACTATACTACCAACAAGAATGGTTATAATAGTTTTTATAAACTGCCTAACATACATTCACTTACACACTCCTTGTAAATCTTTGAGCATGAAGGATAACAAAAGTCTACTTGTTATTGCAAGGAATCTAAGACTATTAAGAGATTGTTATTATATCAAGTAAAATGGACTAGAGTAACCTTACTCCAAATTTGTGGGTTATATAGCTTGAATTCTACAAGTTAAAGTCATATAAAGAGAGAATGACAAGTCTTTTACCATCTATGCAAAGCTATGGCAATTGGCATTATAGTAGTATAATTGTAAACAACTATACCTAACATCACTCCATTATCTTATAGACTTAAAAGAAATGATATATCTCTTGTTTTCACTTGAGACTAGGGTAAATGGCAATATAGTGGTAAGTTTTATGAACAACTTATAACTTAACATTATACCCATATCCTTATAATTTTTATAATTAAAATTAAATCCTCTATGTCTAAAATACTTCAAGACTTAATCTTGAACGATATTTACAATGCATGGTTTTATGGTTTTAATATTTATAAGGCAAAGTTTCACTGCAAGGTTTAATAGCATTGTTCTAACATTGTGGTTGTGAAAATGTATGGCAGGTAAAACTATGGTATAGCGACCATAAGGGATATCCATGCTAGGATTTTGTTTGGAAAAACAATCAATGGGAATCTTGTCGTAGGACATTAGAACTTCGACCCACTTGCATGCAATATATTAAAACGCGACGTGGTCATTCTAGAGCCATGCATTGGTGTTATAAAGTCGTTGACTCAACCCTAATTTGCCATTTCTCCCTCGCCTTCGGGCTTGGTCGCTCTGTGAACCCTCCTGGTCCAATTTTTGCTGTTGCACTATTTGATAGCAGCTTCTATGCTGCTTCAGTCCTTCGTGCTCGTCTACTGCACTGTGTGGGAGTCTGTAGCTTGATGTTGGCGGCCATATGGTTGTTGAAAAACCTAGGGTTTTTCCCTTCGGCACCATTATCGACCCTGTCACGGCGTGAGTGTATCTTTCGACTTGATACTGTCAATGCTTCCATTGTGAAAGGTATCCTTTGCTTCTGACAGCTCGTTCTTCTCGGTGACAAAGGAAGGGTTTATGCTTCCTTTGCTCGTAGTTATCAGGTTGTTTACGGTGGCTGCACTTCTTTCAAACTCGCCGGTAAGTTACAAGTTATTTCTTTGTCTTTCCAGTTCAAGAAATAGTTTAACCATTTAAAAAAAATAAGGTTTTAACTAAAAATATTCTTTTGCTGCAGGCTTTGACTCCTCTTAAAGGCGTGGATGGCACAAAGCTTCGGCGGTTGGCTTTACCTGGTAAGCCTGGTTTTCACCATGGCGTTCCCTCCTTGCTAGTTTGTTAGGATGGTTAAGGTCTTGACTTTGAGGGATGCGTCTCTGTGGCTACCTCAGCTCTGTTCAGTCTTTTAACTGCATGTTAAAATAAAAACTTAACAGGTTTAACCCTGTGTTGTATATGGGTGTTACGGCTTTGGTCGATGTTGTAATTATTTGCCTTTATTCTGTATTTAAGATTTTTCTGTAAAAGAAATACTGTATATATAAAAAGGGCAATGGCTGTAAGCCTGCCTGTAGATGAGGTTACGGCCTCTACATCCTTTTTCCCTTACTGTACTCTTAAATTGTTCAGGGTTTTCACCCAGAGTTCTGTAATATGACTTAATATAAAGCTTTCCTGTATCTTTGGGCTTGTTTATCGCATGCATTATTTTTAATTCTATGCTTTGTACAGGAATACGTAAAATATGAGTTTATAACCACTTATACTGTGAATTTATGATACGGCCGTAGGTAAAAACATTGTCTTAACTCTTAGTATTTATTTTACTTGTATAGACTGGACTTATAGGGTTCAACCCTAATTTTACAGTTGAGATTAAGTTCAGTTGCTTAATCTGTCATTAAATTTACAACTCTGTTGGTACTTGAGAGTTAAATGAATGATATTAACCATAATGGTTAAGCTCGATGATTGAGCTAATTACTGTTTTGTTATTTCTTTTGTTTTAAAATAATAACTGGGTTATTTAACTATTGGTGGACTCTTTTTAATAAATTGCTATTAGGGTTATGTACTTGATTTATTTGTTATGTAAAAACTTCTTAAATTAAATATAGGGTTTGTACCCTTATACAAATATCCTAGCTGAGAATACAATTCTCTTACATTACTCTTGGTCATGATATAAATACTGTAATTTATCTTGTTATATAAAGAATTTGGGAGAAAAACATACTCTCCAGCTTATTATAAAATAGATTTGTTGTTCATGTTTCTGAACTGGCTTTACAACTTGACTTCTAATTATTAGAAGTTGTGAATGTAAAGTGCATACCTTTCAAATTATGAAAGCCTGTTGTATTCTTGTTATATTTTACTATTGCCTTCTAGTATTGTTTATTTAATTTGTAATACACAGAGTATAAATATTTTGTATATAATCTTTACTTATTTATTCATCAAGTATAAATAAACTAGGTTTATAATTGCAATAATAAATTATTACTTAAAGTGTTACTATTATAATGTATGCATTATAGATACATTATTAGTATTATAATAATGATATTACTTCTTACTAAGGTTTCCTTTGATTATTTTAAATGTTGTTAACCAATGTTTGGTTTAGTTTATTTGTTTAGTTATAATGCCTGAGTATTTTTACATAATACTCATTCAATATTAAAGTTTATTCTCATATGCATATCTATATAAATTCCTGTGTATATGATAGCATTCATTTACTATATTTGAAAATAGAATAACAGTTTTGAAATCTATTTAAACTTAGCTGAAAATAAAAGAAGATTCAGTAATTAAATAATTGCATTCTTAACCAAAATACAGACTAACACCACTAGGATTTAACTGTAAAACCAACCAATAAGTGATTAAATCCTACTGTCAGTATTGTCTTTTCAACATTTAGAGGTTAGATTCTTTTAAACTGGAAAATAACCATTATAGGACTTAAACAACAAAAATACTTAGTCTATCTTTTCTTTAATGCAGCTAGTATTTACAGGAAACAAAGATACAGTACTAGGAAGTAGTTTTTTTAAAACTATAAGAAAATAACTTATAAATTCCTGAAATACTTGTAGTTACTGAAAGTAACTAAATAGGAAACTCGGTTCAGAAGGATATTACTTCACAATACCGAGGTACTGTGTTGGAGTACGGTCTGGTGATCCCAGATGTGGAAAAACACAGTAAATCTTTAACTCAGCAACAGGTTTAACTACTACTATTTTGAGATACTCACATTACTAATCTAACTAACTCTTCAAACATATAATATAAACATGACATGCATCCATTCATACTCATTTAACATAAAAGATAAGTGACAAAACCTGTTGAAACTGAGGACAACAACAGCAATGGGAGGCCGTTCCTCCTTACCAACTCCTGGAGAGCGCTCAGACAGCGACTTCTCAGGACCCCTGAGCTTGCTCTGGTCTCCCTGGATGGAACTAGGTGCAGCAAAGTCAGATACCAGTCTTCAAACTCAGTATTAACTCAGAACTATCAGTCAGTTCTCTTCATCCCAATAGCTGTAAATAAAAATCAAGTTATTGCAGCAATCCTCTTAGAACAACTTCCTTACTGTATTTCCCTCTTCTTCAATGAATTTCCTGAATAACATTCACCTGAATGAATTCTCTCTGGAAAATAACTGAGCATCCTCAGTTCTCTTCATTGAGTACTTTTTAAAAGATTGCCTAGGTCTTTGTTGGGTTAACTGTCATTTAATGAGCCACCTGCTCTGATTCCACTTTCTTGGGGAATCATGACCCCAAATATAGGGAAGTTGCCACCTACAACTTAGGAAGTGTTTGAGGATGCTGCCACTTGTCTTTTTCCTTTCCACCTAGTTCCATCCACCAGTTTGACCAGTAACCTCTTTTTAACAGCTCTCCCATGTTGTTGTCTCCATAATTTATTTATTAATAATAAAATATTCTGAATTACACTCCATTACTGTTGACACTGCTGAGTCATCAATCCCTACTTAGGATTAAGTTTAACATAATGTCTCAAAAATATAATAAAACAATTTACATAATTTTACAAAATTGGGGTATGTGACACCTAACTTGGTATCATGACGAAGAAGACCTCTTCGGGTCGAATGACTAGAAAATAATCCCCAAAATGGATATTTTTGGAAGCTTTTAGGAGACTAATAATTCTACCCCTCGCAGCAATGCATACCATTTGGCTTGATTGTTTGTCTTGTTTCCCAATCCCATACAAAGGTTGTCACAACATTTCCTCCATGGTCTAATAATTCCACCTTCCCGCATGTGCCTCCTATGTTGTAAAATTTAGTTTGAAGTGAACATGGGGTGAGATTTTTGACACTGGAGACAATTTTAAGGTAAACCTTTTAGATTATATGTTTTGACAAATTTGAATAATACTAATCTTCTCTTTTCATTTTTTGTAATCTTAAAGATTACAGCTCCTACTATTCCAACATTGAGAATCAAGGAGCTTGCAAACGTCCCAGGAATGGACACCAAGTCGATTCCCTGCTCCCACCTTCTTACCGATGTGTTATTCATCGGGTCTACTCATATTCTCTTTTAATATAAACATAACATGCAATTAATGAAACTTATAGAATCCTTATGAGTATTTCATAACATTATAAACATTTACAAACCTAATCTCTTTTAAAAGAAAATAATTACTAATATTTGTATGATGTTGCAAGTATTTACATAATTCGATATCTCTTCCTAAAAAGGAAAATTGCACGACTGATATCACCACAAGTTATAAACAAAATGACAGTCTGGCATGAATTTGTCCCGCTTCAAAGAAATAGCAAGACCAACGAACAATTTTTGATGTTTTGTAAAACCAGATAGGAAATTTCATGACCTTTAGTATGTAACAAGCTTCTAACGGGTCTGTGGATTTGAACATATACGTAAGCAATTGCCTATAAGCATGGTAGATTTGAAAAAAATGATTTCATTGGTGAGATCATGTAGGAGGAAGTGTTAGTAAAAACTAAGGCATTCGGTAGGTAGAATATATTGATAGGTAGACCAAGTTTCCATTTTGACAGTGTTAATCAAATGACACTGCTCTCATTTAAATGGATGTTGAGAGCTAACGTGCAAAACCATATTTATACCTGGCCATTTTCAAGATTCATAAAGATTTTACATTATCTAGTTTGATCAAATTTTAACCAAAACAAAAGTTTTAGAACTATTTTTACATTGACACGTGTTTATAAATTTGGGTGAAAAAGAAAATCACTCTTCCTAAATTGCAGGAAGATGAGACAAGAAGTTGAAATGGTTGTGTGTTTAGATTTCTCCCGTAAATATCTCAGTTTACATGTAATTGGTAGTTCCAAATTCTAAAAAAACTATATATATATATATATATAACTGGTAGCTGAGCAATAGAAAACATACTTGATAACTAAGACATATATAACATACTAACTCTTAACTCATAGCATATCCTATCAATCAGAGGCCACATGTTAAAATAGCTATGCTAGTAGATAATCCTTATGATAATCCCACAAGACACCCATTGGAAATTGTTGGTATGAATGAGGATCATTGGATGATCCTGCTAGCCACTCATTAGAAAATAATTATACAACTTTAATATTCTCATCGTATGCATTATATACATTTGAACACTACATCATAAGTCCATGATCTCGCATTTTCTCGCGCCAGCTCTGACCTCATACTGAGGAACCAAGCTCATTATGTTAGATTGGACAACAAATTGTTTACAGAGCTATGGCTCTTAATCAGTGATATCCACAGAACACATACACAACGTGACAACTCTAATGCACACCGATACAATGAGCATAATGATCTTCTTCTATTAACCTTTTTCACCACTCATCATCCAACTGAAATCAAATTTCATACATACAAACAAATGTTAGAGTAGTTTGAGAAGTTTCTTGCATTAACTCAAGTACCTAACTCTATTTATGACTATCACATCTATTGTCAAATGTACATCGTGCAGCTTATTTATTTCAAAGTTACTTGTGTTGGTATTAAATTATTACTAAGAGGGAGGGGGTGAATCAGTAATTGCGCATATATGTACAATTATACATATTTTTCCTGCAATAGAAATGTTATAAGAATTATAGCAATAAACAGAGCAACACACAAATGCTTAAGAACAAATGTATATCTATAAATATGGATGACTATGAATAGTTACATCAATGGGAGATTAAATTCTCCGAACATGAGCACCCACTCATTTCATATGTTAACTTGATCTCAAGTACACCAACCTACAACAACTTCTTTCTACATAAGCTTCAACTCACGATCTCAAGGTACCAACATGAACATATATCAATCTGGTCATGCAAACTGTGACTTGTGACTTCAAGCTCTGATCTGCAGAAGAACTGCGCTCTTTAGGTGTGGAGGTTACAACTTCCTTTTGTTTTCCAACACCCATTGGAAGGAGATTATGATCCCATGAATTTTATCTACACCCACAGAAAGGATGTTGTTGCACCCTAATTGTGTTTTCCAACATCGACTGGGAGGAGGCTACAACCCCCTACTCCTTGCCCTGTTTGATCTCCCTGATATGAAATATGATTTATGTCAAGCAGAGAAATTATCTTTCTTCAAGTTCCGCAACTGTTGAATTCTTCTTATCTACATTTGTGTATCTGCGTCAGACAGTTGTTATGAATATTTAAATGATATATGAGTTATAAATAATAAATAATTATTTACTAAGGTGAAAGGGTGTTGCTCCAAAGTTGCCCAAAATACAAACAAACCAAGATCTGTGTCTATGTCTGACCATTCTTCAAGATACGATGTGTGAAGATAACTGTGATCTTCATCTTCTCAATTGATCTGTATTTATAGAATACTCTCATCTTAGTTATACTTGCTTTTCTGCGAACAACGTCTTACTAAGCATAATCATTCACACATCCAGATTCCGAGTATCGTATCATCTAGTGCTACTCATCTCGCACTACAGCTCCGCTACAAAAATATATTCAACTACGATCAATGAACCATTGATACCAAGAAAAACAAAACTTCGAAGCTTTTCAAATAGTTAGATCTTCATTTCTTACAAGCTTACTTCACCACATCCATCTCTTTCTTATTTATAATCTTCTTGACTCAAGAGATGTGTGCACTTGGTAAAGACCATTTACTTTGGATATCATCACGCTGAATTGTGTCTTCGATAAGTTAATGTTTGCATCAGTGTTCCACATTTGCAATTCATCTTTGTAGTTTAGTATGCACATATGCCAATACTCTTGTGGGACATTCACACACAACTATTGCTAAACAAATATTTTTACTGACTTCTTTGTGGGATTATTACACACACATTTGTCTTTGCTTACAAGTCTCATAATTAATATCCGCGCATATGTGTTATTTTCAATTAATGCTTTATGTGCATGAATATGTGTGAAAATGTGACCAATGTCATGAGGTTCCTTTAACCTCTTGATATTTGACAACAATATTTTGAACTTGTCTTATTCATCTTATATTCAACTTGCCTTGTTCATCTTTGATATTTGACATCATATATTCAACTTTTTTTCATCTTTGATATTTGGCATCAATGACAACATATATTCAACAACTTGTACTAATTTACATCTTTCAGAGGGAGAAATTAATCCATCTTATACTCCCCCTTAATTTTGGCTGGAGTTTCTATTACTGCAATGGTAGTTCCAACTTCATCAACATCATCCACATGCATATCTGCATTGTGAGATTCACGAATCACAATTTTCATCATCCATCTATGCTCTTGCACATGGGAATTCACAAATGTCAAATTCTTGTCTTCTTTGCTTCTACAAATTCCATAACATCATCATATTTTATAGCTACCACTTGTGAAATTTTACAAGCATATCTAGAGACAAAGAAAATTCTCACTTAGTTCACAGAGATGCACAAGAAATGGAGAAGAAACAATGTGCTAGAACACAAGAGGTTTGGAACTCAATTGGAATACTTTCCATTCATCTATTATTCAACAAGATGTGTACATTTGTAATGCATTCTCAAGAGAGAAATTCGTGAGCCTCTAAGGGAATTCGAAATCCAATCATTAGGCAGGCTTAGTTTGGTAGATTCCATCACTAGACATGAGATCTAGTTGTAACTCCTTAGTGTATCTAGTTAACTAAAACCAACTGATGGTAGGTAGGCTTGGATGGCACATGAGGGAATTAACTAATGGTAATCGATGATAGAGGGGCACATGAGGTGGTTTGGTTGACTGCCAATGGTCATCGATGGTAACTATCATCCCAAAGTGATGAAATCAAGGAAGGTGCACCAATTAACTAATGGTGGGTCTTAAAATCATGGAAGATTGACTCAATATGGACTAAAATCATGCATGAGGATGCATATGATCCTATAATCATGGAAGAAGGCGCATTATTGGATAATGAGGACAAAAATTACAAAATAATAGTCCATGATAATGAGGACTATGCACTAGGTGGTCAACAACATGGTCTAAAGAGAAAATTAAATAATGTTATATGACTGCATGCCTAATTCCTAGCTGTGTACTATGCTATAACACCCACCTTAAGCTTGAATTATGTGAGGAAAATGAAAATAGGGCCCTGGTAATAAGACCAAAGTTCACCCTTTGCAAAAAAACTTTATTTGTCCAGATCAACCAAGGAAAAAGGGAAAACCCAACGGGAAGAACCCCCCCCCTACCCCCCACCCGCCCCCCCCCTCAAAATGGACATGGAATGTAAATAAGAAAAATGTATTCACAAATTCTTATTCTTATTGGATNTGCTTAGCTCATCAACACACATCCTAGTCTTCATTTTAATTGACCAAATCTCATAGTTCTTACTTCAAAAATATGGTGGGTGATAAAAAAAACATTACTCCAGACATCTTGTGATTGTCCTTCATTTCCATCTGCTTCAATAGATTCCTCAATACATGTCCCTTGTATTCCTGCAATAGCCCGATAAACTTTTTCTTCGTCATAAATTTTCTTCTTCATTTTCCTTAGCCTTCTACTCTTTCCCATTTCTCCTTTCTTTATTTTCTGGTATTTTTTATTTCTAGGTTAAGCTTCCTAAAGCTTACTCTCAACCTCTTCAGGGTTTCTTTCACCTCATCTTTATTCAAGCATACACATGGTCTTGTCCCCCTTAAGTTAAACTTGGTTTCTTTTCTCAACCATGGGCACACCATTGATCCCAAGTAATATTGGCTCATCAATAACCACATGCTATAGAATTTTACCTAAACAACTGCTTCTTTCCATTTCTATGCCCTCTGTCTTTTCTAGATTTCTTATGCTTGTTTTCTCCTTAGATCCATGACTCTTTCTTCTTCCTTTTTTTTAATTTTTTCTTTTTTTTTAACTAGGGGAATTGACAACTAGGGACTAGACTAGTACTCGCATGACACGGGGTCCAGGAATCCATTTTCGCTACCAATATACCCCTAGGTGCCCCACAACATCCCACAAGCAATATGGGACATGGGTAAGCCCAGGTGTGATTTGAACCCGTGACCTCCTTTACAACATATGACTTCATATCAAGCGAATAGCCAATGAGCCACACCCGCGCGGACCTATCTTCTTCTTTTTTAATCTTTTAACATATTTTTATTTAAAATAAAACAAACTTCCCTAATGAAGCTCAACCAAAAAACATTCAACCACAAAAATACATTATGTATTTTCCACCTAAAAAAACTTCGTTCCTTTTCACCCTTTTTAAATAAATAGAAAACTCCGGCTCTCTTTCCTTCTTTAACCACTTAACCTCATTTAGGAATTTCTTACACTTTTCTCCTTTTTCCATCATCTCCTTCTTTTTTAAGTTATCATTTTCTCCTTTTAACTAAATCAAATAAATTTCCCATTTTTAAGCAAAGAATATGGTTTACCAAAACTCTCCAAATTATGATCAATACATCATGTCTAGAGAACAATTAAGTCCACAACTCCTCCTAACTAACTCAAAATTTAATTTATATTCACAAAGAATTTATTACCACAATTAACCCTTTTTCTAATTAAAGATTTTCACACATGCAAGTTGACTTTTCCACAACTCTCTCCAAGTTACTTCCTTTTTAATTTACTTATCTCACAACTCCTTCAAACATACTCATATTTTAATTTTCATTCACAAAAAAATTATTAAATTAAATTCCTTTTTTAACAAAAGATTTATTAGATTAAATTCCTTTTTTGAAACAACAAATGGGGAATGAGTTCAACACCTCAACGAAAAAAATATATACTCACTACTCCCTTCTTTTTCTCCCCTTTTTTTCAATAACTTGTGAAACTAATCCGCCTTTTACCTTTCCTCTAATAAAAAATGATTTCTTTTAATATGTTGAAATTTCTAAACCATAACTTCATTTCATGTTTTTCTTCTTCATGAACTCTTTAATGGCTTTTACATGACCACCTCTGATGAATACTCTCATCGGCATGATACAACATTGCTCTGATACCAATCTGTTGGATTGGAACAACAATTTATTTACAGAGTTATAATGGTTAAACATATACAAAGCTACAACTTTAACAAGCATCAATAAAATGAGTAGAATGGTCTTCTTTTATTAACCTTCTTCACCGCTTATCATCCAACTAAAATCAAAATTCATACATATAAACAAATTCTAGACTAGTTCGAGAAATTTCCCACATTAACTGAACTACCTAACTTTATTTATGACTATAACATGTACTCTGAAATGTACATCAAAGAACTTACTTCTTTTAGTTACTTGTACTAGTTTACTTCTATAAGAGGGAAAAATTACTCCTCAGAACACATTCTCATTCATGTTTATCTACCTATACATATACTGCATCTAACTTCTTATTTCGACATTCTCTGAAAGGCTTGATAGTCTTTTAGCTTTATAGTGTTTTATACATGATTTTGACTATATATTTCTAGAGCGTATCATAAACTTTCGATGATTTTGCTTTCTAAGAGAAATTTTCGGCACCAATATGATAAAAAAAATTGACATTTGGAATAACACTGTTTAAATTTGAATTTGAAATTTAGAATAACATTGTTCATTTTTTTTTTAAATTTGCTTAAACTGGGTGTCAAGTCTCTTCATGGTGTCTAGCATTAATGGAAGCATTATTTCATGGATTTCATGTGTCTTTGTGAGGAAAATAAGATCATGCTCAGAATTAACATATTGAAAAGCACATGCAAAGGATCACCAAATTGTGAAAGCCATCATTTAGCCATCCAAGGGTGTGACAACCCCAAAGGTGGAGAAGCACAAATCACTGCCTTAAAATATTGAATAACCACCTATTTGTTGTCCTCTTTAGTGGCCACTATTTGTGCTTGATCATGCTTAAACTCAAATTTGAGCCTTGTGAGATCCTTGTCTAGATAGATCTTGTTAGGAAGCAACAAGAGCCTCTTTTTAGCGCCTAGAGAACTTGGAAGTGATAGATCTAGAATTTGACGTCGCCTAAGCTGTTTCCAAATTAATTTGTTTTAGTTCAAGAGTATCATGGAGAAACACTTGATCAGTCTATAAGAGATCGAAGGAGCAAGGGAGACCATTTGAGGCCAAGTTCCTTGGAATGTCTGGATTTCTCTTTGAAATTTTTCTGCACATCCAATTCAACAAGAGGTGGCACCTTGTTCCATTTAACAACCTATAATCATGAGCTATGTTTAGCAATTTGACTATGAATATACTCTTGATGAGCTATAGTTTTCTCATTAAAAATATATTGCTGAACAAGGATCTCAATTTTCCTATTCTTCATGTCTAAAATTTCATTTTGTAAAAGTTGGATCCCTTCAAACGGGGGGTAAAAGCTAAAACATTGAAACTTCATGTTGACAGTGAAAGAGTGTATATGATAACATTGTGTAATTTCACTGAAACTTTGATGACTTCTAACCATGGACCAAGGATAATGTTTATTGTTGTTTATTCCAATGAACTTTACATGTTTGTTGTATTTATGATGTCCAATCAATGATTTATTTTAATTTTTCAAAACCTATACAAAATTGCCACATCTTCTAATTTTTCAATTTTCAATATTTACAATTGTTTCTTGCCATTTTTCTTTCTGTGAAAAGAAAAATTTAATACTTTGGTGTTTCTGAAATACATTTCCCTTCTGACTGAGGACCAATGTTTTAGCATGTGGACAGTGGAATCCATTCTCTGCAATGGGGGAAACTTGGATTTGGTCCAGATTGTCCCTAGATAAAAGAATGCAAATTTCCCTAGCCAAATAAGAATTTATGTTGAAAATGTGAGTTTTGTCTTAGAGGCAATAATAATTACTTTGGCCCCACAAGGTATTCAATTCATTCATATGGACTAACCACTAGGATTTGGTCGTCTAAGGAGATTACATCCATTTAGTGAATCGGTCCTTTACCATGCTTCTCAGATGGGAATGGTTAATTTTTTTCTTTCTGATAACAAGGTGTACCAGAATTGAAGGACCTTGTACATATGTGATTTATCATTTGTTTCTTACTATAAAAAATTATGGGAAACTTCTTAATCTTTGATAAACAACTACAGTTATTTTATTTATGCATTTTCATCTTGGGTTAGTTCATTCTTCTCATTACCTCAGAGTAATGCAGATGCTCATCATAGAAAAATAGAAGAAACCTCTAATGTTGGGGAAGGATCTATGGATAGTCACGTGTTATTAGAGTAGGTATTGCTTCTTGTCCCTTTTTTCAATGTGTATCTGCTCTCATCTTGTTAACTATGATAAAAACCCATCATTGTCATGTATTATGTCTATTAATTATGTTGTTGTGGAAAATGATGACAGCACCTACAGAGCAAGTGAGGTTGGGATTTATTACTGGTCAGGGGAAGGGGGCATGGGACCGCCCGCTACCGATGGCCCTATGCTCGATTCATCTGAGAAGGTCTACATTTATTCGCTTTCTCTTCTCAAAATGCTCAAACAGGGTACCTATTTCTCGAATTCCCTCTCAATACATCCAGTCATTCTCTCTTGGAAGATGTTTACAAGATCTGGAAATGCACCTTTTGTTGACGTTATTGCACCCTAGAAAACTATTCCTAGATGAAAACATATATTACATTTGCATTATTTGAATTTATAGTTTCTTTCAAGATTCAAGAATTCTTAAAGACATTGAGAATTTTTTTACCATTTTAGGCTAAAATAAGGCCTCATTTTAAAGTTCTAGGGTAAATAGTTAGACGATTCATTTTGATTTTTCTTGGTTGTAGTCAAAATATGGTGCCAAGACATTTTCTGTGGAATTCCCATTAGAATAGTTTTGTCACATAATGGTATGTAGTTGGTATTCTACAAACACGTGGTGAAATTCAAACATTGATAGTGATAGACAGTACTGATCCAGTGTTCACAGATTGAGGAAATGTCTGTAACTCATGTTATCCATACAATCCACTGACATCAAGAAGAGGCAATAGTCACATATTCACCATATTATAAGTAGCATAAGAATTCTATTCCAGTCTCATAAGGAATTGTTTCCCATTTAAAATCTTTTACACCAAACCCCAACTAACAACACCACCTATCTTTTTCTTTTTGTATAATAATTTCCATGTAATGCACTTCAATATTTCTCAATTCGATCTTCCCCTCATTCTCCAAGAATGGTACCTAGGTAAATCCGACAACGTTTCCCCTCGTTCGTAGAATGGTACCCAATTAAACTGGATTATTTGGGATCAATGCCAAGCACTTCATAAAGTGAGATTTAAACTTCATAACGTGGGCTTTTAACCTGAGTGGTGGAGGATAACAACTTTCTACTCAGCTACTCTAGCCACATCCAATTGACAGAACCAACAACTACCAATTACTTCCATGAAAAAAGAGTAAATCACAAGGTAGTTATAATGGTATTGATCATATATTCAACATTATACAAACTCAATGTAAAAGAGATATACCAAGAGTCCAAAACTAGCAAATCCTAAGAAAATAGTATGCGTCTTCCTTATAGCAATCAAGCATCCCAACATATCATCCAACCTTTGGATAAGAGTGGTCTCCTAGCCACCTTATATAGATATGAGCTGTAATATGGTCATGGTTTAGTCAATTCAATCAGTTGTTGCCTTTTTCAAATTTCGATGGATAGTGCCCGTATTTCGTTTGTAGTTCCAACATAGGGCCATTGAAATTTTCGCTTGTAGAAGAAGCTTTTAGAATTACAACAAGGCTTCAATAGTGGTAGAATATGTATACCAGTTACTGGTGCAAGGCCAAAAGGAATAATTCAACCCAGTGCCATTTGCTGGAAAAATGCTGAAAATAATGATTTTTATGAGGGAAACCTTTTTTACTTAGTAAGAATTGAAGTTTCCATATCTCACAGGCGTCTAAGACTTGTAACTGGAAGGACAATACATAATTATCTTTCAACCAGTGACATATGAATTCAGCCACCATTCTCCAGTCCTTGCAAAATCACTCACAAAAAACAAGAGAACAGAGGTTCAGGAAGACAATCACATGGCATATTATATAGAAATGCTTGCTCGAGTGGGAGAGCTACAATAGGATGGTTGAAATCTACACATCCATCCCAAAGTAGGACAATATTTACTACCAAAATTTGTTTGTAAGATCACAAACTCAGAAACCATTTAATCATAGTGCATATCCTTTTAAGTGAATGCCTTATCTAGGATTTAATTACCTCAACAACTATCACATTTAGAAATATTATAAAATTCCTATATGTGTCATGATTTTTTAGCTTCTCCAACAACAGATAAATATTAGTATGATTCAGTTTGTTATCCCCTCTTTGTGATTTCCAGCTAGAATAACTTCCTACGGATGTTTCCCTATCTGATTCAACAGGATGTTGGAGGTTATGCTCATTTAATTTTGAAGAAAAGCTTGCAGCCACAAATGCATAACTTGATAGCATTGGACTAACCAATGGTGAGATGGTACAATTGAGTACAAGGCCTACATGGGAAGTATTCCCAAAGTACGATACACTTACTATTGTTATCCACAATAGGTGATTGTAAAATATTAAATTCATAAAGTTGAAAATTTGTTCTATTATCCATGGACACGTTTTGTAGCTCCATGTGATCCACTTGACCTCAATAAACTAACCCTCCAACTACAGAAGGGATACGAAGGGCTGCAGTGTGATCTCCATAAACAAATACTTGAGACTCTAGTTAGAGAAGGAATCCAAGGGATGTAGCATCACATGTATCCTCACCTGACCAATCCTATGCATTCACCATTTAGTCATTGTACATATATTTTAAATATTCCAAATTTACTAGTTCAATTTTTGGTCATGCAACCTATTTGAGGAATCATGCAGGCATGATATTTCATTGTGGAATGCAATGATAATAGGGTATGCAACCAGTGATTTCCTGAAACAAGCACTTGAATTATATAAACAAATGGAATTGGAAGGTGTGAAACGAAACAAGTTTACCTTCCCCCCTATACAAGAATGCACGAGCCTATTGAATTTGCAATTGGGCATTGAAATTCATGGTCATATAGTTGGAACAGGGTTTATATCTGATGTTTTTATGGAAAATTCGCTTATAACCATGTATACCAAATGTTGGTGTGTGGAGGATGCACAACAAGTGTTTGACAAAATGCTTGAACACGATTTGGTATCTTGGAATTCTATGATTGTTGG
This sequence comes from Pseudotsuga menziesii, assembly GCA_001517045.1. Classification (NCBI taxonomy): domain Eukaryota; kingdom Viridiplantae; phylum Streptophyta; class Pinopsida; order Pinales; family Pinaceae; genus Pseudotsuga; species Pseudotsuga menziesii. The sequence goes on from LPNX010186671.1 coordinate 425,251, forward strand.
GTATTCGCAAAATGAACATGCAAATAAAGCTTTGATGCTTTTTCAGAGAAATGCAACTCCAAGGAGTAGAGAAATATGCTATTACAATAGTGGTTGTTCTCCCAGCTATTTTTTTTAAATGCGGTAGCTACTTAAGTGTAAATTTCGTGTCCATCCTTTCGTGTAGGTGTAGCATGATGAGCCAAAGTCTGATCATAATATATATCTGAGTATATAAAGGTAGTTCTAAACCACATTGTTTTCTTCGTTTTGTCCATTTATAATTTATTCCATGTGCTTGACTAATTCTGTTGTACACCTATGGGACTCTACATCCAATAGACAGGTAGAGTAAATTACTACTTTCGTGTTTTCAATTTCTTTTTGTTTTGTTTAAATAGTGGCATTCCATGTGGGAATTTTGGAGAAAGTTGAACAGTTGTGGGAGATTCGCTAGTTCTCTTTCGAGGTAGATATGATAGTGGGATTGGCATAGTCTATCTTTAACTTTTATTTTATTTTATTTATATATTAATCTGAACATGGATTATTTCCTTGATTATAGGTTAGTGATTGTTTAAGTCACCTCTGAATAAAATGATCACATAAGTATTCATACTTCTTGTCAACAAGCAAACTAGAAGGTATTGTTGCTAATATTTCATCTCGTTTCATTTCCATTTATCTAATGGCTAAGTACTTAGAGCTAATTCTCATTCTTCTTGATGTGAAATGGAATTAGCAGTATATTTCTTTTTACTATTCTATATACATTTTTGGTGATGAGTTGCTCAATTGGAGACTAAAGAAAATAACAAGGGATCCTATCTTGTTGATTCCAAAATTTCAATATGATTTTAAAAAAAAATTAGAGGTTATTTTTTCCTAGGACTGAACATCCAAATCTTATAAAAACTCTCCAGTTGTTGTCTAACAATATGTCCATCCATTCTATATCATGCCATAAGTAAATGATGTATTGGTTTATTAGATATGGAGATTTTTTGTACATATATTTTAAATATTCCAAATTTACTAGTTCAAGTTTTGGTCCTTTGAAGTTAAGATGGACATCCAAATATGATTGAAACTATCTGAATATTGTGTAAGATGTTCATGGAACTTGAGAGAAACATGCACCTGTGTTCATTTTACAAGGGATGGTGGCTTGGCCCACTTTGGAGGAAGATGAGTTTGGGACACCATTTTCTCATCCTTTGCTTCAATATAAACTGAAATTCTCCTTTCCATGGCATTATCCACCATTATATTCAATTTACTTATGAATTTTCAGTCAAATTCAGATATCTTGGCATGACTCTAGATGACTTCGTAGATAGTTTAACAATGGATGCATGCTTGTCATTCCTATAAATTTCTGGGACTTTTGTATTTTGCATCGTTCAAGCATACAAATAATTATTACCAAGTTACTGTAGATCCATAATGGATTACCTTGTATTAGTCCTTCAAGTTCTTCAATTGTTTTTATTAAGTGAAAAAATATATTTGCACTTAATAAATGTAGTTGAAAGACTTGAAGGACTAGTATAAGGTAAGACGTTATGGATCCATAGTAACTTGGTAATCATTATTTTGTATGCTTGAATGATGCAAAATTTGTTTAAATATCCTTACTGTCAAGCAATAACAACTTCTTAAAGGGTGCTAGCTCAATTGCAGAGCACCTGCCTAATTATAGGCAAGAGATTGGTGGTTCGATTCCTTCATTCCCTATCATAAATTCGTGACTAAGAGAATGACTAAATTCACATATATACGACTATTTGTAGCTAATTTCCAGTATCTTATAGCGCAACTAATGTTTAGTTGTATTTAGCTTAGTCATTCATATGTTATCATTTAGTAGTTTATTTAGTCGTATATTTGGTTATTAATTGTGACAATCAATGACTAAATCCGTGACTATCAATGACTAAATCAATGACTAATAAGTCAACCAATTGATGACTACGTGAAATACAACTAAGTTATTCAAGCAATAAGATAGTGGAAATTAGATACTATTAGTCATTGACTAAAAAATAGTCGTTTATAACCGAATTTTAGTCATTTTTTTAGTCATTAATTCATCATTTTGTACTAGTGAACACAATCATTAAAACATAGTAAATAGGGAATACCCCCATTGACCATTTTAGGAGTTGTGTCTAAATGGAGAAGTTAGGAATCTAGGTGACGATGGGTTCTAAACTCATAGTTTCCCTCAGGAACACACCTAGTGGTTGGGAGACTTTTCCATGGTCAAGTGTGTTTTAGGCGGCAACAATTAATACATATTATTGCAATGTCAATTATTTACTTATCAATTAATAATCATAATGTACCAGTAAATAAGTCATACTACAAGAAGCATTTCAATATTAATAATTGAATGAGCAGTACACGAGGTAATGCACAAGCATCAACCAATCAAGTCACTCAATTATTAGATATGCACCACATAGTACTTACCAATCAATCTATTGAACAAAAAATATACAATATTAATTCATTCGAAGGAATACAACGAACTAATCTCTGAAGTGAGAATTCTTATTCTTATTTTAACATAAGGGAGGTTGGATTCATCTTACTAAGCACATTTGTAAACTCCAAATGCACATATACAGAAGATAATAACTCTGTATAAGACCCAACTACCGCAGTGTTGGAACCTAAGCTCTGATTCCACCTGTAATGTCCCATGGTTCTATCAAAGGGTCTGGAAGACATGTCATTAGCTCTCTAAGGATAATTAGATAATTTTAGCACAACGGATTAGTTAAACAAATATTAAATTTCATTTTTCAAGACTTAATCACCACAAAGTCCATTTAATTACCAATAAATTAAAATAAATTCAATATCTATTCCAACGTCTGATCCAAGGGCTGGGAAGGATTAATAACACATTCTAGAAACATCACATATCCCATTCCAATCCAATTCAGATATAAATTCCACCTCTAAAGGTCATTTACTCTTAATCACGATTAACTAGTAATTAATGTTCTAATTACCATACTTCATGACACTTAGCACACAATTGACAATACTTAATATAATTTCATTTCTTTGTCACTTAACCATTGTTTATCAAGTCCAATGGCTAATCAACACCTAATAACATGTAAATTAGGGATAATTACCATTTTCCAATTAATTAAACATGGTAATTATGAAAATAATTCCACAAGAACTAGTTAACTAGTTGTTAAATACTAACCACTTGTGTTGCACAAATTCAACACACAACCATGGAAATGAACTAAAAAGTGAACCTACATCCATTATACACATATATAAGCATGCAAATACAACAAAATAAAGTAATTTTCAGATTTGATCCGAGTACATAAATGAAGAATGTTTCAAGGTCAACAGTCTAACTAGTTAATAAATACTCCGAGGAATTCAATCAAACCAATCATACCGAGTTTCAAGGCGCACAGAGGTGAAGGTACAGATCTAGAAAATAAAATTCCACAACACAATTAAATTACCAAGAGCGGATCATATGGTTGTACATTCATCATTTTACCAAAAGTAGATATTCCAATCCAAAAACTATTTACCGATTTCACCTCAATGTACCTAGTTTCCAATTTAACTTTCCAAATGCCAAATAAAGAGAAATATATGACTATTTTATCTCATGGAAAGCGCATTAAGGGTCACTTATATTCATATGGTTGTAGCTTTCCTCCCATAAAAATTTCATTAAACAACTCACAAAACTAATTAATTTTACTCATTTGAATTGACTAATAGTTCTAGGAATCGCTAAAATAATTAAATCAACAACTCATAGAATCATTCAAATGTAGTTCAAACTCTAAATAACATGTTTTATCAGTCATAATAGAGGTATATCTCATTCTAACTTTTTGTCAAACACTTCATATGCAAAGTCACAAATCTACTCAAGACAAGTCCATTGGAGGAGCTAGAAATTAGAAATTGATCTAGAATTTCGGTACACATTCCCCAACACTAGCATGGATATTTATCCTCACATTCACAAACACATTTAAATATTATTTATCAGACATAAGAATAAAAAAAAGGCTCAGGAATTTTTACAAACACTTTATGTGCCAAGTCTCTAAACTATGTCAAATAGTCTGATCGAAGAACTAGTTTTCGAATAAAAGGTAGAAGCATAAAAGAGAAGTGCCTTAAACCATTATGAGGTTACTGTATCATCAAAATACACATTATTTAATGAACAAGGCTATAAATATCAGTTCTGTAGCAGAGGTACCAAATAATTATTTCTGGTAGCAGAGGTACCAAGTATTAGTTTGAGAAACCAAAACTCTATTCTTGACCACATACTTCCTCTTCCACCCCACTACCAAGTGAAATGGTAATCCAGACCCACTAAGCCATCGGGATATCACCATTCACCATTAGGATTTATGTGCAGGTCCAGTACAGAGCCAAGTAGTGGACACAGAGGAACTACACCAGAGTTTTTCAGGCTTACCGCTTACACCATACAAGATCACAGTGCTTCAAGCACAAAGTTCATTCACATAGCAGAGCATTCATGGTTTCCCAAGCTCACAAGCTTACCACTCTAACCATCAAAGGTATGAACAGCCATAATCAACAACCATCCAAAAGAACCATGAAAAACAAGCCCAAACCAAGGATATCAAACATGGATTTACATACCAAAGAAGGTAATTCTAACTCAGTGGGGTCAAACCAAACCAAGGTAAGCCAACTTGAGTCAATCCTAGGGGGTAATTCAACCACAAGAGGTTAACTCTGATCCAACTCAAGCAATTTGAATCTCAAGGAGAGTCAATCCATTCCACTCCACCCAACTCAAATTCATGTGTGGACACATTATCCATGAAGAGGAATAAAAATTAGTGAGGTGAGGTGTCACACAAGCCAAAGAATCTTCCCAAAATAGCAAAGGGGGGGAGAGGTTACACAAGTAATTACACAACTTTTAAGGTGTTAAGGCTAAAAATAGACAATGTGGAAGCACTTGTGCAAATGGGAGTTACAAAACCAAGTGTAACCTCTACAAAGGAGTTACAAAACCACCAAAGGGGCTCAATAAACAAGTGGCACCCACCCAAACACCAAGGAGACCCACTAAATCATGAATTAGGCTCAATAATACCAGCATATCCTAAAATAATCAAAATTTGGCTCTGTTGTACAATTTTGGTGATCATCAACTAATAAATCCACCACATCATAAATATTGACCAATATCAACCAAACAAATTATAAAGTTCTAGGAATGTCCCCATTCCCCCTCACAGTGTGGATCTAGGCCTCCCATACTCTTTTAGTGGTCCTCGATGTGCCAGTTGTTTTCATTAATTAATTATTTACAAAATAATAATAATGTCTCTAGGTCCTTAAAGACCCTTGTTCTGGCACCCTATTCCACAATAATAAACAATTACAAAATACATATGTTCGGGGCTTAACACACAGGATATTACAACATCATATTTATGTCTAATGCAATAAACCCAAGTTTTGTTAGTTTCATATCAATAAAAGTAATATAATAATGATAGCCACCAAGAGATTGTACCTTAGTCGATCCCCATGCATCTATATGACAAGCTCTAACATTGCGCTCTTCTTCTGTTTCCCAACTGTGAGAAATCTAACTCTCTTATGTTTTCCATAAACACAGTTCTCACAAAATTCCAAACTTACCTACTTTAGATCTGAAAGCAATTTCCTTGAGGGAGAATATGCATCCCCTTCTCACTCATGTAGCCAACCTTATGATGCCACAATGTTGCATTTGTTTCTGTGGAAGCTACAGAGATAGAATAATTCATATTATGAGGAAATAAATACAACGTACCTATCCTATCTATTTTTTCTATTACCAGTGCTCCTTTAGTAATCTTCCACAATGTTTTTACAAACGTAGACAAACAACCGCTATCTGCCAACTGCCCTGTTGAGATCATATTTCTTTTCATAGCAGGAATATGCTTTACATCATTAGCATCCATTCATTTCCATTATTTAGTTTAATATGTACCTTACCCATTCCAATGATTTTACATGGTCCATCATCCCCCAATAAAACATGTCCAAAATCACCTCGAACATAATCATAAAAGAAAATTGTATGGGGTGTAGTCTGACATGAATCCTCTAAATATACTATCGAGTAATCACTAGTATTATCCAATGCAAGAATCAAAGCATCTTGTAACACATCACCTGTTACATTAGCTTCCTGAGTAGTCTCATGTTGCATGTCTCCTTTCTTCTTTGGAGCTCTGCAGTCTTTCTCCAGATGTCCTCTTTTACCACAATTCCAACACTTTACCTTTCCTAGTCTAGACTTGGATATGCCCTTTCTAGACTTGCTGTGATTACCTGGAATTTTTCATATATCCCTTTTTCTTCCCCTACTGTCCATGGTCAACACATTACCTAATATATCACTTGTGTTTTTTCTTCACATTTCCTCACTAAGAATAACACCAACAATATCATCAAATTTAAAAGTGTTTGAACGAGAGACGGAGTTACTTCCAACCATGACCAAGCCATTCCAACTTTTTGGAAATCAGCACAAGATTAGAAGAGCCTAACCTCATTATCAAAGTTCACTTGTACATAACTTAGTTGATTAATAACCATATTAAATTCATTTAAATAGTTAACAACAAATCCACATTTCGACATCTTCATATTAAATAAATGCTTCATTAGAAATACCTTGTTGGAAGCCGAGGGTTTTTCATAAATCTTAGCCAATGTGCTCATCACACCCTCCATTGTCTTTTCTTTTGAAATATTGAAAGCCACCAATGAAGCTAGGCACAACCATATTGTTCCTAGTGCCTTTTTGTCAACAACCTCTCATTCTTCGTCCCTCGTAGTCACTCTCTGTTTTGTTTTTCTGCCCAAAGGCAGGAACTTGATCCTTTTGGTACAAATAGTCCTCCATTTGCATATTCCATAACTGGTAGTTTTGACTGTTAAATTACTAGACCCTAAACTTTCCATTTTTCTGCCAATGTTCCCACTCGAACCAGGAACCCTTCTTTCCTACAAGTTTACCAGCCAAATATACCTTTTGGCTCTAATACCAATTGTTAGAAAACATGATCATAGAGAAATAACAATAAAACACGATGCAAATATTAAACACATTACAAGAGAGACACCAATATAATGTGGTTCACCCAAGATGGGCTACGCCCACATAGAAATTTCCAGTCTTTAATTATTATATCATTTAGCAAAATTAAGGGATACAACCTGCAACACACTCGATGTACTTCCTCTTCACTCTCTCACAGTCTCTGTCACACAATCATAGAGCACTTTTCACAATGTTAAAATACAATATACATTTGTAATACAATGCCTTCCTTTTATAAAGGGAATACCATGGGAAAATACCACAGGCTACCCAAAACCATGGGCCCGTAAATCATTGATTATTGACCAAGTCATGACTATGAAATTACAACATTTTACAAGGCATTTTTTCATAAATTTCTAAACCCCCCATGGCAACTATAGTGGGGGGAGCGTGCCCCCCCCCCCCCCCCCCCCCCCCCCCCCCCCCCCCCCCCCCCCCCCCCCCCCCCCCCCCC
>LPNX010186671.1:432879-484708 GCA_001517045.1 Pseudotsuga menziesii
TCCACAACCAACAAGGACCGTCAGAAGGGCAGTAAAAGGAAGCATCCAAAAGAAGGACAAAGGAAAGGATGAAAGACAAACAGACAAATAATTGTAGAGGTGCAAACAAAGCTAGTAGAATCATGCCAATACTTGATGATTAGGGTGACCATTTCTGAAGTGAACAAAGTTTCCCATTGAATTTGATCTCTTGGAACATTCGCGAGGTGCTGAGGAATAAGTTGAGAATGAAGAAACCAATGATAGTTTTTTTACAGGAAACAAAACGTGGAACACAATCAATAAAGGATATAGGGAATAAAGTGTGGAAAGTATGTGAAACGATGGTGGTGGATGCACATGGAACAACTGGAGTTCTGGCTATTTTTATGTCAACCAAAAGAAGTGAATCTCACAAATTTATGGGCCACAAAATCCCTTATTTCTGTTGATTTCCATATATGTAACACCTGGGTTAAAGGGATCCTCATAGATGTCTATGGCCTGAGTATCTACCTTGAAAAGAATTCCTTTCTAGAGTCTTTGTCATGGGCAATGAGACAGGTGGGGGGGGAAGCAATGGATATTGGGAGGGGATTTTAGCCTGATCACCTCTCTAGAAGAGAAGAAAGGAGGTAGGCAATTTCTTGGAGCTGCAAATTAGGCCTTTAAATATTTTATTAATGAAAACAGGTTGGTTGATCTAGAAACTAGGAATGGTTGGTTCACCTGGAACAATAAAAGAGGAGATGAGCACCATGTGGCTGCCAATTAGGCAATTTATTTACCACGAAAGGGGTTGTGAATGGGGGTGGTGATCTGACTGCCCTGTTCATACCCTTGACAAGTTTGGATCATTAGTCTGTTTTCCTAAATTGGGATGGTTGGGCCCCCCAAAACAGTAATCCCTTCCATTTTGAGCAATTTTGGCTGGAGCATAAGGATTTCAAATCATTGGTTCATCAATGGTGGGAGGACATGGACCCTCCTAAGGGGACCATAATTTACCAATTTTAGTAGAAATTAAAACTGATAAAGGCTAAAATCTATACTTGGAATAGAGAGGAGTTTGGAAACATTTTTAGGATAAAAAAATGCTGACAAAACAACTGGAAGAAATTCAACGAATAGGAATGGATAGGGGTTATGATGAGGAACTAAAACAAAAAGAGAATATACTCTTGATCAAATCAATGTTCATGAACGTCGAGAGTACATATATTGGCAACAAAATTCCATAAATTAGTGGCTCCAGGATGAGGAGCACAATACCAAGTTTTTTCACCATTCTATCATCCATAATATACAAAAGAACAAAATCCATAGATTGAAAACTAAGGCTGACCCCTATGTGGATAATAGGGAAGATATGGAAAGGAGTTGGTCAATTATTTTGGCAATGTACTGAAGGAAGATAGGGATGATCGCTCAGAGGACATTACAGATATCACTCGGCATATGCCTTCCCTGATCACCCCTAGTCAGAATGAGCTCCTAAGTATACCAGTTAAGATGAGGGAGGTCGAGGAGGCAGTTGACTAGATGGATGACGGGAAAGATCCAGGCCCAAATGGTTTCACCACGAATTTCTTTCACCATTTTTGGGACCTTATCAAGGAGGAAGTCTGGAGGATTGTGGAGGATTCATGACGTAAAAGAGGAGTTATGAAAGCGTTCAATACCATATTTTTGGTCCTCATCCCCAAGAAACGAAGGTGCTAAATTTCCAGGTAAATTTAGACCTATATCATTATGTAGTGTTATCTACAAGATTATTACTAAGGTTATGGCAAACAAATTAAAATCCATTCTTTCGTATCTGGTTTCTCCAAAGAAATCAGGTTTTGTGGAGGGAAGATAGATTCTGTATGGGATGATCTTGGTCCATGAGGCAATACATTCCCTAAATATCACTAAGAAACCTGGTATACTCCTTAAGCTCGATATTTCAAAATCCTATGATAAGCTAAGTTGGGAATTTCTGAAGGAAATGCTTATTGCCTAAGGGTTCAACCAAGAGTGGATTGATTGGATAATGAATATGCCATCAATGACTTTCTTCTCCATCATGTTGAATGGATCTCCTACTAAGAATTTTAGTCCATCCAAGGGTTTTCGACAAAGGGATCCCTTATCCCCCTTTCTTTTTATTCTAATGGTTGAAGGCCTTAGCAGGAAGATCAAGACAATGATTGAGAGAGAGGAGATCAACGGATTAAGGCTTCGCCCAGACTCAGATACTCAAACCCATAAATAATTTGTTGATTATGCTATGTTAATGGGCCACCTGTCAGTACAAGAGGACAAAGCGTTCAAGAGATGTTTGAGTTCCCTTGCCAGGCCCTCAGGCCTTAAGGTCAACAGGGAAAAGCCGCAAGTGTTTTTATTCAACAGTTAAAGGATTTCTTAGAGGAACATAACTCGCATTCTAGGTTTCTAGGGGAGCTCCCTTCCTTCCAAATATCTTGGTGCACCTCTAGCTAAAGGAGTCATAAGGAAAGTATCGTGGGAAGACTTACTAGTTCGCATGAAAAGAAGACTTTCTACTTGGACTTTATGACCTCTCAATATGGTCAATAGAGTAACTCTAATCAAATTGGTTTTGCAAGCAATGTCTATCTACCTTTTCTTCTGTCATAGTGGCTCCGAAAACTGTCCTCAAAGACATAAGGAGTATGCAACGAAAATTCTTGTGGGGAGAGAACATTGAAAGGAAAAAGTGGGCGTTGGCCAGCTAGGACAAGATATGCCAACCTAAATCCCAAGGAGGCATGGGCCTTAGATATCCAAAGAATAACAATGAAGTATTTTGTGCCAAAATATGGTGGGGGTGGGTCACGCATACCACAGAACCATGGGAAAAATTGTGGCATGTCAAATATGGCCAAAATCGTCTAAGGAAAGATCTATTAAGAGATGGGGATTCAATGAATTTATGGGAAAGACTCCTAGCAACATATGCCTAGGCTGGCTGCTCAGGATAATATGGAGACTTGATAGGATAGATGAAGGGAGTTAGGTCTGACAAAGGTTAATCAATTCTGGAAACCTGTAATGGGGGAAGGAGAATACCGAGAATGACATATGCCTGATTGCTGGCGCCAGAGGATCCTTGAGGAGGATTGCTCCAGGCTTTGTGACATCATTCAGAAATGATGTATAAGGACCCACGAAGACTCCAATAAATTGAGATGGGGGTACACACCAAAATGAACCTTAACACTAAGGAATCCTATGATCTATGGGTAAACCATCGGGATGGAAGACTAGATGAGACATATAAGAAAATTTGGAAGATGAACCCATGGCCGAAAGTCGCTACCTTTATTTGGTTAGTCATCTTTTTATTCTTTTTGCAATAAAAAACTGTTTACTATTTTTATAGTATACTCTCTATATAAATAACATTGTACTATAAGAACATTAACGATATCTGTTGGTGGATAAATCTACTCAAGCGGACTCAAGCCAGATCTCCCTAGTCCAAGTGGATTAGAACAAATCAAATACATAATACAATATACTTTCCTAGATCAAATGGAAATGTAAATTAACTAATAGATCACCTACCCGAGGTCTGCAAATCCTCTTCTCTCTTTGTTGATCCAAGCTTGAGAGCCTTCAGACCTTGAGCTGCAAAACCCTGTAGAGCAAGTGGAAACAAGCAAACAATACATGTGTATCCAAACATGAATTGATCTAAGCTAACAGTTAAGGAAGAAAGCTCTAAACATCATCAACACAACAATGTTTATGGAAAGAGATTTGTATTACTATAATCAAGGAGACACATATAACTACATAAAGAAGGAGTGTCACAACCTAGCCTTAACATTACAATCTTCCATCCAACAATCCAAGCCAAGCCTCCAAGGAGTGATGGTAAGCCTCCCAAAGGATGATATCTTGCCTCCCAAAGGATGACATGGATCACCTAGAAATTCCACCAGCATAAGAGTACCATAAACCTTCCTCCCTTCACGATGGAGAGAGGGTTTAATTTATAAGGCTAAATGGATAGAGTAGGTTGAGGATTAGGAGGAGGGGTCTAAGGGATCCTCCCCATAGGTCAGGGAACCGAATGCCACCTCACCTAGATGATAGGGACCTCAGCTCCATTGGATCCCATATTCACTTATGGACTGACAACATTCATGGACACTCTCGCCCCCCCCCCCCTAGCCTCATCCACCTTCGAGAAGAGCCTTGAAGCTTCGATTTTTTCCTCTAAACACCATTGACGCACCTTTCATGAAGGGAAAGAGCGTCGTCACACCTTGTAGGAGGGGAAAGCGTGCCATTAGCGCTTCTAGCATGAAGGGAAAGAGCGTCGGCACACCTTTCCTTAAGAGAAAGAGCGCTTGCCTTCTTAGAGGAAAAAAAAGGTAAAGAAAGAACCTCCTATTCAATGTCATTCAACCAAGGAAACTTTAAAGATTAAGACATAGGGTTAACACATGGCTCAACATAACGAGATTTCATTGTAACAATATCCATTTATTTATAATCTTTTTAGAAAAATGGTTGCTCTTATTTCCTTGTTATTTTGAGGCTTATAAGGTTCCCTTATGATTTGTGTTATAACTTTTAACTTACGAACTTAATGGTGTCAAAACATGCATTTATACAAGATTTACATGTTTTAAGATCAAAACTAAATAAACTTTTGAATTACACATAAGCTTACTAGAAGATATTGAAAAAAAATGATTCCATGTGACAAATCTTTATAAAATTTGTTTTTCTTTCAGTGGAAGCATAAATTCCATGTGACAAAGCTTTATAAAATTTGTTTTTCTCTCCGTGGAAGCATAAAAAATTTGGTGATCGAGGAAACTTTTGAATTTTAATAAACATCTTAATCAAGATTATTAAAAATTCCAAAGGTGGTATTTATAATAAGCACTTTATCTTATAGGTGGGTATTTCAAAGACTTTTCCTTGTGAGATATCTATAAACCCGACAACGAATGACCAATAAAGGTACACCTTATTATTAAAAAGTTCCAAAAGTGTTTATTTCTAATAAACACCTTATATTATAGGTGGGCATTTCAATGACTTTTCCCTATGAAATATCTCCAGCTATACAAAGAATGACAAATAAAGCTGTACCTTATCTTATAGGTGGGCATTTCAATGACTTTTCTATATGAAATATCTATAGGTCAGACAAAGAATACCAAATAAAGCTACATAGAGGAGGAGACTATATAAAGTGTGTTGAAAATTGTAAATAAACTTTGCTTAAAGAGGAGGAGGCTATATAAAGTGTGTTGAAAATTGTAAATAACTTTGCTTAAAGCTACATAGAGGAGGAGACTATATAAAGTGTGTTGAAAATTGTAAATAAATTTTGCTTAAAGCTACATAGAGGAGGAGACTTAAAAAGTGTGTTGAAAATTGTAAATAAACTTTGCTTAAAGCTACATAGAGGAGGAGACTTAAAAAGTGTGTTGAAAATTGTAAATAAACTTTGCTTAAAGCTACATAGAGGAGGAGACTTAAAAAGTGTGTTGAAAATTGTAAATAAACTTTGCTTCGAAAAGAAAGACATTCAATGAAGAAATATATATATAATATGATGTGTTTATTTATTTTTATTAAGGTTTATTATATTTATGAGAAAAAGCTATAGGAGGTCACCTAAATGGGTCTCATCTATTCGCTTTAATTATAGAGCTAATAAGTGAGGCTTTTATATAACAATGTATAGCTATTTGAGGATTTGACCTCGAGACCTTCTGTTCACAACTTACATCACTCGACCACATAAGCTAGCCCACTGAACTTATTATATTTAATGAAAATATATAATAATGAATATAAATAATAAAAAGAAATCTAGCCAACCTCTTAAAATCAAATTTTGAATTGACATTTTGTTTTTAAATATACATGTCAACACCAAAATGAGAACTGAAGAAGTTAAACTTCTTTAATAATTATAAAATAAAGATTTTTAAATAATAAAATTTAAATAATCCAAATGTGATTAAAAATTTGATGACCAGAATTAAAAAATAAAAAGCTTTTATAATTCAACTTTGAATAGCCTTGACTTAATTACCTTCGATTTTTAATGAATTTTGTCCACCATTCTTCTTTGACGATCATTAACCAGCCTGCGGTAGAGCAATGATTGCTGTCGTAGACTCATTGTTGGTCGTTGGATCTTAAAATGGTGACATTCAACAACCTGTAATGATCCTCTCGAAACAATCATTGCTCTGTCGTAGGCAGATTAATTTTCACCTTTCTCTTTCACCGTGTGTTTTCAATGCCACCACTACTCTATTTTCTTGTTCCAACTAACTTACAAGTGGCAACTACTACTATAATGGCTGTGAAATGGAGATTTACGTACGGGTTTGTTGTTTTCCTATGTCCTTTACACACCAGCAATTGTACATAGGCGGGACGAAACATATTTGGATAAGGTGGTTTTGATTAAAAATGTGGAACCATAGATATATTTGTTAGCTCAGCTTCATGAATAATGTGGTGTTAAATATCACTCCTCATCCTAACACTATGTAATTTGGAGCCCTTGGGATATATCCATGGTGGTAGAGAAGTGAGAATAGACTAGTGTTTTAGTGTAAAGGGAAACATGAGGGGAAGGATGGAGGGAGGGAGGAGTTATAGTGTTCTCTAAATATTCTAAATGGAGCATATTCTAAATATAGTTATACTCTAAATATTCTAAATGAAGGTTATTCTAAATACTCATAGTTTCTACTCAAATATGATTTGCACTATGTGCGCCCATGTGTATATGTTTCTTCCTCTTAGGGTTATTCTTGATGTAGAACATTACCAAACTATTTTACATCAATTGTACTAGATTATTTTCAGTGAACATGCGCTTGTGTATCCAATGTTTCTTCGTCGTAAGGCATAAGCCAAGGGGTTTTATTTGATGCAAAACACTACGAGACTCTATTTTACAAAAATTGCATTAGTAAGGTTCATATTGTATTTAGGTAGTCTTAGTCTACGTATTTGTGAATTGATTTATTTTCACCTTTTTTTATGCCCAATGGCTTGAATCTACTGTCATTTTTATTAATTCATGTTTCAATTTTATTAGCTCAAATGATTATTGTGTGTAATGGCTTCTAGAGTTGGGAGGTTGGTTTCCTTTGAGAGATTGGATACTAGTTTTCATAACCAATTTGTCGATTTTTTGAGCGGTGCCTTTGGTTTTTTACACTAGTGGAGAAGCCCTTATCATGGTGTCCTCCTTCGCCAACAAATCCTTAGAGAAACAAGCCTAGATTGGCATCCTCAACTTTAAGCTTGTCGCTATGTGAAAGCTACAACGTCCTCCTTTGGCCATGAATTCACAAAAAATAAAGCAAAGAGTAGCCTCACTTTTAACAGTGGTTAAAGTGGTGTAAGCCATTTTTTTCAAGCTTTAACATTGAAAAGACAACAAATTTGTCACAAATTTGATGAACCTTCCAGGGTTCATATGGTAGTTAAGGTTTGGCCAAAATAATGCCAAACCACCATCTCAATATCTGATGAGTTCAAGAGAAAATTGAAACTCCATAACACTAAAAGATAATGGTATTCCGGATCCAAGATTTGCAACAAGAGAGATATGGTTGTACTAGGTAGAGAATGATGTTTCTCAATTTGAGGATGAACTTCATTACTAATGGCCAAAATGCAGGCCAATAAAGGGGATGTTCCATGACAATGTTTGTATGAGTAAATTCTTGAAGGGGAATATGAGAATAATAGGTTATAAACCTTCATATTGTCAAAGGATGTGTTAGCTTCGAATTAACATAATAAATCAAATTTCAGAATGTTTTAAACTTTGAATTGGATATGCTATCAAATGTAACACCTAAACCCCCTCTCTCTCTCTCTCTCTCTCTCTCTCTCTCTCTCTCTCTCTCTCTGTATATATACAGAGAGAGAGAGAGAAGGTTTTCAATAGTTAATATTTATCAATATAAAAATAATCTCAATAGTTATAGTAAAATGGGCAGAAGGGAAAAATTGCATACATGTAACCAACTTCCCAGTCACAGAACACTCTCGTTAGAATCCTCCCTCAGCCTCCAAAACTCCCATCTCTTCCAAGCCTCCCAATACACTAATATTATTACCAGGTAAATTTAAGATTTAAATGGTGAATGAAATACGATGTTAAAATTAAAACGTCACATAAAAATTTCTTGATGTGCAAGGTAGGACGTCAAATTTCAACCTTGGTTGCAGCCCAACCATCCGACGTATTAATACAAAATTTAAAGAGTGAGTCTCCCTTGAATACGTCATAGTTCTTCGGGATTCAACAAAAGAAACTTTCTATTTGAACTATTCTTAGATTTCTATCCCTACACTTGATTGTGTGGCGTGTATATAGCCTAACATCTTGTCCTAACAAAATTACAATTTTGCATAACATAAGAAAAATTCAAAGACTTTTGAGCTCATACCTACTCGAGGTATTCTGCATGTCGCCTACCATTGAAGGAGGGTTGTTTGAGAGTTTCTTTCTTGCTTCCTTAATGATTGGTTGGACAATTTCTTATGCCATAGCTTCCATTTGGTCCCAATAAAGAGAACTAGAGCCCATGATTTCCTTAACTTCTCATAGTTTGGTCGTTGCTCCAATTCCAATTTTATTAGTATTTCCTTTCTCCTCATCTTCCCCAAATATTTCACTACTTTGTCTTGTTATGTCTAGCTAAATGTGATTTCCCTTTAATTTTTCTACCTAAGACTCTGTAGTGATCATTTGCCTTTGCTTCACCTACATTTATTTAGAGTATGTAAAAGCAAGGACTCCGAGAGACATAAAAATAACACAAATCAAACACAAATAAAACGTGGGTATTTACCTAGAAACACTAAGAAACCAACACTAAAGACATATGTTTTTATTAAACTTGGCCAATCTGGTTGAAGTCATCAAAGAACATGCCACATGAGGCACTTGGCAATGTAGTTCTCCAAGCCTCTAAATAGGATTTATCACTAGCCAATACAAGGGGCTTGTAAACTAACTATAGTAAACCTATTAATGATCAAATCAATGTTAACCTACTTACTCTTGAACCAAGTGAAGATTAACCTAACAAAGAGAACATACAGAGAGAGTTGGAGTCACTAATTTCCTTAACTCCTTGTAGTTGGTCATTGTTCCAATTTCAATTTGAGTACTTTGTCCTATAGCACTCAAACATTGTCCTCGACCTCCTCCAAGGTATCACTAATGTTTTTTTTGTTATGTCTAGATAAATGTGCTTGCCCTTTAATTTTTCTACCTAAGCCTTTCTTGTGATCATTTGTCTTTGTGTAGCCTACATTTATCTAGACTTTAGGTAAACTCAATGACTGTGAGAGAAATAAAACTAACATAAAGTAGGCACAAATAAAACAAGGGTATTTACGTTGGACTTTGAATACTATTCTTCTCAATTATGCATCTTGAGATAGTGTTTGAGAGACCATATGATGAATTATTTCTAAGGAGTCCCAACCACCATTATCTTATAACTCTCATTTGCTTCATAATTGATGCCCCTCGCCAAAGAGCTTGATATTCAACATGGTTGTTGGTGGCTTCACCTATTCCCATAAATTTTTCTTCTTAATTTCCTTTGCGGCCATAAATGACAACCTGTTGAGGCCTGGAAAATCGCAGGTAACAACAGTTACGGATTCTCCCCAATAAATGTTCCCAACGAGCCCGCTACTGTTTGGTATGGGGAATCCGTCCGGTTTACGGTCCGACTACCGTAGGTCAAGTAACAAATTAAAAGGTTTTACCGGTTACGGCCCGGTCCACCGTATATATTTTTAGTTTTTTGTGTTTAAGTTATGTTGTACAAGTGCCTATCTAAAAATGCAATTCTGATAGAGATAACGAGGAGTGTCACAATGTGATGCGTAGGTTTTTACCTCTCTCGCATCTAAATCACAAACAGCCAGAAAAATAATTACAACTAACTAACCTATCCCCGGGGAGAAAAAATTATCAGTTATCAATGAGTAATGTATTTATGTGCATGTATTAAGAAAAATTACAGATAATTGTTACTTATTTCAAAACACATGAACATTAATAGAAATATGAACAACAAGATAGCTTATTGTTTATGACAACCTTCATTACTCATAGTGGAAATTTCACATAATAAACTAGAGTGCATTCATAACATGAACAAAGATTCAATGAGTTAGAATGATCTCACAGTTAATGGACATAAGCTGAAAATGAAATAGTTCACATTCAACTGATCCATAGCAAAGCATTTGAAACATTCCACCAAACTTTCTCCAGCCAAAACTTGTAATTGTTTATTGTAAAAGGAAGTAGTTCTTCTTACAATATACTCTCACAAATGTCCTGCGAAAGAAGTCCTCCCTCACGTCTAAACTCTCCTATATTTATACCCAAAAAAACAAAACCTTTGGGCTACCCCTCGATGACCTTTGGGCTTCCTCAACCTTTCAGTTCCAAAAGTTTGTCTTGTAGTATGTGCTCTTAATTTATACAATATGTTACATTTTAAATTAAAATTTAAGAGCACTTTATGAAGAGGGACCAGCTTGGTCGCTGATGAACTTTTTCCAAGCCTGGGCCTCTGCTGTTATCAATCTACTCAGTAATCTGTTTGTCTTTTTGAGATCCTGTTAATCTCAAACTTTCGCTTTCTTCTTTTCTTTTCTTTATCTCTGCTTCTTTTGCTAGCCTTCTAGCATCTTCTTCCCTCTTTCTGGCCTCTTCTGCTTTTGTCTTTTAGATACATCTTCTTTGCAGCAATCGCCCTATCATAAACATAGCATGTTCTTAGACCATTAAGATTTTACCAAAACAACAAAAACTGTATCAAGCTATTTACCTCCTCCATATGCATTTTGTAAAAATAAACTATACACAGTATTAATGCATGAAAAGAAAACGACAAGGCAAAGAAAATCCTGCAAGTTTGTGTCTTAAAACCCCTAAATCCACTGTCTGTAACAAACTTCAAAACCCAAAAAGAAAACAACTCCCCTTCTTAATCCGAGCCGCATTCAAACTGAAAACATGAACCACATTGCCGCTACTGCTAATCCCTAAAACACTGAACACTATACAGTGCTCTTCATCGTGGAAAAAAAAACCCTAACTGGACCAAACCCATACAAAAACAAGGATTGGAGAAAAAATGTTGGTTTCAAAAAAAAAGCTCCGCACGTATATAATCCCTTGGTGAAAAAGACGGCTGGAAAAAACCCTATCGACGGTCGGAAGCTCTAAACATTGAGAGGATAGTTCAATAGGTAGCCACAATGGCGGGCAACAAACAAACATGGATCCGTGATAGCATAAATCCCGTCGGTGGTTGGAAGCTCTAAGTGCTACAGGTCGGCGACTCAAACCTGAATGCTTCCGCAGTGTCGGCGATGCAAGCTTAAGCGTTGCCATAGTGTCGACGAAATCGAGTACTAAACACCGCCATAGTCATGTATCGGAGATCGAAAACACTAAATTCTAATGCGTCGACAGTTGAAACACTAAGCGTCAGGTCATATAGTGTGATCGACAACCGCAACCAGATTCACAAACAACTACGGTTTCGTGACAAAACACAACCCGTCGGCGATCGAAAGTTCTAACTGCTAAAGGTCAGAACCTTAAACGTGAACGTCTCTGCCATGTCGACGCTGTAAAGGACAAACCCTCTAATCAAAGTCAAAAAACGTTTCGATAGCGAAAAACAAAGTCATCAACAATCAAAAGGTCAGAAAAAATAAAGGCCACGGAATCGGTGAGAATAAAAACTTTTCGTCGGGATGTTCACCGTTTCCCTTTCGAAACGTCGGCGGCATAGATAACTAATGCCTTGACTCAATCTTCAACTGACTTCCAACAGCGACCGAAGAAAAAAAAACGTTAAGTGTTCAAAATAAAACGAAAGGCTTTTCGGCTGGGCGACGTAAATATTAGTTCGTTTAACCTTCGATACAATGGAAAAAATAGTCAACCAATCATCTGACTTCCCAAAGGTCAAAAGAAATCAACAAACCTGCTAGAAAAAATCAAAAGGAGGGTCCAAAATTTTGTAGAAATTTGGGAAAAAGGTTGCAGCTGCAACAATTGGCGACTACCTGGTGAACACAGATCTCTGGACAATTTCTTCTTTAAGTAACAGACTATTTTGACAATAAATACCAACATGTTGAATTCTTCTAGATGTATGGATTTCCCAAATGGCAGATGTATGTACTTTTAATCATTGATGATAGTCCAATTTAGGGAAAATGGAAACCAAGATTTCAAAGTCTAGATAACTCTTTTGAGGCTAGGAATATGAATTTCATTTTTTACCTCTGTCTTCGGGTAGCTCCCAGCTTGGACACCATAGGAATGTAACATATGGTAAACAAAAATATTCCTTTGTTCCTCATTCCCATGCCATTTTGCACCTTTGTGCTTTTGGACTTTTGTCCTTTCTTTTGAGTCCTCCTTTTTGCCTTCTTTCTGAAATTTTTATTCAAGCTCCTCTATCCATAGTGTCCTTTTATGTGAGAGATGTATTTAATTTTCAGCCCACGGACGGAGAAGAACTTTGGCAATCTTGTACTAATATGGTTCAGTACTTTGTTTTGATACATATTGTTTTCTTAGGAGTTTTTTTACTCTTGCTTGCCTTTTGGATTTCAATTCTTGGCATGGGATCATTTAAATATAATATACTGTTTACCATGCTTCCTCTCCATGGGTCTTTTGTTGTCACCCCCTAAGACATTTTTAATGTGAGATGGATGGAGCCTCGAAATAGTATTCCAGACCTTTTGATCCTGAGTTATTTTACAAGGATTAAGTAGGACTTCAATGTGTTCATAGCCATTTAGGAAAACTGCTAAACTGGAAGAAGAATTTTCAAATAAATCAATAGTACACAGTCTTATAATCAAGTATTTTAGTTAATCCAGAATTCTGATGAACTCCATGCAACCAAAAGTTGTGCTTCTTTATTAAAATCAATTAAACCTTAATAAACCAAAATAAACAAATCAAAACAAAACAAAGCAACCAGTTTATTTATGTACAAGATAACCAAGAAATAAAAATCAAGACAAATCAAGTTTGAGAACTAAACCATTAACTGGTAAGTTTTCTTCCCACCCCTGTAAATCTAGCAACTTGTGAGTTGAGGGGCTAAGATTGGCTGCAATTTGAAAAGGCCTACCCTTTATCTAGTTCTACCGAACTTTAATTAAAAACTACATCCGAAACTAAATCTACTATTTTATAGTCAATCTCATCAGCCTGTGAAAATCGAAGGAGATCGGGCTGGGTGTTTGGTGTACTGCTGGCTTCTTCAGCTTGGTAATTTCCCAGTTCCAATTCAATGAAGTAATTTCCCAACACAGAATTCACTGGTTCATTTTTTCCCTCCAACTGAGTAACATTAAACTTCATTTGAGGCTCTCTTAATATTTTTATCTGATTGGGAATTCCCTTATGAGGCAACCACAGATGTGACCAATCTGATGCGAAGTATCCATCTAGCCTTGCAGACCAGTATCAACTCAAAACAAGTCCATAAACATCAGGTATGTCTGCTACTACAATATCGATGTATTGACATACCTTCTCATTTGCAGATAAGCGAATTAGAACATCTTCCATTTCTCCTATTACTTTCACAGTTGTCCTGTCTAATTGAATAACCTGCCAATTGGATGGTTTAGGCTGTCCATTAATTCTCTTGCAGACTGAAAGTGGCATAACATTGATTGATGCCCCTGAGTCTACTAAACAGTTGTGCACGTTATAGTTGAAAATCTCAAAAGTTAGGAGAAATGGTGGGGTTTTAAACTTAGACTTACCTCCCACACTTGCTTCAACAACTTCTTCTTCAGGTTGGTTTTCAGTGGGAAGATCTTCTTCTGGTACTTCAAGTGTTTTTAAAAGTTTTTCTTTCTACTGAGGTACATTACACATTTCAAATAATGAGATATTTTCCTTAGCCTTTTTAATGTCTTCCACAACATCATACCCCATCTCAGGTGCTTTGAGATTCTTCTTGACATTATCAACCTTGTCTTCAATAGGCTTAACAGGCATGTTAATTTTCTTAGGATCTTGACTTGTAATGGTAAATTCAGGTATTTTATCAGTTGTAGTGTTCTTCTATATTTTCTTCATATTTTCTTAATCTTCGGAAGTATTGAATTGTCTTCTTTTAACAAACTCTGACTTTTTGTTGTCACATTGGTTTCTAATGTTTCCTCTTGTTTCAGAGAATTTTCCTCTTCTATATCAAACATTGAGACACAGTCCCATAAAACCAAAGTATCCTCCCCTTGTTTTTCTGTAGATTGATTATCTTTTTCGTCCTCTTTACCAGTTTTTGTAAGTTTGGAATCCAATAATTGATTCATTACCAATGTCATAGAATTTATCCATTGGGGGCAATTCTTCTCAGAATGAGGCTACTGATGAAAAGTGCAAAAATTATCCATGCCTACATCAGTTAAATTCATTGCTACAGGACTATGTGGAGGAGGCTTAGGTTGACTGTTGTCTTCCCTTTCTTTATAATAAGGCTTATGTGATTTGTGAGCCTCTCTTTCCCTCTCTAAATCTATCACTCTGTTGGATAACTTTTGCATCATCTTCAACATCCCTTCAAAATCCTGTGACTGCTCATCCTTAGGCTTAGTCAGTAATAAAGGTTTTTTGCTTCCAAACATATTTTCTCCCGACTGCTCAGGATAATTTTCTATGATTTCCAACTCAGCCTCCACTTTCTTAGCTTCTTCATAAGTGTATGCTAATGTAGGTCTCACTGATCTCTCAGCAAACATGGCTAGATCAGGCCCAAGGGTTGAGGTATAGTATTCTATTCAGATGGCTTATTTAATGCAGTAAAATTGTTTAGGTAAGCAACAAATCTTTGAGTGAAATCATGTACTTTTTCTTTTCTTTCTTTCTTTAGTGCACATAACCCCTTCATCAAGGTTGCATGAGTTTTTTGAACTGCATATTTACTTCTAAACATTCTCTCAAATGTGTTCCAATCTGTGATTGAATTTGCAGGAAGTGCAAAATACCATGAGGCTGCTTTTCCTTTCAGAGTGTGGGGAAACAATCTACACACTACATCTTCATGCTCCCCAACTCGTAATCATTTTATAGCCAAGTAAAAACTTTGTAAATGATCATCTACCAAAACTCCTTCACCTGGTTCAAACTTGGGTAACATCTTGTCAAAAGCTTGAGGCAAATCATGCAAGGGAGGTGTCAAATTTAAAGGTGACCTAGCTTTCCAAGAAGGTGGTGGAGGTGGTTGGTTTGCATTTACATGAGCCATTATTATGAGTGGAGAATGAGGTGGTGACTGAACAGGGGTCCGAAAAGGTGAACAGTAAGGTGAATATGGGTCCAACTGATTCAAAGGTTGGTCAACTTCTTGTAAGGCTGCTTCTACCAGTTCTTCAAGATATTCTACCAACAGTGAGTCTTCAAATTTAGGGTGATCTTTCTTCTGATACTCTCTTTTAGGTAAGTCAGAAATGATAGGTAATCCTCCAATATTTTTCACATATGCCCTTGTAATTCTTCTTAAATAATCAACCACTTCGTTATCTATAGGATACAGATACCCTTTCTCTTTATCTTCAGGATTGGATCTGTGAAACAAAATACTTTCAGAACTGTCACCGGTGGAGTGATTTCAAGGAAAAGAGTTTCCTCGGCCAACCATGCACTGGTGGCCCTCCTTCTAGCGCTAAAAACTGTTGAGGCCTGGAAAATCGTAGGTAACAATAGTTAGGGATTCTCCCCAATAAACGTTCCCAACTAGCCTGCTACTATTTGGTATAGGGAATCCATCCGGTTTACGGTCCGACTACCGTAGGTCAAGTAACAAATTAAAAGGTTTTACTGGTTACGGCCCTGTCCACTACATATATTTTTAGTTTTTTGTGTTTAAGTTATGATGTGCAAGTGCCTATCTAAAAATGCAGATTGATAGAGATAACGAGGAGTGTCACAATGTGATGCGCAGGTTCTTACCTCTCGTCTTAACTCTCTCGCATCTAAATCACACACAGCAAGAAACTAAATTTAACTAACTAACCTATCCCTAGGGAGCAAAATTATCAGTTATCAATGAGTAATGTATTTCTGCGCATGCATTAAGAAAAATTACAAATAGTTGTTACTTATTTCAAAACACATGAACATTAATAGAAATATGAACAACATGATAGCTTATTGTTTATGACAACCTTCATTACTCACAGTGGAAATTTCACAGAATAAACTAGAGTGCATTCATAACATGAACAGAGATTCAATGAGTTAGAACGATCTCACAGTTAATGGACATAAGCTGAAAACTAAATAGTTCACATTCAATTGATCCATAGCAAAACATTTGAAACATTCCACCAAACTTTCTCCAGCAGAAACTTGCAATTCTTTATTGTAAAAGGAAGTAGTTCTTCTTACAATATACTCTCACAAATAGCCTGCGAAAGAAGTCCTCCCTCACATCTAAACTCTCCTATATTTATACAAAAAAAAGCAAAACCTTTGGGCTGCCCCTCGATGACCTTTGGGCTTCCTCAACCTTTTAGTTCCAAAATTTTGTCTTGTAGTATGTGCTCTTAATTTATACAACATGTTACATTTTAAATTAAAATTTAAGAGCACTTTATGAAGAGGGACCAACTTGGTCGCTGATGAACTTTTTCCAAGCCCGGGCCTTTGCTGCTATCGATCTGCTCAGTAATCTGTTGGTCTTTTTGAGATCCTGTTAATCTCAGACCTTCACTTTTTTCTTTTCTTTTCTTTATCTCTGCTTCTTGTGCTAGCCTTCTAGCATCTTCTTCCCTCTTTCTGGCCTCTTCTGCTTTTGTCTTTTAGATACATCTTCTTTGCAACAATCACCCTGTCATAAACATAGCATGTTCTTAGACCATTAAGCTTTTACCAAAATAACAAAAATTGTATCAAGCTATTTACCTCCTCCATATGCATTTTGTAAAAATAAACTATACATAGTATTAATGCATGAAAATAAAATGACAAGGCAAAGAAAATCCTGCAAGTTTGTGTCTTAAAACCCCCTAAATCCATTGCCTGTAACAAACTTCAAAACCCAGAAAGAAAACAACTCCCCTTCTTAATCCAGGCTGCATTCGAACTGAAAACATGAACCACATTGCCGCTACTGCTAATCCCCAAAACACTGAACACTATATAGTGCTCTTCATCGTGGAAAAAAAAACCCTAACTGGACCAAACGCATGCAAAAACAAGGACTGGAGCAAAAATGTTGGTTTCAAAAAAAATGCTCCGCACGTATATAATCCCCTGGTGAAAAAGACGATGGGGAAAAACCCTATCGACGGTCGACAACTCTAAACATCGGGAAGATAGTTCAATAGGTAGCCGCAACGGCGGTAAACAAACAAACATGGATCCACAACAGCATAAAACCCATCGGCGGTTGGAAGCTCTAAGTGCTACGGGTCGACGACTCAAACCTGAACGCTTCCGCAGTGTCGGCGATGCAAGCCTAAGCGCTGCCATAGTGTCGGCGAATCCGAGTACTGAACGCCGTCGTAGTCATGTATCGGAGATCGGAATCACTAAATGCTAATGCATCGGCAATTGAAACACTAAGCATTGGGTCATATAGTCTGATCAACAGCTGCAATGGCAGATTCACAAACAACTATGATTCCGCGAGAAAACACAACCCGTCGTCGATCGAAAGTTCTAGCTGCTAAAGGTCAGAACCTTAAACCTGAACGTCTTCGCCGTGTCGGCGTTGCAAAGGACAAACCCTCCGATCAAAGTAAAAAAACGTTCCGATAGCGGAAAACAAAGTCATCGACAACCAAAAGGTTAGAAAAAATAAAGGCCACGAAATCGGCGAGAATAAGAACTTTCCATCGGGATGTTCACTATTTCCCTTCCGAAACGTCGGCGGCATAGATAACTAATGCCCCGACTCAATCTTCAACTGACTTCCTACAACGACCGATTAAAAAAAAAAAACCGTTAAGTGTTCAAAATAAAACGAAAGGCTTTTCGGCCGGGCAACGGAAATATTAGTTTGTTTAACCTTCGAAACAACGGAAAAAATAGTCAACCAATCATCTGACTTCCCAAAGGTAAAAAGAAATCAACAAACTTGCTAAACAAAATCAAAAGAAAGGTCCAATTTTTTTTTTAAAATCTAGGAAAAAGGTTACAACTGCAACACAACCTCAATGCACTTGTCACCCCTTTTGTTTGGCACAAGTTATAATATCTATATTTAATAATTTATTAATGTAAACGTGATTTATAAAACATATCCCCTCCTATCATTTGGTTTTCATGCAAAGAAATCCTTTTCAAACAAAACAAGCTTAGATATAAATAAAAAATATTCATATAAAAAAAGGTTCTTATTATTAAAGTTTTAGCCAACAAGACTAAACAAGTAACAATATGAAAGCATGCTATGAGGAGACATAATGAAATTTTGAAAAAGCCTTTAAAAATAAAGTTTTATAAATAATTTGGGAAGTAACAATATGAAGCATGTGGGCTTGGCCCCAATCAAATTTGGAATTTAGGAAGTTTTGTTCGTTATGAGAACTTTTTTTTGGTTAAATATTTTTAAATATTTTTTTATAATTAGATTATTAATTTTTTTTTGTTAGTTTTTAGAGAGGCTGAACTTTGAAACCTGTTTTTAAATCTAAATTTACTTAAATTTTAATTACAAGTAATATCTATGCTAGTGAGTGTATATTGCATAATATTGGTTTGTGTTATTTTTGTTAAGTAATTTTGTTAGATTTATGTTGTTTTTTAACAGGAACGGTTATGGAGTTTATTAAAAATCAGCAATAGATTGCTGTAGAAAGGTACATGACAGCATTCACCTCGCTACCACTTCGTTCAGTCAATGACCATCCGAGGAGCTAAGGAGGAATATCACTTTGAACAACCGAATTAACTATTAGACCATTAAGATCCGCATCTATGGCTTTATTGGCTGCCATGTCCGCCAAGGCGTTAAGATCTCTTAGAATATGATAGAATATAATCTTTCGAAACAGCTTGGAAATGGACCTGATTCTTCTTGTCAATTTAGCTGTCCTATTGTTATCGCTTTTTCTTCCTCCATTCATTGCCTGGATGATAATCCTGGAGTCCCCAAAAACCAGGACTTCTTCAACCTTTTTAACCAGCAATTGTTTTAGGCCTTGCCATAGCCCATAGGCCTCCGCTATATTATTAGTTTCATAAACAATATTCCAGCTGTACTCCACCTCGACTTCCCCGTCAGGATTGATGATGACTCCTCCTCCTCCGACCTTCCCTGGGTTCCCTTTGGAAGCCCCGTCAAAGAAGAGCTTAAAAATTTTCCTCTCTTTTAGCAAATTGCCAAACTGAGAATTATCCATCCTGATCTCCCACACCTCCAGTTTCTTAGCAGCAACATATTTATCAGCCAGGGGTTTGAAATTTCGCTTCCACTCTTTTTCTTTTTCGGTTAGAGTACCTTTATTGCTCGGAAGCTTTGAGATACTTATAACCTCCATAATGAATGCCTGAATTTTGACTGCTATCTTACACGTGGGTTGCTTTTTATCCTGAAATATCCTGTAGTTCCTTTCATTCCATAAACACCAGCATATCAGTTTTGGGATTTTTAGCCAGCAGCTTCTCATGCCCCTATTCTCAATCAGCTCGCCCTGGTACAGTTTTTCCCAATTGTAAAAGCAGTTGTGTATATTCTCCGGCATCCTCCTTAACCCTCCCCAGCTATCGAGCGCGTCCTTCCACACTGAATTGGCATAAGAGCACTGAAAAAATAGATGCATTATGGTTTCTCCAGCGGCTGCACATAAGGGACATCTGAATGGACCAACGATCCCTTTCCTTTCCAAATTCTCGCCTGTTAGAATTCTTCCATGCAGCAGCGTCCAAGTAAAGAGGTCGATCTTGGGCATCGTGATGTTGGTCTAGTTATAATTCCAGATTTTGGGATTGCCAGGGACGTTAAAATCAGCAGAGAAACGTTGGTATCCTTCAGAGGCGTTGTAATTTCCTGATTGATCTCCCCATCCACGCTTGTCCCTTCTATTTTGGCAGAGTGGGGCAATCCCAGCCAGGTGGTCGAGGATCTATGACTTCTCTTCATCAAGATCATCTGGAAGATCCGGTAAATTCCAGCCAATCCATCGCTTGCCCTCAGAATTCTCCCACTTGGAAATGTCCCAGATCGTTGTCATCCCCAGCGCGTCCATCCTTTGCTGCAGGCGAGGTAGCTGTGGAGGAATCTTACCTAGAACAAAGCCATTCCAAATATTAATGAGTTTCCCATTGCCTGGGACCCAGTGCAGACCACCAATGAACTGAGGCAGCGCCTTTAGACAGATTTTGTGGATAGTGGATCCATTCTGGCTCATATGGGCACCTTCCAGACATCTGAGCCGAGTACCCCTAAAATACTTAGCTTTCAGCACTAGGCTGGACCAAGAGGGCTTGGGGACTAGCAGGTTCCAGATCAGTTTGGCTCCCATAGCCAAATTTTGGGTCCTGAGATCTCTGATGTGGAGGCCTCCCTCAGACTTTGGGAGCTTAATAGTTCTCCAGCTTACCAACACAAACTTCTTGCTTCTTCCAGCGCTTCCCCCCTGCCAGAGAAAGGACCTTATCAATCCTTCTATTTGGTTGATGGTTTTGACTGGAGCTAGAAGGAGAGAGCTTTGATAAATCAAGAAGCTGTTCAAGACAGCCTTGATTAAGACTACCTTCCCAGCCAAGTTTAACCAGGTTGATCCCCAACCTTGGATTTTGGTTTTAATTTTCTCCACAACAGGATTCCAGGCCGAGCTCTTGGCCTTGGTTTTGAAGATGGGAACCCCCAGATAGTTGAAGGACTCCCAGTTAGTGACCCCGCCCATGTTGAGGCTCCGGGAGATATCTGACATTTCCCTCGGATTGATGTTCCAGCCATAGATCTGGCTTTTCCTAAGGTTAACTTGGCCTCCAGAAGCTAGACAGTAATGGTTCAGCTCAGTCTTGAATCGTCGGCCTATAATGTTACTAGCACCGCCTAGTAAGATAGTGTCATCCGCAAATTGCGCGTGGTTAATTTCCTTGATGCCTCTAGCCATTTGAATTCCGGGGAGATCCTGGTCAAGCCTGGTAGTCTCTAGCTGAAAGCTAAGAACAGAGGCTTGGATGGCATAGAGGAGTGGAGAGAGCGGGCATCCTTGCCTCAGGCCTCTCGAGGCTTGGAAGAAGGGGCCAGCTCTTCCGTTAACAAGTGGGGCAATCCACGGGTTGCTAATACAAGCCCGGACCCAAGATATAAAATCAGAAGCGAAACCAAATTTCTGCATCACCTGGAAAAGGAAGGGATGGCTGACCCTGTCAAAGGCATTGGCAAGATCGATTTTGACCACCATTCCTTTATCACCGTTCTTCAAGCTGGAGTGTATAGCCTCTTGAACTAAAATGATGTTTTCCCATATCTTCCTGCCTTTTACAAATACTCCTTTATTCTCAGGGATCAGTCTCAGAAGGATATGCTTGAGTCTGCCTGCCATAACCTTGGTGATGATTTTATAGCCTATATTGCACAAAGAAATAGGCCTGAACCTGTCAAAGTATTTGGCCTCCTTCTCTTTGGGAATTAAGGCCAGGAATGTCGAATTGGTGCTTCCGCCGATTTTACTGCATCTCTGGGACTTCCAGACCATTTTAATTAAGTCTTTCTTAATGATGTTCCAGCAAAGCTTAACAAAGGTAGCATTAAATCCATCTAGTCCCGGGGCCCTGTCGTCCTTCATTCCATCAACGGCTCTCTTAATCTCCTCCATCGAAATAGCCTGGATGAGAGACTCATTATCGCTGGTTTTAATGGAACTGGGTATTAGATTCAAGATTTCAGCGTCCTCCACAACTGGCTGGGCCGTGAAGAGTTCACTGAAATGTCTGGATGCTTCAATTTTAATTTCTTCATGACTGGTTATAATGCGTTCCTGGGTGTGGATTTCTTTCACACAGTTGAAATTGTCTCTCGTTGCCGCCTGCTTATGAAAATACCTTGTATTCTTATCCCCATCAACCAGCCAATCGCATCTAGCCTTAATCTTCCACCAATCAAACTCGATTTTGCAAGCTTTATGAAGTTTAGCGTGTAATAAAGCTTCAGCGTGGAGATCCTCTGCGTCCACGTCTTTGACCTCCAAGGCAACCTGGTGGGACTTGAGCTCCTTCACTGCTTGAGTTTTTTGGTCTAAAGGAGAAGGGATAGTTCTGGCCCAAAGCTTAAGGCGCTTTTTCAGTCTTTTTAACTTTTCCTCCCAAACGTAGAAGGGAGAATCAGTGACCGGGGGGACCACGAATTAGCTACGATTTGGAGGAAGTCAGAGTGAGTTGCCCAAAGGGGATTAAACTTGAAAGGTATTGGTCCCCAATTCTTGTTAAAAGCCATCTCAAGGAGAATGGGCCTATGGTTAGAGACTCCAAATGGCAGAATTTTGGAAGAAATATTCATCCCCAGCAGGAGGAAGGAGTCCTGGACTAGGAACCTGTCGAGTCTTGCGGCAATATGTCCAGGCCCTACTCTTTTATTATTCCAGGTATACTTTCCAGCAGTAGGTTTAATGTCCATGAGATTCCATTCTAGGATGATTTCATCTACAGTCTCCCTTATGGGATCCCTGATCAAGGACCCACCTCTCTTTTCCTCTTGGCTTAGGGTGACATTAAGATCACCTGCAAGTATGATGTTACCTTGCATATTACTCTTCTCCTCACGCAGAAGATTCCAGCAGGAATTTTTCTCTGCAACAGAATTGGGAGCGTAGATATTGAAGATACTTACCAGTGAGTTTGAGACTTTCTGCCTAAGCTGGGTGAGGATCCAATGGTTGCTGTGCTTGATGGCAATGATATCAAATTCTTTGTCATTCCATAGGGTTCCAATGCCGCCAGAAGCCCCTCTTGAACTTATTGCAGCTTTTCCTTTGCCTTTCCATAATTTTTGACTAACTTGGAGGAAGACGGCTTCCTCCATCTTGGTCTCCTGGATCAGAAAGATGCCCGGCTTATGTAAAGAAGATAGATCTAACATTGCTTCTTCTTTGATTTTACTTCCAAGACCTCTACA
Organism: Pseudotsuga menziesii; assembly: GCA_001517045.1. NCBI lineage: Eukaryota > Viridiplantae > Streptophyta > Pinopsida > Pinales > Pinaceae > Pseudotsuga > Pseudotsuga menziesii. Next base: position 456,021 of record LPNX010186671.1, read on the forward strand.
GTTCCAGGAGAGGACCTGCATTACTTACTTTTGGGGAGCTTAGGCATCCCTTTCTGGGCATGCCCTTGCTGTCGGGTGTTCCTAGCGGAATTTAGGAGCTTTTCCAAGGTTAGTTGAGAGCCTTGCAACTTATCCTTATAGGAAGCCTGCTCTCTTATTTCTTTCCTGGATTTTCTTCCCTTTGTTTTAGGCATTCTCGGAGTGGTTATTTCGATTTCCCCCTCCTCCTCTTCCTCTTCCTCCGATCCAGAGTCTTCTTCTGATTTCCCCAAGGTATCCCCTGTAGTGACCGGGGCCTTTTCTTCCTCTTGATCCTTCAAATGTTGTGCTGATATTTCTGCTTCAGATTCTTTGTTCCCTTCATTGCTGGATTTCTCACCAATTTCAATGAGATCTTCCCTTATTTTCGCCATTGCTTTAGTCTTGGTTGCTTCCACTGATCCTTCAAGATTAGTGGCCCTTATTTCATTGGCCCCTTCACCTTTTTTAGGGCCCTTCCCGGATTGGTGTTTGGTTTTAGATCTAGACACCTTTTGCCATCCCTCCGCCTTGTCCTGCTGGTTCTCAGGCTTTTTTGGACAGTTGCGAATGAAGTGCCCGTACTCATGGCATCCTCTGCATTTGAAGGGCAGCTGTTCATAATCAAGTTTTTGGAAATGGGACCAGCTTCCCACGGTTAACTTGATAGCTTCAGGAGGTCCAGCTTCTAGATCGACCTCCACGCAGATTCGAGCACAGGCGTATTGGTCTTTTGGGCTAGCCATATCTATGTAATTCCCCAGCGTAGTCCCTATGGCCTGGAGGGATTTAGGGTTCCAGCAATGCATAGGGAGATTGGGCAGCCTGACCCAGACTAGCACTGCTCTTGGCGTGTCAGCCTCTGGATTGAAATCCGGCGTCCACTTGTTGAGGTAAAGGCCTTGCGGCCCCATGAAGTAGGGCCCATTTTTGAAGATCAACTCTTTATCATCCTTGGATTCGAAGTCGAAGAGGAAAAAACCTTGCCCGACGGAGTAGGAAGCAACATTGTTGGTGATTAGGGGTCTCCAGTTTCTTTGAACCCAGCTGTCCGTTGTTTTGGGCGAAGGCCAAAGCCCCGTAAATTGACCGATCAGGGCTCGATCTACCAGGGAAAGAGCAACCCGGATGGTTTCCTCCGGAGGAAGGGCAACCTCCGGCACATTTTCAAGCCTTTTGACAAATTTCGGGGGTTCGATTTTGCCGGATCTCTTGTTGTAGGATGAGATTAAACGATCGAATTCATCCAGATGAGGAACTTGGGATGGATCTCGATCCTCACCAGGGATCGGAGTGCCCATCTTTAGCCCTCCAGCATTGCCAGAGCGACCTCTGACAGCAGACCACGCAGGTGAATGGTAGATCAGCAACTCCCTTGGCAGAATCCATGATCTGGTTCCAGGCCAGATCCGTTCCTCTCGCCCCTCACGATCTTAGGCAGCCTAGAGTGTGCTGGTCACCTCCAGGTCGCTCCTCGTGCAGTCGTTCAGTCCTCCTCAAGGAGAATGAAGACTTAACACATAGGAGATTCACAATTTTTCAAGGCAATGAAAAACCAATTTTGTTAGATTTATGTTAACTATATAATAAAAACTAATTTCTTCTTTACTTAAATTCTTTAATAAAAGTTTATTAATAAAAGAATTCTACTTCAGAGTTGAAGAGTAACTCTTTTAATGAAAGTTTATCTAATTAGACAAATAAAAGCTCAAAAAGCCCCCAAAAAAAGAAAGTAAAAAATAGAGATGAAATGAAATTCCAACCTTGGACCCAATAAAAAAAAGTTATATATGTTTCTTATTTTACTTTTAAACTTGGTATGGTAAGATAAGTTTGAATTATTGTAACTCAGAGTAAGTACAGCTGGCATAGAAATGTTCAACGAAACAAAATTAAAGTTGTTATTGTCATTGTTTATTGAGAAAATAAAAATGGTCAATTAAACACAATACAAAACAAGAGCTACATGATAGCTAGTCCCTGGTGCTTAATTTAAAGATAGTTAAATTGCAACCCTTACAATATTCATTTAACCAAAAGTAATTTCTATTTAAAGTAAAAAATAAAATGACATATCTTTATATTGTTTATTCAATACAACTTCATTAGAATTCCTCTTCCATGAATTTATGTTCTATAACATCCATTATAATTATAAAAATAAAGAATTTATAAAATTAAAAAATAATTAAATTTGTTTTTAATTATAAAAATAATTTAATTTATTAAAATATGGCATAAAAATTTGAAAAAAATAACAAACCAATAAAAAATAAATTATTTCATTTTTCACATGATTTAACGAGTCACATAAAAAACTCAAAAGCATAATTTACTCTAAACTACAAATATTACAAGCATTTAAATGAATATATATATATATATATAATAATAAAAACATTTAATGTAGGGTTTTTAACTAATTAATTTCATAAGATGTAATTCTTTTGATGATGTAACATGTGCATCTAAACTAGAGTACATATGTCTCTTGCTAAGAATTGTATATTATTTAAAATCTATTATATTGAGCAAGGCTTATTTCGAAACTTGAGTAACATTAATGGTGTTTGTACACTAGTGTACATGTGTCTTTTACTCAAAATTTAGATTATTAGAAAGCTATTCCAATTCCAGTTGTCTAAACAAGGGACTTTTTGACTTTTTGTGTCTTTTACTCAAAATTGTAGATTATTAGAAAGCTATTCCAATTCCAGTTGTCTAAACAAGGGACTTTTTGACTTTTTGTGTCTTTTACTCAAAATTGTAGATTATTAGAAAGCTATTCCAATTCGAGTTGTCTAAACAAAGGACTTTTTGACTTTTTTTCCGGTATTTTTTACCAGTTTTTCACCATGAATTTTCACAAAATTTTCAAAACTCTCAAAAACACTGCTAAATCTTACAGAGTGTGGATGTTGAGGGGTTTTCATGTCACTTGATTTCATTTCTGAGCTTAAGATTATCTAACAAACAACATAAATTGCAAATTTTATGGATTAAATTCAAGGATTCCGAGAAAAAATCTGCCTCAAAAGTCAATGTCCCCTGAATAAACAATTCCATCCCAATTAACCACACTTATTTCAACACTGGAATAACATTAATGGAGCTTGTACTCTAGTGTCTGTTGCTAGAAATTATAAATTATATGAAAAGACAATTGAATTTTTTTTAAAGTAATCTGCAATGATTACAAAATAAGAAGCATTGTATATGTACCAATCAAATGGTAGATAATTACAAATAAAATATATTTAAAAAAATATAAATTTATTTTTATAATGTTTATCTTACAGTAGATGAATAAATTTTTGGTCTAACAACTTGGTTCATATAAGGTCAAAGATTATCGATTGCAATATAACCCTGCCGCGGCAGGGATAATCGGTATATCACAGTGAAACTTGCAATTGTTATGCATTTAGTAGAATTGATTTTTTATCGAAAATATATTGACAGCACGTATTCAGAGATTGGTTCTTTCTTAAACAGCACCACGACGTAGATTCAAGAAGCTGTAAACCAGGTAGAACATGACGGGAATGCGGAAGAATAATCTACCGCAGTAGCCGTCTCTTAAAATCCTTCACAAGAAATTAGCTAATTTGCGCCCGGAAGCGGCCTTGAGGGAAAAAAGTGAGTTAATTTGTAATCCACAAGCAAAATCGCGTTTTCTGGCAAGTTTTGTTTTGTGTTTTTATTTTAAATTCTGAATTCCTTGCAAATTTGAAGTATCTGCTAAGACACTGCGGTTCGGCATGGGAAATTCAGGCACTTTAACGAACTTCATGATTTTGCGCCAAATTTGAAGCTTTTTCTGCATTAATTGAATATTCCTTTAAATGATTAGCATTTTGGAATCCACAGACAAATTCGCGTTTTCTGGCCAGTTTTGTTTTGCTTTTTATTTTAAAATATGAATTCTTTGCAAATCGAAGTATTTGCCAAAATCCTGTGCGGATTCGACATGAGAAATCCAGGCATTTGAACAAACTTTATGATTTTGCGCCAAATCTGAAGTTTTTTCTGCGATAGTGGAATTTTCCATAAAAAGATAGCATTTTTTGAAGTCTCATCTTAAGAAAATATCCATTTCTATGATAATTTCGGTCTTGTAAGCTTCTGTATAGATTTCAATGATTTCTCACAAATGTTTCAAATGTTTTGATTTTAGCATGTGTAGGTAATTTTCCGTCAGTGTATTCCTGAAGAAATTGAGGACTCTATTGATTTTCAGGCAATTTAATTTTTTTATCTTTTAAAGAATGGGTACAAGAACTTGATCTGAAAACAAATTCCTTTGGTTAAGGTCATTTTCTTCAAGTTTGTGTTGTAATTCCAGTGATCTCTACGAATTATTTCGGTTTTCAGAAGAAATTTAGGATTATATTGATCTCCAGACAAGAAGGTGTCATTATTATTTAAAAAATAGTGCAAATAAATGGAATCCTTAGTTCTAGAGACCAACATTTTTTTTAAATTTTATTATTACTGTAATTGGATAGGAATAGTTTCTTAGAAGAAATTTATTATTATTAGTTATTTCCTTCCAAGAATTTTATTATCATTAGTTAGGAATCTAGGTTAAAGAGCTAGTTGGCCTCCGCAAACAAACATTTTTATATTCTTAGCTACCCGTCACTTTTGGTTTGTCATTCCTCGAGAACTGTAAATTGCTGTTCTTCTGTCTAATAGCTCAGCTCAGAAACGGTAAATCTTTTTCCTCAAATTAAATATTATATTCTGCAGTCCAGAAACGGTAAATAGTTCCTGTCTGCGTAAGATTAATTTCCTTCAGCTCAGAAATGATCATGCTTGTCAAAATAAATTGTTTGCTTTTGTTCAGAGGTGTTAAATGTTACGTTTCCTCTAAGGATTGCAATGTTGTCGAAGAAATGTTAAAGTTTAGTCCTTGCATATGCGTTGTTATCTTTTTCCTACGCGGATGTGAAAATTATTATGCGTTGTTATCTTTTTCCTACGAGGAATCAGTCTACCACGAGCTGAGTAATTCTAGATTTTGCTCATGCACTGTTTTCTTTCACACGAGTAACAGAAAATATTCTCCCCGAAAAAAAGATCTGGTTCCCACCTCAGAAAATATAGATTTTGCCTATTGCCCAAAGCAGTCTTTTTTTCTATCCAGAAAAGCTAATTTGCCCCTCTTTTAACAGGAATAAACCTCTTTACGATCAGAAATGGTACATTTTGACGGTCACTCCACGGATTGCTTTGCTTTGGTTAGAAATGATAAGTTTGGTTGTTTTGTACAGATGAGAAGACGAGTGCCCGGTGAATATTTGCCTTGCAGAGCATTCCTGCGAGAATGACTGAATGATATTGGTGTACTCAGACAGTGGGGCCGCTTTATGGTCTTCTTGGGGGTTGATGATACGGGGAGAAACTCAGATGCTATATTGCTCATGGGGGGATGAGAGGTTATCTGTGAATCATAATCGTAACATTGTGTCGAGGAATCTGGGGGTGTGACTGACAGAATGCAAGGTGATGATATGTGGTTTCAACTTGGCAAACATGGTGATTGATCAAATTCCATGGACTTGGTGGTTTGACATCATGGGTGTCAAAGTGTGAGGAGGTTGTAATAGTGCACACCACCATGGGGGATCATGCTATCTCCCAAGAACGATTTTGATGATGAGTCTTTGCCAGGGAATGGGGCCTTATGGACATCAGCGGGATCACTAGATAAGTGCAATGTAAACAGAGAGAATACGTTGCTATATGCAAGGTCGAGATGATATACCTGTGAATGAGGCCCGAACGCTGTTTGGATGATGGCAAGCTTGCTTCCTGGCAAACATCTTGCACACATGACGCAAATACCAAAGCATAGTAATGATAATGATAAGAATATTGACAATGTAGAAATAATTGACAGGAAACTAAGCGTACTTGGAGAGATTGCCAAAAAATAGAACAGATGACGATGTCTACAGTGGTTTTAGTGAAAGGGGCAATGTAGAAGGTGAGCAGGGGTGTCACCTGGGTGTGGTGGTTTGTGGAAACTATTAGTAAAAGCAATTGGTGCAACATATCTATGATAGATTGTTTGTGCCTCCGTGCTACCATTCTTGTGACCTATGGGGGGGTTTGCTTTGTATATAACTCTTTGGCCGAGTTGTTTGAAAGGCCATGTAATATCCCGATTTTGACCCCTATTGCATTAAAATTGTACATGATATAAATATCGTTATTAAATCATGGTGAGGAGCTCAAGGCCAAGGCCCTGCCATCAATTTAGCATTTTATGTATCATCAATTAAAAAAACGATACCTATGGTTCTCGTGCTAGCCAGGCACAATATAAATTGAGACATCATGTTAATATGCAATTTAATAAAATACCCACAACTAGCTATGCAATGCAACAAGAGATGGGGGCATGATTTCACAAGGAATAAGGAGGGAAATTATTTAAACCCTTGAGCCAATAGTGTTAAGTCAAATGTCAATGAGAGAACCCATAAACTCTCAACTATCCATTTTGTCTTATGCACCCAATCATTTAATTCTTCCAGAAGTTGGTTGAGGCAGTTAATGCATTGGGAATGGAGAGGTATGGCAGTCAATTTCGTATTGGGGCAAGCCATCATTTCTGGAAATTTGTATTTTTGCTTATGGGGCAAGAAAACACCAGAAATGTGTGCCCAAACCATTCCTCACCCACGTTTTTCTCTTCCTCATGCAGCTGGAGCTAGCTGGGTGTTTTTCCCTCACGTTTTTTCTGCAATTCCTTCCATTTTCCATGGTTGGAAACCCATTTTTGTATTGCACAGTGGCTAGGAAGAGAGATTCACGATTTGGGGGTTTGTAGAGGGTCGTTTTTTCCCTTGCAATGCCCATAAACGTTTGCTGAAATCGAATTTTCTCTCCCAGGGTTGACTTCCCCTTCTACCATTCCGTTTTTGGTTGCCCACAAATTCTAAGACTAATGGAAATCCCATCTTGGGCATCCCACAACCAAAATGTTTTTCTTCATGCCCAACACTTGTGTTTTGCTGTTATGCGCGTCCTTGTTTTGGACTGAACTGATTAGGAGTGGAAGAGGCCCAGAATTGGCTTGATAAACCTAGTGAAGAGAGGAACCTCACAAAAAGATCAAAAGGGGTTGGCTAATTTTCTATGCACACCTAAGAGAACACTGGAAGGGAAGGTATGGCCTGAGGGACTGTGTAGCAGTGAAGGGAATACTTCATTGTGTTGGGTGTGTAGGTATTGTGGAGGCCATGCTAGATAGATCATGTAGAGGTGTCCATAGCTCTGTGGTTGAGCGCAGTAGCTTAGTAATTCTTCCTTTCCACTACCTTAGCAGTCTGATAAACCCAACTGTAGATTGGCTTGGTTGAACCTTGGTGTATTGGCTATGTGTGAGCCTGTTGTTCCCTTATTCCTTGTGGAAATCATGACCAACTCAGGGGTGGCAGTTGTACTGAGAGATTGATGAGCACAACTGGCCTATGGTTGGGTGGAACATTGCAACGACATAGCTAGTTGCTCAGGGCAACTCAATCTCAAGATAAGTGCTCTCTTGTATTTAATTTCTGCAATGTATTTGCTTTAAAAATTATTATGAACATATGAATGTCTGAATGTATTTGCTTCCGCTGTATATTATTGCATTATACATCTACATATGTATTTTTACTTCAATGCATTCTGTTTATGTTAATGAGGCTAGATGCTCGGTTACGATGGCAACGTGTTCGTCATGTCCTCTCCACGGCGAGAGGGGAGGGGACATGACAGGCCACCTCCAAGGAATTCTCTTGGGGTTATTGGTCCAAGAGTGATTGAAATAGGGTTGTTTGGTGGATTAACTTTTTGTGTGGATGAGGTCGCATTCACGTGAATTGGGTCCACGTTGTCTACAAAACAGGGGTGGGTGTTGGTGATAGACCAGAACCGACAATGATGACATATTGAGGATATCAACGTCGTCGGTTGTATCATGCGTGAGTGATAATATCTCCTCTTGAGGCAAATATGGTGGGTTTGTCGTGGGGGGTGAAGGGTTGTCTTGTAGTTGCATTGGTTCTAGGCAGATGACTCGTTCGATGCACCAAATGCAACACTGAAACAAGTAGTAAGTCAACAATCCACATGATCAACATGGACGAGTAGTCCACGATTAAATAAGTGTATGGGTCAGGCTTGGTGGTTGAAAAGTGCGGTTAGATGGAACCACACTTATGTTGGCTAGTATTATGTGAGTATGATGCTCGCATGATGAGCACTCTACGTGAAGCTCCTCCTTTGCTTCCGATGCAATGACAAAATTAATAGACATGATCTCCTAGGAGACTAGCCAAGGTTTCTCAAGGATGGGTGTATGAGAAGAATTGTCGCCAATGTGTCCCAAAATTGAGGGAGTTTGGGACAATGATGTGTGTAGCGACCAAATTGGGAAATAACTGTGCACACATGGTTAGTGTGTAATGTTTTGTTCTTTCGTTTGGAGGTAACTTTGAAGGGGTAGCTAGTGTGTCCTTTGCTGAAGAACTAGTTGCTTGGTAACACTTATGGGCATATTGAGTAAGTTCCTAAGCTCCGGTAATGTGGGGAAAAGTTTGGTTACGTGCCCTAATCTACCACACAAAGTGCAAGGTTGGTTGACTCTGGGGGTAGGGGGGTTGCTTGGGACGATTGGGGCTTTCAACTTTGGTTGCTTGATGCCCCCAGCATTGGGTTTTTGTGTAACTGATAAAGGTGTTGTCGCTAGTGGGGCCGGACCTCGAATTGCTATTGATGGTGTGCTTGTAGGTGAAATCGGAGCGAAATTGAAGTGGGCATATGGTTTTGGTACTATTTCCAAGTATGGTGGTGTTAAATACCAAACCGATATTCCCAAAGTGAGCCCAGGAAATGTGAGCATAGCCATGATTGGGGTTCCTTGCATTCCTAAGGGGAGGAACAAGAAGGGGATTTGAACCCCAAGTGGTACTGAAGGAAGTGGAGCGACGACTTCTTCAATATAGTGATTATGTTCAGGTTGAGATGTTGAAGTTGAGGTGGGTTGTGTTTATCTTTTGATGTGAAGATGGTGTACATGAGGTCGTCCGTGGATGCTAAGGTAACTAGTGGAGGGCCAGAGTATGTGCTCAACAAGGAAAAATCTTTGTAAATGCCAGGAGTGATATCGAAATATGATGAATGGTTTTATGATCCTATATGGGTAGGATATCATCAAGGTTTGAATTAGGATGAGCCTCATAGTAATTGAGCTGGTTGAGGGTGACTATCTTCCCATCATGGGGGGGCATCATGATATGGAAAACCAATGAGGCAACCGTCTTCATGGTGTACATGTAGCTATGTCCCAAAAGGATGTTGTAATCGAGTTGTGCGTCGACTACTTGGATATCTAGGACAACCATTTTGCCTCCCAATTCAATGGAGACATTTTGGTATATACCCTGTGGTTTTGATGGCCTACCATCATAAGCGCGAAGGGCGATAGGACCAAGTTTGGTGAGCCATGACGCTTCCAAACATGTGTTGACATCACATAAGTAGATGCTCCTTCATTGGCTATGCATTAGTGAATGATAATGTTCTTGATAGTGACAGGGATTTGAAAATTGAGTGACGAAGGTAACTGTGGTTCGTCATTTTCGAGGTTGAAGGTCATTAACTGTGAATTGGATGGATCGATTGCACCTAAGCATGATAATAATTCCTTCTTCTGAGAAGGGCAAGGCTAAAGAACTTCTAAAGTTGACATGGTAACAGGTGATTGGGACGAATCATCCACAATGTTGTAATTGTGAGTAGCTTTCGTATGGGGGTTATGGGCAGTTCGTCGAAGTGGTGGCTTTGGGATCCAATGGATCTAGTCATTGTTGGGATGTGGTATCTGCAGAGGCCCGCTAGTGGTAGCAAGTACATCCTCCCTCTATGGAGAGTCAAGTGTTCCATACCCTTTGTTATGGGTCTGGAGATTGATATCTGTCGTGTTCATGTAGATGTTTTGGAAGGTTGCATCGTTGGGGAGGCGAGGTTCCTGCTAATAAGAAAATGATCCCTAATTGGTGAATGGTTGTTGTAACATAGCTTGTTGGGGGTTTGGTGGGTTTGTTGGTTGAGAAGGGTTGGCGATAGCCTTTTTCTTTTTCTCAATCAATTGTTGACACTTTGGTATCAACGAACAATGATGTGTGTAATGCCCATACTCTATGCACATGGCACAAGGAAATTTTGTCTTTAGGTTGGGGTTCTTTCCTTGCTTAGGGGTATTATTCATCCCCTCATTCGAAATTCCCGTGTTCTTGTTCTGTTGGGGAGGAGGATTGCCCACTTGCCCCTGTTGCTAGTTCTGGCTATTCTTTCCTTTCTTCTTCCCTTGATTTTGTGAATTATGAGGATTCACTACATTCAACTCCTCAAATAGATGATCCCGTTGTGTGGGAGAAGGTTGTACTAGATTAACCCCAGCACGAGTCATGGGGTGAGAGCCAGGTGGACCAAGGAACGAGAAGTATGAGTTATAAATGGGAGCAGGAAGATACATGTTGGGTTCTCCCTAAGACATGGATGTAGGAGTTTACAATGCAATTGGAGGTGTTGGAGCAAGTTGCGCCTAACTTGTGTTGGGGAACATGGGACTGTATGGTGCAATATGTTATTTGTCCAAATGGAGGATTCTAAATGGTTTGAGGGGCCACCAATGTTGGAGGTGCCGATGAGTAATGTTGCACCACATTGAATGATGTAGAGGTTTGTGGTTGGGGAAAGTTTCCCTGATGGGAAATAGCTCCAATAAGCCCATCAAGTGTGATGTGCCTAGAGAAGCTTGGTTCAAAGAATGATACCAAGGGGCATTGGGGATGATTGTATACAAATACATGGACTGAGCATAGATCAAATCGAAATGTTGGGCCTTGAGAATGGTGTCTTCTTCCTTTTGGGGCATTGTGGTTGCCACATCCTTGGCGATCATAAGGAGGAGTGATTTGAGGAACCAATCTAACAAGAATTCAGGTTGGATGTCTATTTTGCATAGTGTATGATGTCTATGCCATTCGTGTATATGATCCACAATGTGGGTAGAGATATTTTACTGAAATTATGTGAGAATTTCTAGCCCTATATCATGGCATATGGGAAATTGAAAATATGTGAGAAAGGTGGTGGTAATGGACTCAAATGTGGAATAAGTCATGAATGGTAAATTGACATACCATTTTCTCGTCATACCTGTAAGGGTTTTCTAAAACAGTCGAAGGTGAACGGTGTCCTTGACTATACAATTGGATGAACCCAGAGGTGAAATGACATCACATGGTTTGCTAAATCATCATCTTGTTTTCCCTCGAATTTTGAAATATTCGAGGGGAGCTTAGGGGGCATGCATGGCCAAGCCATGTCATGTAAAATGGGGTCATTTATTAGCTTGGATAAATCCAGGAGATTTAGACTCACCATAAATGGAAGTGACGAACCCGCCATTTTCTCTTGTGTGCTACCTCCTCCGAGAGGTGGCGATGATCTTGGAACTAAGCCAAGCAAGGTATTTCCAAGCAAAGTTGACGTTATTTTGGTTACCCGAGTATGCCCCCGACTTGATGTTAGATTTTTATCATTTAAGCAATATGATCTTATGATCTTATCTGAGAGAATAACATGCACAGCAATCAATCACAAGAGACAATAGACACAGATTTTCCTCGGGGAAACCATAAAGGAGAAAACCCTGCAACTTTCTCAGAGATAGAATGAGCACCAATGGCAACAGTAAAACCCAAAGACAGAAAGATGATCTCCAACAGTTGTTCTCTCCCTCACTTGTGTGAGCTTCTCTTCTCTCACCTATGCACTATAGCTGGGTGAGTGTGTGTGACAAATAGAGAGTCTCACTCTCTATTTATACTAGTTTCTGACTTGACAATTACTTACCAGGGCCGAATTCACTAGGAGAGTCTAACAACCCTAGTGCCCCTCAACTGTGGGGACTTTGCCCCCGTGATTAACAAGGTGGGTTAACCTCAACTCAATTGTGGGAACTATTTCCCCGACTTACAACGAAGGGTTAACCTCAATGACTTTACATTACTTTATTATATTAATGACTCTCTCGATAGGAACATTGGGGTACAATGAAATACAAATGATTCTCCCGATAGGAACATCGGGGTACAATATAATATATACAAGTGAATACATTTCGAAGTTACAAATACATCAACACTCCCTCTTAACTAGGAAGGTATTCTCTTGACACAATTCATCAGCACAAGTCTTCGTCACTGGATCATCACTAGATCATCATCAACACTGCTTCCGCTATCTCGATCAAATGGTGCTATGTCTCGATTCTACTCGTCATAGGAAGTTCTACAGAGCCAGCCTTTTTCATGCTGGTTGTAGGCCTAGCCTCCAGGTAGGTCTTCTTCAGCGCTTATATCCAACCATGGGAGGCCCAGCCTACCACCATGTCGGAAAGGCCTGCCCAACACTTACATCTGACCATGGGAGGCCTAGCCTGCCACCATGTCAAAAAGGCCTAGCACTCAAATCTGACCATGGGAGGCCCAGCTTGCCACCATGTCAGAAAGGCTCGTCCAGCACTTATATCTGACCATGGGAGGCCCAGCTTGCCACCATGTCAGAAAGGCTCGTCCAGCACTTATATCTGACCATGGGAGGCCCAGCTTGCCACCATGTCAGAAAGGCCCAACACTCACATCCGACCATGGGAGGCCCGACCTGCCACCATGTCGGAAAGGCTCAGCACTTATATCCGACCATGGGAGGCCCGACCTGCCACCATGTTGGAAAGGCTCAGCACTTATATCTGACCATGGGAGGCCTAGCCTGCCACCATGTCCAAAAGGCTCTGCACTTACATCTGACCATGGGAGGCCCAGCCTGCCACCATGTCAGAAAGGCTCTGCACTTACATCTGACCATGGGAGGAACCAATCCTACCACCATGTTAGAAAGGCTCTACACTTACATCTGACCATGGGAGGAACCAATCCTACCACCATGTTAGAAGGGCTCTGCACTTACATTTGACCATGGGTGGAACCAATCCTACCACCATGTCAGAAGGGCTCACGGACTCATCACTTCCCCTTGGAAGGAACCTTGATCTGGAGAACACCAAACTTCTCCCTGAAGTACTCGAACTTCACTCTGGCCATTTCTAGCATAGAATCACATCAGGGCTGATTACGTCCAAGGATAACCTGCGAGCTTCGTCGAGACTTATTACATCCGAGGACAACCTACAGGACTGTTTACATCTGAGCAACCTACGAGCTTCGCCAGGATTTATGCTCAGACAACCTGCCTCACCGACTATGCTAGAACTCATCACTCCCTCTTTCGAGAGATCTCAATCTGGATCATATGCTGGAGCTTCACTGCTCCTCTCTGCATCATACAAAAAATGCAAGTTAGATCAATCAAATCAAATAGTAGTTTTCAAAAAAAACATACTACCTCCCAAATAGCTGAGCAAGTGGCAACATATTTTTCCTCGGCTGTACTCAGCGCCATGCAGGACTGCTTCCTGCTAAACCAAGAGATCACACTTCATCTCATACTGAAGCAACACCCCAAAGTGCTCTTCCAATCAATGGCACTGCCCAATCCGAATCCACATAACCTTCCAGGTTAATCTTCTGATTCGCTTCATACTTGAGCCCATAATCCACTGTACCCTTTAGGTACCTCACTGCATGCTTTGCAACCATAAGGTGAACATGTCTCGGATCCATCAAGAACTAGCTCAATGTGTTCATAGCAAAGCAAATATCTGGTCTCGTATTCATCAGGTACTTCAAGGAACAAATCATCTGACGATACATCGTGGCATCAACCATCTCTGATGAAGCATCACTCAATAGCTTTAGGTTCGATGCCATAGGTGTGGCCATGGCCTTGCAGTCCGTCATCTCGAACCTCTTCAAGATCTCTACTGCATACTTACCTTGTCCCAGGGATATTCTATTGTATTTTGCCACACCTCCATGCCTAGAAAGTAGTGCATCATACCCAAGTCCTTTATCTCGAACTTGACAGCAAGCTTCCTTGCAACTTTAATGGGTTCCTCTTTCCCTGTCAAGAACAAGTCATCGACATATAATAGGAGCATCACTGGTATTCCCCCTTCAACCTTGAAGTAAAGGTTGGAATCCGCTTTACTCTCAGTAAAGCCAAGAGCCATCAGTAAGCTTTCCATCCCCTTGTATCATGTCAAACCTTGGGATCTTCTACAGTCACTCCCTTTGAAGCGGAGCATCATTCTCCCTTTTCCTTTTGTACTCTATGTATTCTGTACCATAGTGACAAGTAGCTTCCTCTGCTACTAATATTCTATGTATCCATCTAGGGTCGCTAGACACCAAGATCCTCTATCTTGAACCTTTTCAAAAGTTCTTCTCGCACCCATCTGTGAGCTTGTCATCCTCTATAGGGTTTCATTTTCAACCTTGTAGCAAAGGTTAAGATCTTCATCACTCTAGGTGATCTTCAAGCTCCTCATGTATGTGTTATCCAATGGGTGTCTTCTAAGCTCGTACAAGGCCTTCCTTAATTTGCACACGAGTCTGCCTATCATGTGTCTCGACTTCCAGTGGCTGCAAATGTCTCTTCGTAGTCTATGCCTTCTTTCTGTGAGAAGCCTCGTGCTACGAATCTTGCTTTGTATCCCACAGACTTCTCTTCAGGTCTCGATACTGCTTCCTAGACATCATTCTTCATGATCTGGTACTCTCCTTCCCTTTCTTCTTGGCTACTTCTTCATAGCTGGAAGGTTCTGCATCAATGATGTCGCTCAACAGTGTCTCATAACTGCACTGTGTCTAAGACCTCTTTCTTTCTTTGAAAGTATCATCATATTATTCTTCATCTTGTATTATTTCTCGAACTATCGTCACTTATTCTTTGGAACAACTCTCATCTTTCTTTTCTTGTAGGCGATTGTACACAATCTTTCCTACAAGTCAAATGCACCAGTTGTATGGTTAGAAACATTTCATAAGGCATATTCATAATGGCAAATTCTTATGCATAAAGATATAATCATGCAACTATTTTAGCCAATACAACATTCATCCATATCTCGCGGAAACTTTCTAGATTCCTTCCATCTCTACCATGACATTATTGAGATTGTGCACTAATCCAATATGTCGGCAAAGAGGTTTCAATCTAGATAAGTAGCAATGGAGAGTTGTATAGCACCATGAGCTACTTACCCATTACATGCATATTAGTAGTATATTGTCATTAATGCAAACATTCTATCATGCATAACACATCAACTGAATATAAACAAATGCATAACAAAACAATATCATGAAATGACAATTGAATACTTATCTTTTATTTGCTTCGTGGGTAGACTCCTTGAGCCTTCAGCTTCATCATCTTCTTCATTCATAACAACATCATTTCTTATCCAAATGCTAAGATGGATAAGAGGTTCTTCAAGAGTTGAGTCCTTCGTATTCCTCATCGCTTGAGGGATCTTCTTTGGATGGTGAGAGCTTGATCTTCGGTTGCTCCCATTTTCTCTTTTTATTATGAGTCGAGCTTCTTCTTGTGTGCGCTCTTCCCAGGGTCTTCTGAAGGTAATCACTTCCTTCTGCAAACATTCCTTGAATGAATAAATCCCATGATCCTGGGAGGCCATTCAAGGTGGTTATAACCATATCTTATTCTTCTTCGATTGCTTCGTCATAGCATCGAACAGTTCCTTTTGGTGTCTTCAAGGATGACACATGAGGGATGAGATGATCTTTAATAGAATCTGCAATGATTCTCTTGACTCTAGCCTTGTCCTCATCTCCCTCTAGCTTCTAGACCTTTCTTACTGAAGTACTGATCCAAGTCAATTTCTTTAAGGATCATGGAGTTCCTATACTTATTTCGATTTATATTCTTCCTTTCAAAATAGCTTGGTCAAGGAATCAAACATCTCTTTAGGTGTCTTTAGGGAAGATACCTGTGGTATAAGGTGATCCTTGATAGAATCAACAATAATCCTCTTGCCCTTGACCAAGTTTTTCTTGTGTAAGGCCTTAGCCTCATCTCCCTCTGGAACTGGAACCTCTCCACTTATGTAGGTGTCCAATTCATTTTCTTCAAGAAACTATGAAATCCTATACTTCCATGCTCGAAACTTTTCATATTCACCAAGCTTGTCATCAAGCTGGTGTGATAGGTCATTTTAAAATGAGAACCTCAAATGTAAATAGCAAAAGATTAGATCTTACCGATTAGAGGTGTCTGTCCTGGTTCCGAATCTGGTTAATCTAGGGTTTGTTAGAAAAACCCTAATTTTCAAAACTTGGAATCTTTCAGATCTGATTGGATAGACAAATGCTCGTTCTCAAGGTGATCTGTCCAATGTACTACTTTTCTGAAAATAGTGGAGGGAAGCTCCTAGAACAGGAAGCCCTAGTTTTCCAAATTCTTCTGCAGAAATGCCTGATATTATTTCTGCAGTATCTCAGAAAGTACTACTCTGTGTCTGAAACTTTCCACTGAGGTAGCCTCGCCTGTCCTCTTTCCAACACCACAGGTTTGAGCAGAATTGGTTTCTCCAATTGGGACTTATGAGAGTTTTCCCAAGGTGACTTGTTTTAGGACTGTTCAGCATAACGAAGTTGTACGGGATGCCACGTGTCACTGTTTCATCATCAGGGTTGAAAACTTTTACCACAGAAAGTAAAGTCTGTGCCCTATCTGGAACATCTTGAGAAATTTCATTTGGACCTTCGTAGCCCGAGATATAGCAATTCTCCCTAGGTGTCTTGTTTAGGGATGAATCCTGGAAGAGGATGGAACCCTGATTTGGAGGAATAATATCTCCCAGAATATAGCCAATCTGAGGCTAAAATTTTTACACATGGTACATCAGGAATTTATCTTCGGCCTATGAAAATTTCGGCTCCTGATCCTTCCTCAATCTCGAAATATAGCGAATGTACCAAAACTACCAGTTTTAGTATTTTAGGGTTTTTCAGGCCCAGGGTCAAATTAGGGTTTGACTTTCCCGAAGTTTTACCCAACCAAAAAATTTGACCTTGGTCTCTAAACTTCGATTTTGATGAGGAGAGAAATCCTATGCTAGGCTCACTAAAAAATTCCTCTTCTTTGAAAAGCCCTAATTTCCTGCAGCAGTGATTGAAAATGCCCGGAATCAACTTCTGCTTCGACAGAAAGATGCGCCCTTCAATGGAGAGTTAGCCTAGCCTCATTTTGCTGATGGATTGTGGAGAGAGACTCAAAAAGTAAGAAGCCCTAGCTTCTGCAGCTGCACAATGTCTTCTTCTCAGGTTAGCTCTGATACCATGTTAGATTTTTATCATTTAAGCAATATGATCTTAGGATCTTATCTGAGAGAATAACATGCACAACAATCAATCACAAGAGACAATAGACACAAATATTTTCCTCGGGGAAACCATAAAGGAGAAAACCCCACAACTTCCTCAGAGATAGAATGAGCACCAATGGTAGCAGTAAAACCCAAAGTCAGAAAGATGATCTCCAACAGCTGTTCTCTCCCACACTTGTGTGCTTCTCTCCTCTCACCTATGCGCTACAGTTGGGTGAGTGTGTGTGATAAATAGAGTCTCACTCTCTATTTATACTAGTTTCTGACTTGACAATTACTTACCAGGGGGGACTTCACTAGGAGAGTCTAATAACCCTAGTGCCCCTTAACTGTGGGGACTTTGCCCCCTGTTGTCGCCCGAAGCTGGCACGCGGGTGCTGAAAGCTCAAACTGAGGGCACGCCGTCCTGGCGACAACTCTCGAGAGAGAGGCCAATGTCACCACACCCCTCTCTCCTTGCTTCAAGCTGGCTCTTCTCCAGCTCTAGGGGGGTTTCCCTAAGTTCGGATCGCTAAGGCAGGTGCGGCTGAGGGCAAAGTGATCTGAAGAGGCTGCCTTAGAGAAACACTGGTAGCAAAAAAGGAAAATGATTCGACTTGATGGACAGGAAGGGAAGGGAGGATCAGTTCTCGAGGGAAGGCCAGTGCTAGTACCAGAAGGGTAAATGGAGTCAGAAGGGGACTCAGAAGGGCTTTGTGTTTTGCAGAAATAAGACTAAGTTGGTACGTTCCATAATCAAAGGCCAGGAGAATGGAAGTATAACTGTCTACTTTTCATTACTCCCAGACCTCTAAGAACGTAACGGCGACAAACAAGTTGGCAGCCGCACATGCTTGCCCAATGTGCTAGATTATAGCCCTCTATGCTAGCTTGGTCTATAACTTATGAAAACCCGAAGCTACGACAAAGAAACCCAACATATCCCAAAAACTCAACATGATATTTTTTCTTTATTAGCTCTGGGGAAAAATCCTCCTAGCCCAAAGATTCCATCTCCACGATGAAAGAGCTATGCTCTTTAATAGGCAAAAAGCCATTCTCATCTAAAAAACACAAAAGAAAAAATAAAATAATATCAAGAGAAAAAGTAGGATCCATATCCACTTTTTCCTCAATCAAACCACGAAACTCCAAAGGTTAATTCCTACTTTAACTTTAGCCACTAAGACTTTATTAGATATGATTCATACTTTTACTAAAGTATATCATACCCAAACATAAACTTTCACGCTGAGTGCTAATGACTTTGAATAATTAGCTGCTAATTAAAAAAAATCGGGACTCCTGGAATTGATTTCCGTCCTCAGTTCGATGGTCAAAGGAGCGCGCCATGATAATGAGGATACCCTCGGCAAAAACGCAGCTGCTGCAATCGGGCCATAAACTCCACGAAATCAACCATGCTGCCACTGCTGCCAGCCGATGGGCACAAATGAAAACGCCTGCCAACAAAAATGCGTGAAGGTACACCAACAACAACTCAGACTTTCGGGTGCTAGGGTTGGTTCACTTAATAAAATCTTGCTATATCCTTCTGATAATGAATATCTCTGCGATTAATAGGTGGAAAAAAAACCGAAATATCATTGATCCTTTGAATCTGCCATCCTGTTTTAAAAGAATAGCAGAGAACAGTCATGGATGTGTTGTCAATACACAGCCGATGTGTCATTGCTAGATTAGACCCAAGCAATCCCCTAATAAGACACTTTATAGCCAAACCTTGTGTAAAGATGCCTACACATTGAGTGGCTTGTTTGCCTTGTTCCTGTGACTGCCTCCAATTGCTGCCTTCTCTGGAAGAAGAATCATTTGCAGTCTCGTTACCTCGTGTGGTGATAAACTGCAGCCTGCTTTTACCAGACTTTCTTCTTACTAATTGTTTTTGCTTATTAAATAGTTCCCATTGTGATACAGTAACATCATCTCCATCTTCAACAGGATGAACCTGCATTAGAGATTTTTGACTCCCGAAACCTTTAATCTGTCTTTGAAACTGTCCAGAATTTCTCTGTATTGGGTTTTCAGCCCTCCTCAGTACTCTACTGTTTATAAATTCAATAATGTGATACTCGACTTGATGTTGAGATTCTCCACCCGAGTGCATGGAAGTCAAGCTGAGATCTGTCAATCATATTAAGCAAGTCAGGAGTGTAAATCTCTGAGCGAGGGCGTCCTTCCCATTGTCCTTGACTCATCTCCATCAGTGAATCAGAGTATCTTAACTTCTCCTCTGAAATACCCAATTCTCATTCTGTCAATCGACTGCTAGACAAAAAACGTCGAGTCCAGCTGGAAGAAGTCTCCGAAAACCCGTGACGATCTCCACGATTTGGCCGCAAACAGATGGATTTGAGCCAGCACTCCATGATTCGGCTGCAAACGGATGGATTTGTGTTCAAAAGCTATCCCATAAACCTCACGTGGCTGTGGGAGATACCCCTGATGACTTCTCTAACTCCTTCAACGTGAAAATTACTCCTTGCAATCGGTTGACAGCAACTTAACTGAGCACGACGCAAATGGGTGGAGGTTTTATCAAAATTGGGACTTAGCAGCTGAACTCCGAGCAATTGATAACCAACCTGACCCGTGGCCCTCTAAACAACAGATTGAGCCCAAAAAATTTTCTTTTTGAAGGAAGCCGCCGAAGTTGCTTGGGTCCTTGAGACCGCTGTGGGCTCAAAGTCGCAACTTCATCAATACTAGAGAGGAAATGTCCATTAATGGAAACATTGAAACTCCATTAAATATGACAGATTTGTCAGTCGGAAGCAAACTGTGGCATTGCATCCGTGGTCAATATATCCGCATGGTCCTCGTTTAGCAACGTTGATTTATCTGTGCACCAGACTGTGAATAAAGTATATTGTGGAACTCTGTCGGCTAATAGGAAAAGACTAATGTGTTGTTGAAATCCCCACGTGGTCACGCTGAACTGCTGATACGCTGCTACAACGTGAAACTTTTGTATGTAATCACTTGTCAAACGAAACGTGGGTCGATGCCTGGGTTTGTGGGCCACTGAATAAAACTTGATAACTCCCTCAATACTGTACGAAGCCACTAATGAGATGTACACCATGATTCTGGTCAATGATTCATTTACAGATTTCAACCATCCCGGTTTAACTCCTCCGATAAGAACGAACCTGCTCAGAAAATGTGAACATTTGCCTCACTTCTCCACCAACGAACTGATGAAAATGTTTTCTCTGCACAATTAGAAATGTGTGCTTGAGTCTGCCCATGTGATTTGAAGACAGGTACATCTAGGTGATAACAGAGACTTTCCTTGCTATGCTGGTGAAAGTGATCTCTCCATTGTTGGGCTGTCATGACAAAGCGCCATTCATCATAGCATGGTCTATGAATTTATTGAGCATCACATGCAGATGGCATAAAGAAATGCCCTATGGACCTGTCTCCTCTCTGAATGATGCCACCTTCCACTCATTGCACAGTTTTCTATCTCCATTCACAGCTGCTCCCCTCGTCTTTATAGATATATGAAAGGCAGTCCTTTCAATTAGGCTTCCTTCTACACCACGGCCTTATAGTCTAGCCTAAAAGCCTCAAAGTTACCCCTACAAGTTGGGAGGTAGCATCTGGCTCCATGGGGGACACGTGCTCTTGGAGAGAGCATGTGAGAACCTCAGCATTCTCTGTTGAAGAAATTGTCATTGATGCCAACATGGACTTGCAGTGGCCCCACAGGATGTCATTGATGCCACCACCTTGCTGAAGATGTTGAAGACCCTGCTGATGATGCTGAAGACCCCCCCACAGGATGTCATTGATGCCACCACCTTGCTGAAGATGTTGAAGACCCCGCTGATGATGTTGAAGACCCTGAAGATGGTCCTGAAGCCTTGATGGATGTTGGAGAAGCCCTCACTTGGTGGTTTGATGGTCCTTGCATTTTGAAGACTCTGCTGATGATGCTGAAGACCCTGAAGATGGTCCTGAAGCCTTGATGGATGTTGGAGAAGCCCTCACTTGGTGGTTTGATGGTCCTTGCATTTTTGAAGGTTCATGGGGTCTTAGAACCCTTGGAGATGTTCCTAGGACATGAGGAAGATCTGGTACCTACTTATATAGTGGTGTGATGACACTTGAACACTTGCTTGCATGTTATGGGACACTTGCTTGTTCTTGATGATGACCAAGCCCACCTTGAAGTTGATACCAACTTATTTGAAGAATCCTCAAGAAGTAAGGTAGGGTCGGCCCTAAATAAGCTAATGTGTTAAACGCTGGAAGAAAACAAGAGACAGGTCGGCTCAAGCAAATATGACAAGTCGGCTCCGAAAAGTAAATTAAAAATAAAAATATATTATTGCTATTTCGGTCCAACAAAAATTATAAGTCGACTCAGTCAAACACAAAGTTGGCTCAGTCAAAGTTTTAATAAAAAAATATATTATAAGTCGGCTCAGAATTAAAATTAAAATAAAAATTGAATTTTTTTATAGGTCATCCCCGAAATTATGGTGAAAATTTAGTATAAATATCAGCTCAAATCTTCACTTTTGTAAGGTGAAATTTCGGTGGAGCTCCGAGGAATTTTGGAGGTAGCAGAGAAGCAGAATTTTGACAGTCATTTTTTTTGGTTCTTAGCAGCAGCAGTATACTGAGTTTTCATGGGAGCTGGCCCTAACTTGTTCAGTGAAATTTTTGGTGGAGCTTTGAAGGTTTTAAGGCAGCAAAACAAGTCTTACAGTCTTGTCTTCTCTGATGTTTGGGCATGAACAGTTTGCTGAGCTAGGTGGCAATAGATTCAACAGTCATAATTTTCTGGGGGTTCTATCATACAAACAGTCCGATATTTTGAAGAGATGATAGTCCATTATTAGGGCTTTTCTCAGCCCATAAACAGTCCTCATTTTACACCAGCAGCACATTGTGTAAGTTTTTTTTCTTTTCTTTACTGTATACACAGTCCTCTTGGAATGTACAGTTCAAGCATAAAGATTTGGATGTGGTGAGATTCCTCACAGCCAGTGCACAAACCCAAGCTTGAATGGAGTAAACAAACAGCTCAGGGTTTAGATAAAGAGTGACATAAACAGACTGAGGTTGTTTTTGGTTAAGGTTTTACACAGACAGTCTTTGAAGTCATCTTCATCTTGATGATGTTATTATAGACAACGTTATCTTGATGGTCTGATATATAATGATATTTATCATGACATTGATATATAACCAACGAATGAGAGAGTGGAAAACTCGGGATTGAGGAGAAAGCTCGTGGGCTGAGGCAAGTGAATTCGAAGTAATAGCTCTGAGATTTTTGGGTGAACTAAGGCTGCTACAGCGAGAAGATTTTCGATGGTGTGATACACTGCTTGTCACGTCCCCATGCCTCCGACCGGCGAAGAGGACGCGACCCAAGCTTCAAACACAGTGGGCTAAGAGCCCCATGAACATGTATAGGCATAGAATTTGCAGAACAAAATGCTGAAAGAAAATGCATTGCAGTATAACATGCATAAACGCAGTTGTTTATCATGCACAACTATAACTATTCATCTTGCACAGCGGAATCATCATGCATTCACACAAGCATTCCTTTTAACATGTTCATCATTTTCATTAACAGAATTTAGTAGAGTAAAATGGGCAAGATCACTTATCTTATGAAATCTCCTTCCGCAACCAGCTACGTCGCTGCAACGTTTCACCCAACCATAGGCCAGCGTGCTCCTCAATCTCTCAGCAACGCTGCCACCCCCGAGCTGGGCATGATTCTCCAAGGAATAAGGGAACTAGCAGGCTTACACGTAGCCAGGGATATACAAAACACAGCCAAGCCAACACAGTTGGGTTTATCAGGCCATTAAGGAGTTGGAGAAGGAAAATTGCTAAGCTGGTGAGCTCATTACAGAGCCAAGAACACCTACACCAGGACTAGCCTGACCTCTAAGACACCCAAACACACCCAACACAAGGAATCGGTCCCTTCTCTGCTACACAGTCCCTTAGGCCCTGCATTCCCTTCCAGTGCTATTCAGGGGTGATGGAGAAGAAGGCCAGCCCTCTAGCTCTGTCTGTGTGGTTTCCAGCCACCAGGTTTATCAAGCAAATCTAAGCCAACATCCCTGCTCCTCTCACAGTCTGAAGACCAACCATTGCACACAAGCAACTGAGTCAGCTGTCACAGCCTAAACAAGAAAACAACTTCTGAGTCATTATTGGCCCTATCGTGGCCAAAATGACTCTCAGGCGAATTTACAACAGCCCCCAGCATGTAAGGAAAACCACAACAACCACAACCAACAACATGGGAAAACACGGCCCGTCCTGGGCAACGAAATCACCAAGAAAACATATACAGACCGAGCTGGGGAAGAAATTACAGTCTCCCAGCCTGTGGGTGAGCGTGAGCAACAATACAGAACCCACAATCGTCCCGTGAGTACAGGATACGGCCACACTATTCACCAATCCGCAGAGGAAAACTGTTGCGTGGGTAAATCCAACAAAATCCTGTGCGTGAAGACCAAAAACGGGAAGGAATCCCTCTGCGTGAGAATGCACAACAATGGAGAGGATGCGAATTTGCAGTGCGTGGGGGCTCAGCAACTCGTGGAGATGAACAACAAAAATTGTGAGGTCCCGAATTGGAGAGAGCGTGAAGGTTTTTCCTCCATAGTGAAGTCAACAGTGGGGTGGAGTGTGCGTGGAGGCATGGACTGACAGTCCTGCCACCCCACTCCCAAAACAATTAACTGCCATAACTTCCCTCAGCTACCAGCAGAAATTATTAATTGAAGGTGGTTGGAATAAAACAAAGGAAGATGACACATGGGTTTTTCCCCTTTGGCCCAAGATTGACAATTTTCCCTCACCTCCTTATCCTTGGGAAAATCATGCCCAGCTCGGGGGTGGCAGCGTTGCTGAGAGATTGAGGAGCACGCTGGCCTATGGTTGGGTGGAACATTGCAGCGACGTAGCTGGTTGCGGAAGGAGATTTCATAAGATAAGTGATCTTGCCCATTTTACTCTGCTAAATTCTGTTAATGAAAATGATGAACATGTTAAAAGGAATGCTTGTGTGAATGCATGATGATTCCGCTGTGCAAGATGAATAGTTATAGCTGTGCATGATAAACAACTGCGTTTATGCATGTTATACTGCAATGCATTTTCTTTTAGCATTTTGTTCTGCAAATTCTATGCCTGTACATGTTCATGGGGCTCTTAGCCCACTATGTTTGAAGCTTGGGTCGCGTCCTCTTCGCCGGTCGGAGGCATGGGGACGTCACACTGCTCTGAGGTTTTTGATATATTTATATAACTAAGATTGCAGCAGTTGGGGAGTGATGAAGTTAATTTGGGTGAATCAAAGGCAGCCACAGAAATCGTTTCAACTTCCAAGTCTTTTTTTGTACTCAGAATTCCGGGTTACACAGTGACTGAGGCAGCCACAGTGAAGGCATCTAAACAGTAGCATTAAACAGTAATAGCAGCACCACTAGAGTAGTAAATCATATCTGTGGTGAAGTAAGTTCTGATTTTCGTCCTGGTTCGTGGATGTGGAAGGTTAGCTGAGGCAGCTCGTGGAAATTACAGTCAGCAGCAATCAAAGTTTTTATCTCTATTTTTCTGGTTCTTTATCCTTCTAATGAGGTAACTGTACAATCATTACTTGGTTTGAATAATGTGATAAACAGTAATTCGGAGACATGATGACATGACTGTGAATAAATTAATGAGATAAATATGAGATGAGCAGACATTTTTAGACATGGGCAAAGGACAAGATCAGCACTGAATGAGCAGACAAGATTAATGATTGAACAAGTGACATGGTAGAGTGGATCAGATTGATATGACTAATGACATACTAATGAGCAGATTGATGATATGAAAAAAATAATAATAATGTGATTGTGGATATGTTTGATGTTTGATGACAACTTGTGTATATGCTAGTTATGGTCAGATTGAGGATATGCTGAATAATGATGTGCCTGGAGATATGGACACAATGATGATGAACAACTGATGGCAAAACTATTTCAGGTCTGCCTGCAATTTGAAGAAGTGAATCCTGTAGCAGTACACTTGGAACTAACCTTGATAAAGTGTGGGGCCAAACACAAATTCACCTGGATCTATAATCTCCCAGTATGAGATTGCAAACTAAGCATTATACATCTTCTTATAAATCTGGGTGCTTATGTCGTGATTATCTATTACCTGGAAACTTCCATTTCTGGCTGCCATACTTGACTGTATCTTCCAGGTTTGATGTCATAGATCCGAGGTTTGCATTTTGGTTTCTAAAGAAGATTTTGTGGAGACCCAACTATGTTATTGTTCATAATACATATACTGTTGTTCTGAATATTGCATAGTCACTGTGGGTTAAG
Source organism: Pseudotsuga menziesii (assembly GCA_001517045.1). Lineage (NCBI taxonomy): Eukaryota > Viridiplantae > Streptophyta > Pinopsida > Pinales > Pinaceae > Pseudotsuga > Pseudotsuga menziesii. The sequence continues at coordinate 481,794 of LPNX010186671.1, forward strand.
AGAGGTCTACAAAGAACTTGCCTTAATTCACAGAGGTCTGAAAAGTATATTGATAGAGGTCTGAAATCATAAAGTTGATCTGTGTAGTGTATTAACAGAGGAGTGAGATTGGGAGGACTAATGACCTTACAAGTAGATGAGTTTTGGGGCAGAGCTGTGGTAAGATGAATTTATGAGGGCTAATGACTAATGAAGTTTTGTCAAGGACATATCTATCCCTGTGTTTCATTGATAGTTGAGCATGGTTGATGAGTAGTTTTTGGCATCAGCAGAGTTACATGAGTTAGAACAGATTCTTGTGAGCACATACTTGAACATCATGTTTGACAGGTTGATGATAAGGACAAGTTGTTGACAATGAGCAGTAGAACTGATTGATGATTAGCAGCAGTTGATTGAGTTGGAAAGTGGATTGAGGTGTTGACAAGCAGACCTATGACCTGCAGCATTGATGAGTAGAGATTGAGACAATGAGCAGTGTTGATGATGAGCAGATGATCAACAGTATTGACCAGCAGCAGAACAGATTGAAGAGACAGATGATGTTGATGTGACACAGTGATAGTGAGCTTTAATTGTAAATGCAAGCTTGACTTGCTTTTGAGGTTAGGATACCTCAAACCCTTCTTAGCAGGGTCTAAGAAAACCAGGCAGGGTCCTAGATGCAGAGTAGGTGCTCTTCATATCAATAGGTGCTGATTTTGCCTAATGGTTGTAGCCGAACCAAAACTAATATAAAAAGATTACAAATTTATATGGTGTGGTGTTCTTTTGTGTTATGGTTCTTGATGATTTAAATGCTATGATCTGTGAATGATGAAGTTTATGAAATGATTATGAGACTGGTAGAATAATGGAATGATGAATTGGTAGCTAACTGTGACAAGTCAAGAAAAGTTGTAAAATTGGCTTTACATTGATTCACCCCCCCTCTTAGTGTCTACATTCTCTCCGTAGACCAACTTGAAAGAAAAGTGTGATGGGATGGCTTCATTCACATCCCACACTTTATTACAAAACAAAGAAGAACTGAAAATTTAAATGGTCGTGCAAGAGCTTATTTTTCTTCCTACCTACCTACTCTATCACGAGACTAACACACGTCAGGTGTATGCATACAAGTAATGGAGCCATCTCAGCTCCTTGTCAACAATAGAACATCTCCCTCCGTGTTTGGTCATTAACCAAAACAAGGTCTCATCAAAAACGCTGTAGATCTGACTTGAAAACGCCATCAAAGTATGGCTGTCATAGAAAAGCTTATGCTGCAAACACAAGTCATCTTTCAAATTTCCAATCACATAGCACATTGGAGTGCATGCTTCATCAAGATAACACTGAAGAGGGCTTAGATAAGCATTGGGCAGCCCTTCATCAAACTGGATTTTGTTATCCATAAGACTTTCATGAGACATATCTGCAACTCAAATGTTATTAGTTTCAAAATATACCTGAGGCAACTTCTCATCTACATCATGAGGTTGTTCATAAGCTTGGGGCAGCCTCACATCTTCTATTATAGCTCTATCCGGGATCTCTTCAGTAATGTCTTCAACCAAGGGTTCTTGTAATGCTTCCTAAAAGAAGATTGGATCTTCAATGGTCTGTTTGTTAAACTCAGGATGGACCCTAGGGATGAGGGCATCATATTCTTTAGGGAGTTGCTCAATCTCATCTACTGTTCCATTGTGCCAACGGAGGAGAAACCTCTCGAAAAAATTTGCCACTGAATCTATGGATTCATCCAAAAGGCCATAGAACCAGATCATTGCATCCCTTTACAAAGTTATAGCAAAAACGACCATAATATCATCCTCATGATGAACATTAAAATCAGCCATCAGTTTGCAGAGAGAGGCAATATGATGAGTGGATGAAACACCATCATTTCCATAAAATTCAGGAAGAATGTCATGCACCTTCCCATGGTCATAGCATTGATTAGGAAATCCGTGGATTTTTTAGAAATCCAGCGAGCTGTAATCCTCGTGCCAAATATCATGCGGTTCTCCCGTAAATCAAACAATGAGGTACTTAATTTGAAAAATGTGTTTAATCATACCTCATACCAAACTGTGGAGTCGCCAAGGTGAGCTTGAAAGCCTTTTGATGAGTGTGCTCACCTGTACACCCAATAGGATCTTCAAATCTGCAAAAGGACAAGGGCTCTGTCCCTTCGTGGAGTCACCATGTGAGAAGAAGAATTTGCAATGTCATCTCCCACAAATGTCAAATGAAGCATAGTCTTCAAATTTCGGGAACTGGACTTTGTCCCCGGCGACGACGCCAAAATGTTGTCGCCCGAAACTGGCACGCGGGTGCTGAAATCCCAAACCGCGGGCGCGTCGGCCCGGCAACAACTCTCTCTCTCGAGAAGCCAATGTCACCACACCCCTCTCTCCTCACTTCAGGATGGCTCTTCTCCAGCTCTAGGGGGGTTTCCCTAAGTTCGGATCACTAAGGCAAGTGCGGCTGAGGGCAAGGTGATCTGAAGAGGGTGCCTTAGAGAAACACGGGTAGCAAAAAAGGAAAATGATTTGGCTTGATGTGTAGGAAGGGAAGGGAGGACCAGTCCTCAAAGCAAGGCCAGTGCCAGTACCAAAAGAGTAAATGGAGTCAGAAGGGGACTCAGAAGGGCTTTGTGTTTCGCAGAAGTGAGACTAAGCTAGTCCGTTCCATAATCAGAGGCCAGGAGAATGGAAGTATAATCGACTACTTTTCATTACTCCCAGACCTCTAAGAACGTAACGACGACAAACAACTTGGCAGTCGCAAATGCTTGCCCAATGTGCTAGATTATGTTAAATTTTTATCTGCTAAGCTAGATCATTAGTATTTCATTTCGAATTCATAACAAAAGCATATAAACAGGATCACTGAAAGATAGACAAGCACAACCATACAAAAGGAACACA
>LPNX010186671.1:489147-507612 GCA_001517045.1 Pseudotsuga menziesii
TAAGAATTGAGTTTTTCATATTCCTCATTGCTTGAGGGATCTTCTTTGAATGGTGAGAGCTTGATCTTCAATTGCTCCCATCTTCTTCTTCTCTTCTTATTAGTCGAGCTGAAAGTAATCACTTACTTCTGGTATACATTCTTCACATGAATGAATCCCATGATCCTGGGAAGCCATTCAAGGTGGCTATCACCACTTCTGCATACTTCTTCTTCTTCCGCTTCAAGTTGTTTTGCATTCTGGATCTTCACATTCTTCAACTGTTTTCTCAAATCCATCTTTTGAATTATGTTCTTATCTTCAAATAGCTTGATCAAGGAATCAAGCATCTTCGGTGTCTTTAGGGAAGACACTTGTGGTACAAGTTGATCCATGATTGAATCAGCAATGATCTTCTTGGCCTTGATCGAGTTCTTCTTGCATAAGGCTTTGAGGCCCATCTCCCTCTAGAACTGGAACCTCTCTACTCATGTAGGTGTCCAATTCATTTTCTTCAGAGAGATCAAATACTTCCATGCTTGGAAGTTTTCAACTTCACCAAGCTTATCATCAAGCTGATGTGATAGATCACTTTGAAATGAGAACCTCAAATGCAAATAGCAAAAGATTAGATCTTACCGATTTGAGGTGTCCGTCCTGCTTCCGGAGCTAGCTGATCTAGGGTTTGTCAGAGAAACCCTAATTTTCAAAACTTGGAATCTTTCAGATCTGATTGGATAGAAAGATAGATCTCTTTAAATGGAGCTGTCCAATGTACTCCTTTTCTGAAAACAGTGGAGGGAAGCTCCCGGAACAGGAAGCCCTAGTTTTCCAATTTCTTTTGCAGAAATGTCTTTTACTGTTTCTGTGATATCTTCGAAATTACTGCTCCTCTATGTCTGAAATTTCGCACTGAGGTAACCTCGCATGTCCTTGATCCAACACCATAGGTTTCATCAGAATTGGTTTCACCAATTGGGATCTATGATCATTTTCCCAAGGTGACCTGTTACAGGACTATTCAGAACAGTGAAGTTGTATGGCATGCCACGTGTCACTGGTTCATCTTCAGGTTCTAAAATTCGGACCATAGAAAGTACAGTCCGTGCTCTTTCTGGAACATCTTTTGGAATTCCATTTGGACCTCTGTAGCCCACGCTACAACAATTCTCCCCAGGTGTCATGTTTAGGGATGAATTCTGGGAGAGGCTGGAACCCTAACTTGGAGGGATCATATCTTCCAGAATATAGCGAATCTGAGGCTGAATTTTGGACATAGTGTAAATCAGGATTTTATCTTCGGCTTCTGCAATTTTCAACTCCTGAGCCTTCGCCAATCTCAGGATATAGCGAATGCACCAAAACTTAGCAGTTTTAGTATTTAGGGTTTTTCCAGATCGGGGTCAAACTAGGGTTTGACTTTCCCGGAGTTTCACCCAACCAAATTTCTTGATCCAGGTCTCTAAACTTCGATTTTGATGAGGAGAGCAATCATATGTTGGGCTCACTCAAAAATTCTTCTTCTGTAAGAAGCCCTAATTTCCCGCACCGAAAACTGAAAATGCTTGGAATCGAATTCCGCTTCGACAGAAAGATGCACCCTTCAATGGAGAGTCAGCCTAGCCTTCTTTTGCTGATCGATTGTGGAGAGAGAACCAAAAAGTAAGAAGCCCTAGATTCTGTAGTTGCACAATGCCTTTTTTCAGCGTGGCTCTAATACCATGTTAAATTTTCATATGCTAAGCTAGATCATTAGTATTTCATTTCGAATTCATAACAAAAGCATATAAACAGGATCACTGAAAGATAGACAAGCACAACCATACAAAAGGAACACAAAGATTTATCCTGGGAAAACCCTAAAGGGAAAAACCCAGCAAAAGCTTCCTCAATATAGATGCCCCAAAAAGATAAAAGGTAAAACCAACAAGGAGATCAAAGCCTGATCCTCCTCCTTCTCCAGCTACTCTTCTCTTCTCCACTAATGCGCTACACAAGTGAGAGTGTGTGCTCAAATGAGGAGAGCTACACCTCTATTTATATTCATCCGTTCACTTCAATTAAATCATTCGACATGTAGGCTCGAGTTAATCATGTAGGCTCGAGTTACACATGTAGGCTCAAGTAACCACACTGGGGTGCTAATGACCCACCTTTACAATTAGAGGGGACAACCTCATGACTCTTATTAGTTCTTCCGATTAGAAGCATCGGGGTACAAGATAATACAAGTGGTTCTCCCGATAGGACCATCGGGGACCACAAAAGATACATATAGAATATTCTTCGAAGTTACAATATTTCAACAGATTATAGCCCTCTATGCTGGCTTGGTCTATAACGTATGAAAACCCGAAGCTACGACAGAGAAACCCAACATATCCCAAAAACTCAACATGATATTTTTTCTTTATTAGCTCTGGGGAAAAATCCTCCCAGCCCAAAGATTCCATCTTTACAATGAAAGAGCTATGCTCTTTAATAGGCAAAAATCCATTCTCATCTAAAAAACACAAAAGAAAAAATAAAATAATATCAAGAGAAAAAGTAGGATCCATATCCACTTTTTCCTCAATCAAACCACTAAACTCCAAAGGTTAATTCCTACTTTAACTTTAGCCACTAAGACTTTATTAGATATGACTCATACTTTTACTAAAGTATATCATACCCAAACATAAACTTTCATGCTAAGTGCTAATGACTTTGAATAATCAGCTGCTAATTAAAAAAAATCGGGACTCCTGGAATTGATTTCCATCCTTAGTTCGATGGTCAAAGGAGCGTGCCATGATAATGAGGATACCCTCGACAAAAACGCAGCTGCTGCAATCGGGCCATAAACTCCACGAAATCGACCATGCTGCCACTGCTGCCAACCGATGGGCACAAATGAAAACGACTGCCAACAAAAACGCATGAAGGTACACCAGCAACAACTCAGACTTTCGGGTGCTAGGGTCGGTTCACTTAATAAAATCTTGTTATATCCTTTTGATAATGAATATCTCTGCGATTAATAGGTGGAAAAACAAACTAAAATATCATTGATCCTTTGAATCTGCCATCCTGTTTTAAAAGAATAGCAGAGAACAGTCATGGATGTGTTGTCAATACACAGCCGATGTGTCATTGCTGGATTAGACCCAAGCAATCCCCTAATAAGACACTTTATAGCCATACCGTGTGTAAAGATGTCTACACATTGAGTGGCTTGTTTGCTTTGTTCCTGTGATTGCCTCCAATTGTTGCCTTCTCTGGAAGAAGAATCATTTGCAGTCTCGTTATCTCCTGTGGTGACAAACTGTAGCCTGCTTTTACCAGACTTTCTTCTTACTAATTGTTTTTGCCTATTAAATAGTTCCCACTGTGATACAATAACATCATCTCCATCTTCAACAGGATGAACCTGCATTAGAGAGTTTTGACTCCTGAAACCTTTAATCTGTCTCTGAAACTGTCCAGAATTTCTTTGTATTGGGTTTTCAGCCCTCCTCAGTACTCTACTGTTTATAAATTCAATAATGCGATAGTCAACTTGACACTGAGATTCTCCACCGGGTACATGGAAGTCAGGCTGAGATCTGTCAATCATATTAAGCAAGTCAGGAGTGTAAATCTCTGAGCGAGGGCGTCCTTTCCATTGTCCTTGACTCATCTCCATCAGTGAATCAGAGTATTCTAACTTCTCCTCTGAAATATCCAGTTCGCATTCTGTCAATCGACTGCTAGACAAAAAACGTCAAGTCCAGCTAGAAGAAGTCTCCGAAAACCCATGACGAACTCCACGATTCGGCCGCAAATAGATGGATTTGAGCCAGCACTCCACGATTCGGCTGCAAACGGATGGATTTGTGTTCAAAAGCTATCCCATAAACCTCACATGGCCGTGGGAGATACCCCTGATGACTTCTCTAACTCCTTCAGCGTGAAAATTACTCCTTGCAATCGATAGACAGCAACTTGACCGAACACGACGCAAACGGGTGGAGGTTTTATCAAAATCGGGACTTAGCAGCTGAACTCCGAGCAATTGATAGCCAACCTGATCCGTGGCCCTCTAAACAATAGATTGAGCCCAAAAAATTTTCTTTTTGAAGGAAGCCGTCGAAGTTGCTTGGGTGCCTGAGACTGCTGTGGGCTCAAAGTCGCAACTTCACCAATACTAGAGAGGAAATGTCCATTAACAGAAACATTGGAACTCCATTAAATACGGCAGATTTGTTAGTCGAAAGCTAACTGTGGCATTGCATCCGTGGTCAAGATATTCGCATGGTCCTCGTTTAGCAATGTTGATTTATCTGTGCACCCGACTATGAATAAAGTATATTGCGGAACTTTGTCAGCTAATAGGAAAAGACTAATGTGTTGTTGAAATCCCCATGTGGTCATGCTGAACTGCCGATACGCTGCTACAGTGTGAAACTTTTCTTTGTAATCACTTGTCAAAGGAAACGTGGGTCGATGCCTGGGTTTGTGGGCCACTGAATAAAACTCGATAACTCCCTCAATACTGTACGGAGCCACTAATGAGATGTACACCACGATTCTGGTTAATGATTCATTTACAGATTTCAACCATCCCAGTTTAACTCCTCCGATAAGAACGAACCTGCTCAGAAAATGTGAACATTTGCCTCACTTCTCCACCAACGAACTGATGAAAATGTTTTATCTGCACAATCAGAAATGTGTGCTTGAGCCTGCCCATGTGATTTGAAGACAGGTACATCTAGGTGATAACAGAGACTTTCCTTGCTATGCTGGTGAAAGCGATCTCTCCATTGCTGGGCTGTCATGACAAAGCGCCATTCATCATAGCATGGTCTATGAATTTACAGAGCATCACATGTAGATGGCATAAAGAAATGCCCTATGGACTTGTCTCCTCTCTGAATGATGCCACCTTCCACTCACTGCACAGTTTTCTATCTTCATTCACAGCTGCTCCCCTCGTCTTTATAGATATATGAAAGGCAGTCCTTTCAATCAAGCTTCCTTCTACACCACGGCCTTATAGTCTAGCCTAAAAGCCTCAAAGTTACCCCTACAAGCTGGGAGGTAACACCCCCCTAATTAACAAGGAGGGTTAACCTCAACTCAATTGTGGGGACTATTGCCCCAACTTACAACGGAAGGTTAACTTCAATGACTTTACATTACTTTATTATATTAATGACTTTCCCGATAGGAACATCAGGGTACAATGAAATACAAATGATTCTCCCGATAGGAACATCGGGGTACAATATAAGATATACAAGTGAATACATTCTGAAGTTACAAATACATCAACACTTGATGGTCTCTATGGTGGTCTACGAGGAGACAATGTGGGAACTCCTCCTTGAATAGGAGGACAACCTTGCAGTTTAAGATACTGCTTGAGGGTTCTTTGTTCTGCAATGGTTTTGGTTCTGTGATCCAATGACAATGAAATGAAGGGAATTAAACATAATTGAATAGATGAAAAATATGATAACCACAATGACAAATGCAATATGGTGCATGTGTATGGGTATGGTTCAAGTTTTATGTGCAAGTGATACCAAGAGCTGGTTCTTTTTAGTTACTTTAGATGATCTTGTGTAATAAAAAGAAAAAATGTATATTCCTTGGTTGACTTAACGTCCTTCCTCTCAAATAGTCACTGGGACTTCCAATAACTCACTCGTCGGTGGTTATGAATACACCAAATATGGCTAGTGAAGGTATGAAAGAATCAGTTATAAAGAGGGGTATTGGGGATATGTTCCAGAAGGACTAACAACATTTCCAATAGCCAACAGAATCTGACTCAGGTGCAAATGCATCCCACAACTGCCACCCAACGATAATCCTAGGTTTTTCCACTAAGATACGAGCGTCAAGTGTGGATAAGGGTTTCGGCCTCAAGCAGTAAAGTGTTGCCTCCACAAAGAGTTTGGCGACCCAATGTGGTGAACAAAAACAACTAGACTTTGGCTTTCGCGTCCTTGGGCACCGCACTTCCTTATCCAGGTTTGAAACTTTGATCACACTTTCTTATAGCAGGATTTAGTAAGTCCCCTAAAAGTCAACAACCACTATGTTTCAAAATGTAGGAGATTGGTGGAAATTATTTGGATGCCTAGCCTAATCAATCCTAAACTAACTAAAATATTGTTTTGCGACCTTTTCAATGGAGGATTTTAGTTGGTTGAGACTTACAATGCGATGTTGATTTTATGAGGGTCCAAATTTGATATAAAAGTGTGACAAGGGAGGTATTTCAAACCTTCCAATCATTCTGACTCATCTAGATCACTTGTGAGTACAAATTGAAGAGCATACTTGATGAAAAAGAGTCTTTAGGTCCTTTGGTGTGTGGTTCAAGTGGGAGACACACACATGTGTTTGAAAGCAAAGGAAAGTGAAACTTCCAATTAACTTATGAGCATAATAAAGTTATAAAGTAAAGAGATGTGAACATTAATGGTTCGTTATTCTCCTAGTTAAACTCTAAGTGTGACTTGATGTTTGCAACATACCACTAATACAAGTTTATGGGATGAAAATAAATATGAGAAGGGAGGTATTTCAAACCTTTCACCCCTTTATCATTTGCCAAGATCACTTATGTGTGCAAGGAAAAGAGCATACTTGGAGCAAGAGGAGTCTTTAGGTCCCTTGTTTGTGTGAAGAAGAGAGATAATCTAACTATGCTAAAAATTAAAAAATATGCAAGAAGCAATGAGAAATAAAGTAATGTAAGTTATCCCACATGCCTAGACTAACAATTTCTATGAGCAACAAGTATGTAATGTTGTAGTCAACTTCTAGTGAGAACTAAGAGGTCCCTTGAAAACCTCAAAGCCTTTAACCTAATAGAATGTAAAAAATGACTTTTTACTCCCTATTTTGAGCTGTGGTTTAATTATTAGAGAAAGGCAAACAACTTATGAGTTGTTTCTTAATTTCTTGTTCAATGAGCAGCCCTTGAAACTACATTTATGATGAAACTGAACTAAAAAAACAAAAAAATGCACAACCGCGTAGGTTTTTGACCCACAAAAGTGTAGTCGCATATGCAGGGAGTTACACAACTGCGCAAAATTACCACGCATGCAAATGATAGAAAGGTCACATAGTAGCACGATTGTCAAAGAGAAAGTCGCATAGAACAACACGAAGCAGACGCCAGGAACCGCATTGCCTGTAATTTTGGTGGAGTTGCGCCTTGAGCCTACAAATCCTGAATGTTGAAGGGATGAATAGCAAGTGCATGAGCTTGCAAGACACCCCAAATAAGTTATCAAGCAAATGACAACCTATATATGATAAAATAAACAAAAAGAGTATTGGAGTCGCAAAAATACTGTTGAGAGAAAATTGTCTCAAGGGTGAGTAGTCTTCCCTCCTTTAGTCCTTGTAGGTTGCAACAAGGAAACAATATGTAGATGTGAGTTAGTGTTCCATACATCAAATGGCAAAGCAAGACTCAAACAAAGAAATAAAAGTAAAAATGGACAAGTGTTAAGCAAAAAAAAAAGAGATAGAGTTTGCTAAAAACCAAATGATATTTTCCCAACAGTAATGCTTGTTACAATGATGTCACCTAAGAGGTGAAGGCCCCAATGGAAGCCAACAATCTCCCATAGGGAGGGTCGCTTTTTGTCCACACAAATGCTTGATAACAAACTTAGAACAATGGAAAAAAAACTCTTGCTTCTTGTAGGAAGAATACAAGGGAGCTTTGCATGCCAATTAGCGGTAAGAAATGGGTTGAAAGATGAGCTCTCATACCAATTCTTGCAACATAATTTTGCTTTATATTTCTCTCTATTGAATGTAGGCACATGGTTTCCTTTTGTAGGTCAATGGAAGCCTTGGAACATCTAGATCCTAATATGAATGCTCTGGCTCATGAAGTGGTTTTCCAAGTACGTGAAGGGGGCTATTGAATGCTCCAAAGCATGTGATGAGTCCAATTCGAATTTTGGAGCCAATCCTTGTTGTTATGATCCATGAATGCGTCGCGGAAGGTAGGTGGTCTTGCCTCGGGTACAGCTGCGCAACTTTCTTAGAAAAAGTCGCGCAGATCCGCGCTAGTTGTTGAACAAAAAGTCATGCTATTAGCGTTGGTTTCCCATGCAAAGGTCACACGGTTGTCCATAATGATTGACTTTATCATTCTAAGGTTCAATTTCCATTGTGAAACTGATGAGGGTGTCTTTGATGAGCTGCATGTTGTATGTTGATGCTGTTCTCTTGCAATATTAGCCTAAATGTTGCATGTGTGCAAAATTTGGGCATTAGCAAACTCTAGCTTGGAATCCATGTAGATAGCCTAGGGAGCATCATCATGCAGAGTCAAGATAGAAGCAAACTAGTTTTGAAATAGCAAATAATGCAATATTTGTGACCTATAGGTCCAGAGGGGCATTTGGTCTTTAATTCTGTTGTCCGCTGATTGCACACCAGTAGCAGAAATCTAATGAAAGCTGTCTCATCACTTGAGAAAGTGGGAGAGGTGTGACCTTGGGGGCAAGCACAGAGCTAGGTACTGTCACCTACTCCTAGCTCCTCCGTTTAGGCTAACTCCTAACGAAGCCAAGGGGGGTAGTCCCTAACAAAGAGTTTTCTAAGGCTCAATGTGGTTAAAGTGTTTTACTTAGTTGCGGATGCGGATGGGTGTTACTTAGGAGTTTGTTATGATTAGAAGTGTTTGTTTACTATGAGAATGACAGTTAATCAAAAGCAATCCACGTTGCTAACAAGAGATTACAAAGATAAGCAAAGATTCCAGACTTTTAACTAAACATTCAGAGATGGTAATTAAAATGCACCACAGACAATTGATCAAGATAGATAATTATTCAAATTTAATCAAGGACTAGTGCCTTATGGAGTCAACAAAATGCGTAAATAAAATGGTAAGTCTAGGAATTAAGCTGGCGAGTATTAGATTGTGCGAATGCTATTGGTAGGTTTTAAAGATTTTACGTGCTCTTCATTAAGGTGTCTGGAAATCCTAACCGGAAATACCTTCAGTGGCTCCGTTCGAAGACATGACGGACTTGTCTGGAATCACAGCTAGGTGTTCAATAACTTAACCAACTGTGTTCAGATTGGGTTGCCCGACGCCCACACTTGGAATTTGCCCACTACCTGAGTATTTAATCGAGACAACGCCGGTGCATTGGTTACGGGGTAAAAGTTTTAATTAAGTTACTCTTGCACGAACTTAACAAGTCCGTTAACCGTTCTGAGTACGAGCCCAACCCAAAAGTCGGCAGAGCATACTAGGTGAAGGATGATCAACGAAGTTAATTAATTATGGGGAAGTGAGTTGCAAAATTTTATTAAGTTAATTAATTAAACTCTCCGACAGAGAGCGCTCTTGACCTTGTCTTATGACAGAGGTTCAAGAGTCTTATCTAATCTAGATGCCTAATGCAAGGATTATGCAAGACTAATGATGCTTTCCGATAGAGAGTGCTCTTGACTTGTGTTTCTGCAAGTTCAAGAGTCTTACTTATTGATTAATTGATTAAGCACTTAATTGGAAAAATAACAAAGATCTACCCAAGAGTCTCTTTCATGCTTCTTAGGGCCCTAATCGGGAAAGTAAGGGGGTAAGTATACCACAAGAAATATGCCACATTCAACATGAATAATCAAGACAATATTTATTAACTATCTTATGAACAACAAAATAATCAAATATGCACTACTTGACTAAGATTAGATGATTATATTACACTACTCTACTATTAGCAATAAAATTGGAAAACATGAAAAGGAGACGATACAGGCTTCCCCCAAATGGGGGAAGAAGGGTGTGGGAGCCGTAATCCCACTCGCTTTTTATTAATTTACAATTTTCTAATGACTTGTTCTTTGCCTTTTCTTGGAAGAACAGGGAAGAAAGGGATGGAAGAAGAAGGGAAAAGTCTTTTTGTTCTTTTTGCACTCCTTGCTTGCTTTTAGCCTTTGGGCTCTTCTCGGTTTCTTCTACAAATAAGAGCTTAAAACAATTTACACGTTATGCATTAGTTAAGACTTTAAAAACAAACTACAAACTAAAATCTCGAAAAAGAGGACAAAAACCAGCAATGAAAAAAGAGGAAAAAGAGAAAAGCAAAACCAAAGAAGAGGAGAGAGAAAAAGTGGGAAAGAGAGCTGTCATAAATGAAGGTAAGGGGCTGTCCAAAAAGCAAAAAGAAAGCTGCAAAACAGTAAAAAAGAGGGCAGTTAACAATCAAAAGAGGGCTGCCCAAAAAGGAGAAAGCTAGGGTCAAAAAACTAGGGCAAAAGATGGCTGTCCAAAAAGAAGAAAAGGCGCTGCAAACTAAAGTAAAAAGAGGGCAGCGAAGAAGAAGAAGTAAAGGGAAGCCAAACAAGGCAATGGGGAGGAAGCCTAAAGGTTGAAAAAAGTGAACTAGGGCTTCCTAAGTGACCGGTAACCAAAGAACATTAATTTATGAAGATGGAACCAAAGAGAGAGAGTTAGACTCCCAGCGTTCTTTTTGTATTTTAAAGAAGACAATCCGTGTAGGTCCTGCAATGAAAGTTTTAAATTCAAATGGTTGCTTGAAGCCTGGGATAGAAGCAGCTGAGCTTCACACCCTTCTTCAACCTGTGAAGTCTAAGAACACACCACAACTTAATACAAATGTGAGATCAAAATAACATGCTAGTATGCTAAGAAAATTTAATCATGATCAACATTATGTATATACTGATTACTCATGTCCATCAAGATACTAATCTACTTCGCATACACAATCAAATTGAAACTACAAATGATTGTTTTACCGTGCCAACAATGGCCTTCTTGAGCTAACAAAACAATTGATCTCATACAAGTATTAAAGAAATAGGGGTTAGAGACGATATCACCTCAACCATTTAGAAAGCTACCACATGCAAGAGCTCATAGACCTCCAAAGTCGAATCTTTATTAACAATTCAAAGCAAATGCTTGATACAATTTTCTCAGAGTAACTCTGCTACAAAAGTCCATGCTAATAGAGCTGAAAGAGCCTCTATTTATACAATGAGAGAGTGCTAAAACCCTAAAACCAAATCACATAACCTGATCGGCTTGGTCACATAACCTGAGATCCAAAACCTAAAAAGAAGAGCTGGGAGTGAGGGGAGGCCTCCACCTAGACAAGGCACCCCCACTCCAACCCTAACACTGCAAACCGAGCCAGAATGGAGCCCACACGTGTGATGACGCCCCTATGAGGAGAGAGGGGCGTGAGCTTGAGGAGAGGCGTCTGTATGGTAGGTGAAGGCATGAGCTAGGTAAGGAGGAGCAATACTTAGGTCTGGAGGAGCCCACTGCTGTCGGATCATAATGTAATTATCAGTCTTCACCTCAATCAAATCATCAAACCAATGAGTGCTCTCCATCTCATCAAATTCGGGAGTTTAGCTGGAGATGACAAATCTGTTAACTAAATATAACTTTATTGCTCACTAAATGCTGACTGAAGCTGAGTTATGATAACTCCAATCATCATAAATGCCCAATGAGATGTCATTTAGCCTTTTATTTCGTTGAATTTGAATTAATTTGGAGAGTTTTAATTTTCTCCAAAATAATCAATTTTTAATAAAAACTCCATTTTTTCCCCAAAAATGACTTTTTGAGAAAAAGTGCATTATGTGTCCGATTGATGATCTGAAAGTTGGATTTGACTGGCTGGCTGGTTAAGAATGATTTTTGGCTTAAGGTTAGAGCCTTCAATCACTGAATTTGGGGTCTGGATGACCGACTTATTACAAATGGGGTTTTTCCATTTAATTTATGGAAAAATTAATTTAAAAACTTAGGGAAATAATTAAAAATTTAAAAATTTAAAAAAATGTTTTTAACCTGTTCGAAAAAAAAAATTCAAAAAAAAATTTAAAGGTCCTATTGACTTAGGACAAGACCATGCTCTACTCTAACAATGCCTAGTAGGTTTATAACATTCAATTGGGCTCTAATAACCCCCCAAGGCCCAGAATTCAAAATTGGGCATTCCAGCTTTGGAGGAAGCGGGAGAAAACCTCGTCAATTATACTCGGCTATAGGCAAAGCATAATTGTCAAGGGCAAAAAACTCTCTGGAATACCTTAGTTGAGATTCTACATCTCAAGAGACCGAACCACTCAAAAATACCCTACTAGCACATTTTATTACAAACCCCGCGGGGCCATGGTCAAAATTATTCAAATGAAAAATTGGCTAGCCAATATTGGCTAGACATGAAGACGGATCAACTGATACACTAGAATCAAACATTGGACATGTTTGTCAAATGGCGGCTCCTCAGCTAATCCAACGAAGTGCAAAATTAGTGGATAACAAGTTCAAAATTAAAAATCTATTGAACAATTGCTTAATGAACAAACTGAAATATAACTAGTCTATTGTAAATTCCAACATGCTTGGAGATTTCCATATACATAACAAGAACTCTCGATTATGGAACTAATTGCCCAAACTAATTAATGTTTTTTTCCATAGTAGCAATATTTGAGGACAAATACGTATATGAATTTGATTCATATGAAAAAAATACTTAAAGAAAGATTATAGTACAACTAAAATACGAAAGTAGACATCTCATAAATACAAAAGCTTACATTATTTAAATTTAAAAATACACATGCCTATTAAAAAATTTAAAATAACCTTCATTTTTTGTTATAAGTAACTTGAAACATAACATATAATAACAAATTGAAAATAGAGTTTAATGGGTAAGTGTGTGCATATGGATTTAATCGATGCATTTTTTTAATGTTGACTAAGTAATGTGTGTGACTTCTATGTTCATTTAACACATTACTTGGAACATAGTCACGAAGTTATTTGAAATGATTCCCAAGTTTTTGTGTGTCGATTTTTACATCTAGGCTTAAGATTCACTATTGTGGCCATCGCCTTGTGATGGTGAACTTACAATTAGTATGAGACTTGAGTTATCATTAGATATGTTGTTACGATAGTTCCACTCTTATATTAATAATTAATGAATAGTTGAATTGTTAAAAGTTAAACTAAGCATGAGCACTAGCTATTCTAGATGAAATTCCACTTTTATCTTAACAATTAAATTTTAATAATAGCCTTTTTTGAATCTTTAAAAGTTAAAATTTGTAAATATTTTTAAGCATTTGGTCAACTTTACCATATTTGTGTTATGTTGAATATTCGTAGAATTTAGAATTCCATTCGAACAATACATAAACTCCCAATACGACCAAATCTTGCTACTATGCTGTTTTCATCCAATTATCTAGAAATTTGAATAAATTAAAGTTGACAAATTTTTGAGGTTTCTTTGATTTGTGCTAGGAAGGCATTTAGATTTTTATATAATCTTCTATCCTGCCTATTTTCTTTGTTTTAGGATTATTGGCCACCTCTTGAGTATTATTTGACGGCTCTATTCATTCTTTTACAGGACTTGATCTTGAAGAGAAGAAACTCAAAAAATGGAGAAACTTAATCGTTGCCCAGCCAATTACGTTCCTTTGTCTCCCATAACTTTTCTGGAGCGAGCAGGCATCGTGTACAGCGAGCAGACATCTATCATATATGGTTCTGTACGGTTTACATGGGCAGAAACATTTGACCGTTGCCTTAGGCTTGCCTCTGCTCTTTCTTCTATTAATATTTCAACTGGTGATGTTGTAAGTAGCTCTTTGTAACTAAAAATGTCTTTACATTGTACATATCTCAAAAGTTGAAAATGTCAATGACTCAATACCATGTTTGTTTTTAATGGTTAACTGGTGGCATCTTGTGAGTTGGTGAATATGAGTTCAAATTGTTTATTTTTTAGCTTCACTGACCTTATCTATATCTCTTTTTGAAATTTTGTCTTTCCTTGCGTTGCAAAAATTTAATCTTAATATTGGCTGCCCTCAAAAGCCTCATTGTTTTCCTAGTTGTTTATTTGTAACAAGTCCAATTTTTTGCATGTGTAACTGAGGAAAGCATGCTTGAATCTTTCATGAAATTATTACCAAAGCAATATAGTTACTTTGTAAATAGGATGCTATCCATTTTATGCAGTTACAAATTGAAACACAGATCAGCTCCAGTGAATTGAATAACCAAAATCCCATTATAAGCTTTTTTCCCAAATAATGTTCAAGTATTATTGAATTGGATGATGTATAACAATAGAATAGATGTAAAACATTAAAACTTCCAAGATGAGCGGCTGGTTCACCCGCAAGGCCCTGCATGTGTATATCCCTTTGCTACCCTTTCTTCAAGACCTTTGCACGTTTATTCAGTTTATCTAATGTTTAATGTACAACAAATATGACTTCCTATGTGTTTGCAAATCTTGGTTCTGATTATGTCAATAATTGTAGAGTTTTACACTTGTTACTATGACCTCTCAACGGACAACAGGGCTCAAATCCCTTAATAGTTGTTTCGGAAATGCATGTGCATCCATACAACAGCATTTAAGGGTTTTCACTAAGGTATAACTTTAAACTATTTGAAGGGGCGTGAACATGTGCTTATAATGTTTTATCCTTTTCCCATGAAGCCATATCCCTAGAAGTAAGGCATACTAGAAGCTTTGATTAAATGATTATTAAAGCAGTAGACCATTAGTTGCCATTTCAACAGTATGCCATCCAACTCATAAACACTGTCATATGCTGTCTTTTTACCTAGTCCAATTGATGTGTATTTGAAATAGCTAATGGACAACAGCAGACTATATGTATAACATTGGAAGATGCTGGACTAAGAATAGATTCTTCTCCAAGTCCCTGCACACTTTCTTTCCTTTGCTACCCCTTCCTTCACTCCTTTAGCACACAGTCTCTCTGTCTGATGTTTCATGTACATAATTTCTCACCTTAGATGACTTTCCAGCCTCTTTGCTCGTGATGCCAATAGTCATATAATTTCACTTGTTATTATTTACTGGTCAATACACAATAGAGCTAAACTCTATTGATAACGATTGTATTGAGATGCATATGCATCTATGCAACATTCAAGGATTTTTGCTATGGTTTACTCTGCATTTGAAGCAGTGTGGATATCTTTCTTGTGAAAATATTTCATATATTACAAAGACAGCAATATATGCAAAGAGAACAACATATATACAAGAGATGATGATGTACAATCAAACTTTTCTTAGAGCTGCTAAAGCTGCAATCAAATCAGAACAAGCAGAAGTATCAAACTTCTTTGCATCCCTAATAAAAAAGCAGTAGGCCATCAACTGAAAATACGCCTCTTCCTGCCAGGATTCAAGGAAGGAAGAGATGGATCCATTATCTAACATTATTCTAAAAAATATGCTTACAATGCAGCTTCCAAAGAATACATAGGGCTGAAACTCTAATGCAATTCCATAAGCAAAATAGACAGATAACACCAACTGATTTGACTCATAAAAAATAACTGCACGACAATGGATTTTGCCTTGGAAAATGGAGGGGATTTGGAGTTGAATCTGTTGCCAGCATATGTTATCTGTAAAACCACTCTTGGCAAGCTGAGCCTTTCTCTGAAACCCCTGATAAATAACAAGCCAAGCAAAAAACTCGAAGCTTAAAAGAGATTCTGAAGCAGAAAACACTGTGCAACCTTGCAATCCATCTTTTCTCAGGATCAGAAGTCCATCTAGGGTTCAAAGTCAAGGTTAAAAGCATCTGCTCATGAAGCAAGCTATGAAGTTTTCTGTTATCATAAAGATGAATAGGCTTACCAAAGGACAACCCTCAATCTCTTTATTTAGGTCCATGTATCTGAACATTCAGTTTGAATTCATCCTCCAATTGAACGAAAGCTTGAATCTCATGAATAGTCAATCTGTCAGAGGCTAAAAGGGTTTTCTGTTGAGCAAAGAGTTCTCAACTCTGTCCATGATCTAGAGTCTAGACTCAACATCCCACAAATATTTCCACACAAAGAGACCTTTCTGCTAAGTCTCAGTATTAAATCTAGGGATTTTGAACAACACATTAATCACCTAGTTTCCAGCTCCGAATGGCCATGTTTGCTAAGTCCCCCAGCTCTGCTACCAGAGGAGTTCCAACAAAGGTGCTTGGAAACCACCCACCGCACTTCCCAAATACTTTTTGGAATAAAGGAACCTCAAATTTTAAACATATGCTGAAAAGCAATGATATCTCATAGACCAAAAGAGCCTCTCACCTTGACATTATACTGCAGTCTCAAGAGAACTTGCCTTGGAGCATTACCATTCAAACATCTAACTACTCATTTGACCATAAGAACTCTTCCTTGAGATGTTACATCTATTAAGCCCAATGCACCCTCATTCTTAGGAAGGATACAAACACGCCAATGAACCATCGGTAAACCTCGTTCACTACCATATGTGACCCAAAGAAAGGACCTCAAAATCATTTCCAATTTAGAAAATTGAGTGCAAATAGGTAGCCAGCAGGAGACATAATAAACATGGGAAGCCTGGAGAAGTCTGGAGACAACTGTCAACTTACGGCAACGGGAATGTAATATCCCCCTTACTAAACTGTGGAAGTATAGATGAGTTGTTCTGCTATTATGTTGGCTTCTTTGGTTCTGCACTTTCGTCAAACACCTGTCTTGCAACCTTCCTTAACTGCTGTTATGAATACAAGGACTGTATTGTGATTCTTTTATGCTTTCTTGGTTAAGAGATTCCGTCAAACAGTTTGCTGATTTGCTTTCCTGAAATTGCTGGTTTGTTTGCTTGGGTTTGAAGATTGATTTTCAGATCTCATTCATCATAGGTTTGCCATACAATGTGCACATAGGCAATGTAACTTCTACTTGCATGAAAAACCAATAAACAACTCACAAATCGATGAGAAGGTATAGTAAATTACTAGCTGCTGTTACAGCAGTATATTGAAGTAGATTAGAGCTGATTTATGAACGTATTTGCAGACCTATACTTACAGCAAGACCACAGTCCTCTTTAATGGCTGTAACAGCCCTCTTTCAAGCCCAAAAATGGTAGATACAGCTACAGGAAAGATATAGTTTTGGGAAAAACGCCCAGCAGCAAGAAATAGCTCCAGTCTCCTCCAAAATGGCCCCTCTAGCACTGAACAGTGGTGAATAACAATAATGACTGCAGCAGCTTCTTCTCAAGCCCAGAAATGGTATTGATGACTGTAGCAAGTGAACAATCCTCTCATAATGTTCCCAACAGCTGGAAAATGGTTTGTTCCTCCACAAAACTTCCAAACTATGTCAACGCCCTCCTGTAAGATGTCACGGCTTCCTTAATATACTTTCAGCCTCAAGAACAGACCCCAATGATGAACACGATCTCTGTAAGGCAAAGTTAAAAATATCGCCGAGTCGCCGAGAAATCGCGTTTTTTTTCAGGCGGCAATTTTTTAAGATAAAATCGGGCACCAATATCGGGCCGATTTTTGACCGAGATATCGCCGATTTTTAACCGAAATATCGCCGAGATATCGCCGTCGACTCGCGATTTCCTGACAGATGAAAAAAAAATCGTTTTTTGACTTTTTATGCCCGTGGGTTAGCTCATTTGCTCATTCATTTGGTCGCTACAGAGGTCGAGAGGAGAGCCGGCGATTAGGGTGCAGCTGAAGGTAAGTAAATGTGTAAATGTTAGGTTTTTTTTTCATTTAAAAATTTGAAACCCTCCACCGTGTGCCTGTGTGCCTCTGTCCGCGCCCGCAAGATGCTGTGGATTACCTCACTTGGACGTTTCTCTATCGTAGGCTCACTCAGAATCCAAATTATTATAATCTTCAGGGCGTCAGTCATAGACACTTGTCAGATCACCTTTCTGAGCTTGTAGAGAGCACATTCACTGATTTGGAGTCAAGCAAGTGTGTGGCCATAAAAGATGACATGTATCTTTCACCTTTAAACCTTGGCATGATAGCTTCGTATTATTATATCAGCTACACCACCATCGAGCTCTTTAGCTCATCCTTGACTGCAAAGACAAAGCTGAAGGGGCTCCTTGAAATTCTTGCTTCTGCTTCAGAGTATTCACAACTCCCGATACGGCCAGGTGAAGAAGAAACTATAAGAAAATTAATAAATCATCAAATATTTTCTGTTGATAAACCAAAATATACTGATCCCCATGTAAAGGCAAATGCATTGTTGCAAGCTTACTTCTCTAGGCATGTTATTGCTGGGAACCTAGCACTTGACCAGCGAGAGGTCCTCCTCTCTTCAAATCGGTTTTGGGCGTTGCAATTCTGCCCAAAACCTGCAGAAACAACAGCCCTTTGCTGCCTCAAATCTTCACCAAAATCAGCATTTAATTCTGAAGAACATGGCTGGAAATTGTGTCTCTCATTGTGGGCCTGAAAAGGCAGTTTTTAAACTTTCTTTAAATTATTACAAATTTAAAAACATATTGTAATTTTCCTGTTTTTTATTTTTTATTTTTAAAATTATATTTCATTTGCAATTTTGCAGCATGTTATTTTTTTACTGTTTTGTTATTTAACTTATGTGTTATTTGCAATTTTGCA
>LPNX010186671.1:509468-666006 GCA_001517045.1 Pseudotsuga menziesii
CTAGTACTAGAGGAAGGGCAAGGGCTGTTTCCACAGCAATTACCTTTTCCCGTAAAAGGGGTAGAGGGAATCCATAGTTTATTTACTTTATTTCACTGTAGATGACTCATGAGTCATGATGATGATCGTGAGATACATTTGTTATAAGTTATAACTTATATTTTTGATGATTCAAACATTCAGTTTTCAGTGTTCACTATTCAGGAGTAGGACTAGGACATGATCCATTTTGATGTGTGATGTATCTCTAGACATCTTATATATCTTATATATCAGTTTTCTTTCCATATTCATGTGGCAATGTGTTTATTTGATGTTATTGTTGCTTTAGATGTTTAAAAAATTGAAAAAAATGAATATTTTTGTGTTTTTTAAGTTTGCCGATTTTTGCCGATGTTCTGCCGAGATATCCCGAGACGATGTTTCCTGGACCCTGTCGATTTCCGCGCCGCGCCGATATTTGTAACATTGCTGTAAGGGAGTGTGCCCTCTTCAGCATGATTTCTCCAAGAGATTTTGGCCCCTTTTGATTATTTCTCCTCCTTAGATAAGTGTGCCCTTTTTTTGTGTGAAATCCTCTATAATCTCCTCGTCTGCAAGATGGATCCAACCTCTTCTTCTTCAGTGGAATCTTGTGAGAAATCTGCGTGATTCCTCCTCTAGGATAGCTAGGGTGGATTTGTCTCACCACCGAAACTATTTCACTCTTAGGGTTTTTGTCCGAAGAGCACAAGCCACAAGAGCTCTCCAAAAATCATTTTTTAGAAAATATTCATGAATGAATGAGAGAGAGGTTGATTTTCCCTTTTAACCTCATTTTACCTTTTTCGGCCAGTTTTACCCTTTTCCCGTTCAATTAATTAATTAAAGTCACTTTATAAAGTCATTGTCACTTTATTAATTTATTAAGCCCTTTTATTCCAAAAAGTGATTTATTTTATTTTAAAACGTTTTCGGGCACTGGAAGCCACTTCTCATCCCAGTTCCAATGAGCTATTGCACCAAGGTACCCCTCTTAGATAATTCATTAAAATGACAACCTTAGTGAAATCCATTAAATAATGCTCGATATTACTCCCAATTTACAGAAATGGTCGAAATGCATCGAAATCGCAATCTGACTGTGACGGAGTGATCCCGATGATAAAAGATGATAATTGGACTTCTGAAAGCATCATATAACTCCTCTAACCTATTTGAGTTCAATGGTAATGACAAATTACTCCTATAATCAAGATGACTAAAAAATGGGGATATTATAGGGAAGGTCTTTATACTTCTAATATTGAAACTCCACTTGGAGTCATTCTATGCACCCGTCCCACATATCTGCAGTGGAGATAGTTGTTAATGCTTAAAACTGGGTTAAAAGGTAACTAGGGAAGGTGCACTATCGCCTCCATACATTCCTTCTGCACTCCATGCTAGTACTTGCTAGCCTTGGGGGGGGAATCCCTAGGTGATTCAAGAATAAAATTTGAATTCTGCTTACAAAAACAACTTCAGATCTGCATAAAGTTCTTGCTGTTATGTCAAAATCAGACTTCATAAATGCTTAAAATTGGTTCTGAAATTTGAACAGCAGGTACATAGCATGTTTACCTTTAGATATACTATGTTGCCTTGGTTTTTGTGCAATTCTGCTGATAAAAAAACTCAAAACAAGAAAGTAAAACTCAGATTTTCAATTATATGACCAATATCTTTTAATCCATTGGGCTATGGGATTAAATGGAGAAGAAAACTAGCTAAGCAGAAGTGATTCCTAGGGTTAACTAACTCAGAAAATCTTTAATAACATCAAGTATACACATGAAAAAGAGAGATTTAGTTGTGAAAACTTAGTATCTTTACTCCTATTATTGTGAATCTTGTAGTTGCCCCAATAGATGAATCCAAGACTGGATGGCAGAGGGGACAGGAAACCAAAGCCGCGACCTACAAAAACCCTAACCCCCAAAAGATGGATGGTTGTCATGTCGGTTAGGGATTCCTTCGCTTTATGCCACTAAAGAATCCCAAGTGACAAAGGGGGAGACCCGGATCAATCCTTAAAAGGAAAGATCTAAGACAAATCACCAGATCAGACTCCTGGCAGAAAATACGTAAGGTGAGTGCTAAAGCCCTAGATTTAAGGATGAGCCACAAATTAAGATACTTGAGTAGGGTGTTTATTTTAGGCTAGAAATGTTACTCAAGTGAAAGTACCAGTTGGCTTATGTAGAATCAAATCAAATCTAGGATTTTAGTGCGCTGGTTCAAATGATTAAACCCGGACTTTGGGGGGATTTAAGCAGCTAATTGAGAAATCCCCAGGACGTCGTTGATATTGACAATTACGGCTTCCTCACACTAACTTGGATGAAATATTTGACAGTGAAAGATAGTAAGATACCCAAGTGCAACCGAACAAAAATACACAGAAAAAACTGGCTAGTAGACCAAACAGGGGCTTTTTCTCCCAGACTGAAACCAGTGCCTAGAGATGGGCAAAGGGGTCTAAGCTTGACATTTTTGAGGGAGAGCGGGTTTTTCGATATGCAGGGCAAAACCTAGATCGCCAAAATTGCAGATTCCTAGTGCAATTTGGTCCGGTGATTTTTCCTAATGCTAAGAGGTTTTTTCAGTTAAAAGTAGCAATGGCCAATGCATACATAAATCAAAAGAGAGAGAATTTATCTTTGAGACATACCTGGATGTTGTAGATGACCTCAGAAATGATGAATAATGCCACTTTCTTGATCAAATGAACATTTTCAGAGTAGATCCTGATGGAGTTGAGCTTCAGCCAATCACCCTAGCGCCCCCTTCAACCTGCTAGACCAAAGAAAATCAAATGGTAAGGAAAACGAACGAGATCTGCAAGATAAAGAAAAGATAGGCAATAAAATTTCATAAAGAAAGAGTTACTCCCTGAATCGGACACCCGAGAGCGGAGACGGGGTGAGTTTCCCCACAACTGCGTCTTCTCTAGTGCGCTTCTTCAACCTACAGAAAAATTTAAGAAAAAAATGCAAGATATACCCCGAACAATACTCAATACAGAAGAGTAGCAATGCCAATCATCATATCATCAACTCATTTACAACAACGTAGAAAGTAATCCCAGACAAATTTCTTTATTTCAATATTTCGGTGTCGGAGCTCATGAATACAATTGGGGGGGGTCACCTCTCTTAAATAGTTTGAGAGAGATGTAAACCCTAACTAACTTTTGCATCCAACAGTTGAGATTATAACATCATCAACAATGGAGATCAACAATACATAGATCAATCGCTGGGCCTTCAGATCTCAGCTTTACTCCGAAACTCAAGCACCATCCTCATCATCAGCATCATACTCTGGTACCCGGTGATTATCAGATCCGACCGTGCTCATCCGGAGCAGTTACCAGCTATTTCGGGATCAAGGGGGCGTGAGCAGCTGCCTCTCTGGAGCAATTCGCTAGCCTGCCTAGAGACCTCAGAAACTCCGCATGTACCAGGCATTCTTTCCGGCATGGGAAGGCTATCAGTCCTGCAAATCGGTAGCTTCATCGGACACCTCCTTCACTGAAAACGTCACCCTTATCTGACCTGGGTTCTTGCTGCTAGGGTTTCACCGGAAGCAGAAGATATCTGTCCATCTCCGATTCAGTTCTTGATACTTGCATACTCTCTCAGGAGCAGTCCAGCCGGTTTATCAGTAGTAAGTGTTCACTCTATCTCACAAACCCTAACCCTAATTTTTGCTATAAAATAAGGATCTTTGCATGGCAGTTTGCATGTCCAGTTGTATCAGCATATTTGCTTAGAAATAGAAAATATCGGGATTTGGGATATTACAGTGGTATCAGAGCTATCTTCTTGGCCAGCTGTGGGCTTAAGAAATGAAACTTAGATGAATACAGAAGGAGACCCTTTTGTAACCTATAGGAGGAGGAAGAGTAGATACACAAGGGAGTTTGAGGATATCCAACTAGAAGATACCAATTCAGATATGGAACAAACAGGTATACACTCGGATAGGGGAAAAGGAACGGGAGAAGAAGAGGATAGGATGGAGTTTCGCAGCTTAGTCTCTGCATTGCAAGACTTAGCCAAAGGGCAAAAAGAGGTACTCAATGCAATCAATACATTATCGGCGAAACCGGAAATAGGTATCAACAGTACACCTCCCTCACCGGTAGATCGGGGATCTACAAGCAGCAGTGGAAAGATTGCGTACACTAATATTCAAAATACTCCGCACATATATAGCAGACCTTCCAACAGGTCTACCATGCCTCACTTCTTGGCAGATACAGTAGGTGGTCCGGTCATGCAGGTAGAACCGAGCGAGCCTTTTGGGGCTTATTTATAGGAGTATAGAGACTTAGGGGATGAGTTTCATGCTGCGATGTCTTTTTCAGATTTCTGCAACATGAAAAGTAGGAACAGGCCTAGGAATTTCAACAAGGGTTTCAATCACAACTATGAGTTACAGAAGACCTTGGGCAGGTTGACCATCCCGAACTTTGACGAGACTTGCGGAGGATAAACGAGGATATGGATTCAAAAGTTGGATACCTATTTCCAACTCAATCCCATGACAGAGACAGATGCCATTAAATTGGCTACACTTCCCCTGGACGGAGAAGCTCACGAGTGGTGGTACCACGGATTGGTGACATTGGGTCACAACACCATACACTCCTACGGTGAGTTCACTCAAAAGCTCATAGAGAGGTTTGACAGGTTGGATCCAGAGATTTCATTTAAGGGAGTTGGCTCAACTCAAACAGACCTGTAGTGCAAAAGCCTTCATCTCAGAATTTCAGAGGATAGCAGTCATGGTTACAGATGTGTCAGAGAGCAGGTTGGCTATGTTATTCACGGAGGCCCTCACAGAGCCACTACGGGGATGGGTGAAAGCCTACAAACCCCTCACTCTGCAGGATGCCATTAGCAGAGCCAGAGATCTTCAGGATTTTGTCCCCAAAAACAAGTTCCTGTTGAAAACCAATTTTCCTGTTAGGGACAAGGACAAGAAACCTTTCCAGCAGGATGTTCCCAAGAAAACATGGTTAGACGAGGACACTAAGAAAGATTTGAGAAGGAAGAAACTATGCTTCACTTGTCAGGAACCATGGGTACCAAGACACAGGTGTGCAGGGAAGGCGAAGGCTCACTACATTGAGGTATATTCGGACAGTGATGAGATTGACTATGAGCAGGAAGCCACAGAAGAACTACGGGCAGCTGAGGAGGAAACACACCAGGGTGATACACCAGAGGGAGTCATTGCCACATTATCTGGAGTACCAAGATTCCATACTCTCAGGGTCAGGGGAGTAGTACAGGGTCACAGAGTCGGAGTATTGATTGATGGGGGAGCCACCCACAATTTCATTAACTCCGCTTGGGTAGCCAAGAGAGTTATTCAGACCGAGAAGTTCGAAGGATTCACTGTAGTAGTAGCCGAGAACTCCAACATGGAGTGCAACTACTGGGTTCCAAAATTGAATGTCACCTTAGGTATCTATCAGATGACAGATTCTTTCTATGTAGTGGATGTATCGGATACTCATGTAGTATTGGGTGTTAAGTGGCTTTATTCTATAGGGAAATACACTACAGACTACAGGGCGATGGAAATGGAATTCCAGGGGCCAGACGGCAAACGGGTAGTTTTGAGGGGCATGAACACTTATCCCCCAAAACCGGTCTCATCTCAGAGAATGGAGGCAGTACTTTGACAGGATGATATAGAATGGGCTGCAGAATGTTTGGTCACCTTTAGGAAACCCCCAGAGACCAGCACACAACACCCAAGTGACATTCAAACCTTGCTACAAAAACATGAAAAAGTTTTTAGTGACCTTCCATCATGTAGACCGCCAGACCGAGGTTTTGAACACATCATCGAGCTAGAGGAGGGGACACAAGCAGTCATCACCACTCCTTACAGGCATCCCAAAAGATACAAGGATGAGATTGAGAAAACAATCAAAGAATTACTGGATCTTGGATATATTCGGCCCAATTCTAGCCCTTTCGCATCCTCAGTAGTATTGGTCAAAAAGAAGGACGGTACACTGCGAATGTGCATCAATTATCGAGCACTCAACAAAAAGACCATTAAGAACAAGTATCCCATTCCCAGAATTGACGAACTCATGGATGAGCTTCGGGGAGCTAAATACTTCTCCAAGATTGATCTTCGCTCAGGATACCATCAAATCAGGGTAAGGGACCAAGACATCTCCAAAACAACTTTTCACTGTCACTATGGTCACTATGAGTTTTTGGTCATGCCCTTTGGACTTACCAATGCTCCAGCCACCTTCCAGTCATGCATGAACCACACATTCAGAGCACAGCTACGTAAGTTTTTGCTAGTATTCTTTGATGACATCTTGATTTACAGCAAAACATGGGAAGAGCATCTGAAACACCTAGACGAAGTACTGAGTATTTTAGAAGAACATTCGCTTTATGCGAAAATGTCCAAGTGTGAGTTTGGCATGAAGGAAATGCTGTACTTAGGACACAATCAATGTAGAAGGATTACAGGTTGATATGGAGAAAATCCGAGCTATCAGAGATTGGCCCGCGCCAAAAACAGTTATAGAATTGAGAGGGTTCTTGGGTCTATGCACTTATTACCAACGGTACGTTAAGGGATTCTCCCAATTTGCAGCACCCCTCACAGATCTCACAAAGAAGGGAGCGTTCACTTGGACAAACTTAGCACAGAAAACTTTTGAGGAGATGAAGGTTATTATGAGTTCATGTCCATTTTTAGCATTACCAGACTTCTCACAACCCTTTGTAGTAGAATGCGATGCCTCAAGGGAAGGGTTAGGAGCAGTGTTGATGCAAAATCATCACCCTATTGCATTTGAGAGCCGTAAACTGAAGAACTACGAGCGCCATTACTCCATATATGACAAAGAGATGCTAGCCATCTTACATGCTCTCACAAAATTCAGACAGTACCTGGTGGGCAGTAAGTTCAAAATCAAAACCGATCATAATAGCCTCAAGTATTTCCTGGAGCAGAAGGAACTGAATGAGCGACAGCAGAAATGGGTCAGCAAAGTACAAGCCTATGATTTCGAGATCGAGTATGTAAAAGGTAAGAATAATGTAGTCGCTGATGCATTATCCAGACGTCTCGCCCCATTATCTCTCAGTAGTATATCCACAGATTGGAGGGCACTTCTCTTAGTAGAATACTCCAAAAATAAATTCGCTTGCGAATTATTGGACGGGCAAATTCAGGGTGACAGGTACAGGATTGTTGATGACATCATCTATTACAAAAACAGGATATACCTCGTTCCAAAATCCACATTGAGGAAAAAGATCATTCAGGCAGCCCATGATTCTCCTTTATCAGGGCATCAAGGTTTCTTAAAGACCTACACGCAGATCTGAGAGAGGTTCTCATGGAAGGGCCTCAAGGGGGAAATTATGCAGCATGTCCGGGAATGTAGCATCTGTCAGCAGAACAAGATTGAGAACACCCATCCAACAAGGTTACTCCAGCCACTACCGATTCCAGAACAAAAGTGGGAAAGTATCTCCATGGACTTTATTTCAGGATTGCCCAAAGTCCAAGGGCGAGATTGTTTATATGTAGTAGTTGACAAACTGACCGAGTTTGCACATTTCTTTTCGATATCATCAGACTACTCGGCAGCGCAAGTAGCTGAGTTGTCAGTGATCGGGATAGCAGATTCACGGGTGCCTTCTGGCAGGAACTGTTCAGATTGGTGGGGACCGAACTGGCTACTAGTACGAGTTATCATCCCCAGAGTGATGGACAAACGGAAATAGTCAACAAGTGGATCGAAGGATATTTACGGAACTATGTAGCAGGGCAGTAGCGAACCTGGATCAAATGGCTACACCTAGGGGAGTATTGCTACAATACTACCTATCACATGTCTATTAGGATGACTCCTATTAAGGCATTGTATGGTTACGAGGCCTTGGACTATGCAGATTTGGCATTTGGAGATAGTAGGGCTCCTAAGGCTAAGGATTGGATACAGGACAGTCAAGACATTCTGAAAATATTGAAGGAGAATTTACAAACAGCCCAGAATCAACAAAAGTTGTATGCCGACAAACACAGGATTGAGCGGAGCTTTGAGGTAGGGGATTTGGTATACTTAAGGCCCCAACCTTACAGACAGTCCTCACTTAAGAAGAAAGGAGCAGAGAAGTTAAAACCCCACTTCTATGGACCATACAGAATAATCAGGAAGGTGGGAGAGGTGGCATATGAACTAGAACTTCCACAGGAAAGCAAAATTCACAATGTGTTCCATGTATCTAATCTGAAGAAGACCCTTGGGCAACACATTGCTCCATCTACAGAATTGCCTCCTTTAAATGATGAAGGACTACTAATGCTGATTCCTGAACGGATCATACAGACTAGAGAAAGGAAGCTCAGGAACAGGGTAATCAGAGAGTACTTGGTTCAATGGAAAGAACTACCGCCAGAGGATGCCACCTGGGAAGGTGAACAGGTATTGCAGCATCCCAGTTTGAAGTTGCTTGAGGACAAGCAATCTCAAGCGAGGAGGACTGTAATGTCCTCTTCCGATTAGGCCTTGAGGCCCCAAACCGCTAACCTATGTGATTCCTGTAGGTTCGAGCGATTACTGACAGTTAGGGAATCAGCTAAGGACTGATGCCATCCATAGAAAATCTAGGGCATCATCATTAGGTCAAGAAGGGCTACCGGGGCCAAAGGCCACCTTCGTGCATGCCATCCAAGCATTATTTAATGATGCATGCACTCATTAAGTCTCCATCCGCATGCATGCAAGTCAACTGCAAATTAGAAGATAAAGTGACCTAATTAGGTCAAAGATTAGGGTTTTTGCAGTTGAAAGTTATAAAAGGAGGATAAAGCAAAAGGAGACTTCACTTTGGATGATTATTATTTTGGGAGCTCTTGGATAGCAGCACAGCGTGCAGCACAACAGTTGGGGTTGGAGATGGAGTCTTCAGCTAGCGGGATTTCGGCAGTGAAACATCTGCCCTAGTCTCATTCAGGGTAAGCCATACAGATTCACCATTTGTTCTTACATTCATTCATGGTTATCCAGTATACGGTATAGACCATTCCAGGGACAAGGGTGCAGCCATAAAGGGGGGGTTTTCAGCCAAAAATCCCTAATCAGTCACTGGGCCTTCAGATCTCAGCTTTACTCCGAAACTCAGGCACCATTCTCATCATCAGCATCATACTCCGATACCCGGTGATTATCAAATCCGACCGTGCTCATCTGAAGCAGTTACCAGCTATTTCGGGATCAAGGGGGCGTGAGCAGCTGCCTCTCTGGAGCAATTCGCTAGCCTACCTAGAGACCTCAGAAACTCCGCATGTACCAGGCATTCTTTCCGGCACGGGAAGGCTATCAGTCCTGCAAATTGGCAGCTTCATCGGACACCTCCTTCACTGAAAACGTCACCCTTATCTAACCTGGGATCTTGCTGCTAGGGTTTCACCAGAAGCAGAAGATATCTGTCCATCTCCAATTCAGTTCTCAGTGCTTGCATACTCTCTCAGGAGTAGTCCAGCCGGCTTATCAGTGGTAAGTGTTCACTCTATCTCACAAACCCTAACCCTAATTTTTGCTATGAAATAGGGATCTTTGCATGGCAGTTTGCATGCCCAGTTGTATCAGCATATTTGCTTAGAAATAGAAAATATCGGGATTTGGGAAAAAATTAGGGTTAGGGTTTGTGAGATAGAGTGAACACTTACCACTAATAAGCCGCCTGGACTGCTCCGGAGAAAGTATGCAAGCACTGAGAGCTGGATCGGAGATGAACTGATCTCCTCTGCTTACGGTGAACCCCCAGCAGCAAGACGCCCAGTCAGAAAAGAATGACGCCCTCAGGGAAGGAGGTGTCCGATGGAGCTGTGGATTTGCAGGGCTGATAGCCTTTCCGTGCCGGAGAGAATGCCTGATACAAGAGTGATTTTTGTGTCCTCTGGGTAGGATAGTGACTTGCTTCTGAGAGACAGCTGCTTACGCCCCTGGAATCCCGAAACTGCTGATAACTGTTCCGGATGAGCACGGATGGGTCTGATAATCACCGGGTACCAGAGTATGATGCTGATGATGAGAATGGTGCTTGAGTTTCGGAAGGAAACTGAGATCTGAAGGCCCCACAGCTGATTAGGGCTTTTCGGCTGAAAACCCCCCCTTTACAGCTGCACACGTGTCCCTACAACGATCTATACCATATGCTAGATAACTGATGAATGAATGAAGAACAAGTGGTGAACCAGTATGGCTTACCCTAAATAAGACTAGGGCAGATGTTTCACTGCCGAAATCCTGTTAGCTGAAGACTCCGTCTCCAACCCCAACTGCTGTGCTGCACGCTGTACTGCTATCCAAGAGCTCCCAAAATAATCATAATCCAAAAAGTGAAGTCTCCTCTCGCTTTATCCTCTATTTATAAATTTCAACTGCGCAAAACCTAACCTTTGACCTAATTAGGTCACTTTATCTTCTAATTTGCCGTTGACTTGCATGCATGCGGATGGAGACTTAAAGAGTGCATGCATCATTAAATAATGCTTGGATGGCATGCACGAAAGTGGCCTTTGGCCCTGGTGGCCCTTCTTGACCAAATGATGATGCCCTAGATCTTCTATGGATGGCATCAGTCCTCAGCTGATTCCCTAGCTGTCAGTAACCGCTCGAACCCACAGGAATCACATAGGTTAGCGGTTTTGGGCCTCAAGGCCTAATTGGAAGAGGACATTACAGTCCTCCCTGCTCGAGATTGCTTGTCCGCAAGCAACTTCAAACTGGGATGCTGCAATACCTATTCACCTTTCCAGGTGGCATCCTCTGGCGGTAGTTCTTTCCATTGAACTAAGTATTCCCTGATTACTCTGTTCCTGAGCTTCCTCTCTCTAGTCTGTATGATCCGTTCGGGAATCAGTATCAGCAGTCCTTCATCATCTAAAGGGGGCAATTCGGTGGATGGAGTAATGTGTTGCCCAAGGGTCTTCTTCAGACTAGATACATGGAACACATTGTGAATTTTGCTTTCCTGGGGAAGTTCTAGTTCATATGCCACCTCTCCCACCTTCCGAATTATTTTGTAGGGTCCATAGAAGCGGGGTTTTAACTTCTCTGCTCCTTTCTTTGTAAGTGAAGACTGTCGGTAAGGCTGGAGCCTTAAATAAACTAAATCCCCTACCTCAAAGCTCCGCTTAATCCTGTGTTTGTCGGCATACATCTTCTGTTGATTCTGGGCTGTTTGTAAATTCTCTTTCAATACTTTCAGGATGTCCTGTATCCAATCCTTAGCCTTAGGAGCCCCACTGTCTCCAAATGCCAAATCTGCATAGTCCAAGGCCTCATAACCATATAATGCCTTAAAAGGGGTCATCCTAATAGACATGTGATAAGTAGTGTTGTAGCAATACCCCCCTAGGTGTAGCCATTTGATCCAAGTTCGCTGCTGCCCTGCTACATATTTCCTTAGATATCCTTTGATCCATTTGTTGACTATTTTTGTTTGCCTGTCACTCTAGGGGTGATAACTCGTACTAGTAGCTAGTTCGGTCCCCACCAATCTGAACAGTTCCTGCCAGAAGGCACCTGTGAATCTGCTATCCCGATCACTGACAATGGTCTTAGGTAACCTGAAGACCTCCCTGAAGAATAACTCAGCTACTTGAGCTGCCGAGTAGTCTGATGATATCGAGAAGAAATGTGCAAACTTGGTCCGTCTGTCAACTACTACATATAAACAATCTCGCCCTTGGACCTTGGGCAAGCCTGTAATAAAGTCCATGGAGATGCTTTCCCACTTCTGTTCTGGAATCGGAAGTGGCTGGAGTAACCCTGCTGGATGGGTGTTCTCAATCTTGTTCTGTTGACAGATGCTACATTCCCGGACATGCTGCATAATCTCCCCCTTGAGGCCCTTCCATGAGAACCTCTCTGATCTACCTGTAGGTCTTTAAGAAACATTGATGCCCTGATAAAGGAGAATCGTGGGCTTCCTGAATGATCTTTTTCCTCAATGTGGATTCTGGAACGAGGTATATTCTGTCTTTGTAATAGATGATGTCGTCCACAATCCTGTACCTGTCATCCTGAATTTGCCCGTCCAATAATTCGCAAGCGAATTTATTTTTGGAGTATTCCACTAAGAGAAGTGCCCTCCAATCCGTGGATATACTACTGAGAGATAATGGGGTTGGACGCCTGGATAATGCATTAGCTACTACATTAGTCTTACCTTTCACATACTCGATCTCGAAATCATAGGCTTGTACCTTGCTGACCCATTTCTGCTGTCGCTCATTCAGTTCCTTCTGCTCCAGGAAATACTTGAGGCTGTTATGATCGGTTTTGATTTTGAACTTACTGCCCACCAGGTACTGTCTGAATTTTGTGAGAGCATGCAAGATGGCCAGCATCTCCTTGTCATATATGGAGTAATGTCGCTCGTAGTTCTTCAGTTTACGGCTCTCAAATGCAATAGGGTGATGATTCTGCATCAACACCGCTCCTAACCCTTCCCCTGAGGCATCACATTCTACCACAAAAGGTTGTGAGAAGTCTGGTAATGCTAGAATTGGACAAGAACTCATATTAACCTTCATCTCCTCGAAAGTTTTTTGTGCTAAGTCTGTCCAAGTGAACGCTCCCTTCTTGGTGAGATCTGTGAGGGGTGCTGCAAATTGGGAGAATCCCTTAACGTACCGACGGTAATAAGTACACAGACCTAGGAACCCTCTCAACTCTTTAACTGTTTTTGGCGCAGGCCAATCTCTGATAGCCCGGATTTTCTCCATGTCAACCTGTACTCCTTCTGCATTGATTACGTGTCCTAAGTACAGCATTTCCTTCATGCCAAACTCACACTTGGACATTTTTGCATATAGCGAATACTTTTCTAAAATACTCAATGTTTCGTCCAGGTGTTTCAGATGTTCTTCCCAGGTTTTGCTGTAAATCAGAATGTCATCAAAGAATACAAGCAAAAATTTACGTAGCTGTGCTCGGAAGGTGTGGTTCATGCATGACTAGAAAGTGGCCGGAGCATTGGTAAGTCTGAAGGGCATGACCAAAAACTCATAGTGACCATAATGACAGTGGAAAGCTGTTTTGGAGATGTCCTGGTCCCTTACCTTGATCTAATGGTACCTCGAGCCAAGATCGATCTTGGAGAAGTATTGAGCTCCCCGAAGCTCATCCATGAGTTCGTCAATTCTGGGAATTGGATACCTGTTCTTAATGGTCTTTTTGTTAAGTGCTCGATAATCGATGCACATTCACAGTGTACCATCCTTCTTCTTGACCAGTACTACTGAGGATGCAAAAGGGCTAGAACTGGGCCGAATATATCCAAGCTCCAGTAATTCTTTGATGGTTTTCTCAATCTCATCCTTGTACCTTTTGGGATGCCGGTAAGGAGTGGTGATGACTGCTTGTATTCCCTCCTCTAGCTCGATGATGTGTTCAAAACCTCGGTCTGGTGGTCTACCTGATGGAAGGTCCCGAAAAACCTTTTCGTGTTTCTGTAGCAAGGCTTGAATGTCACTTGGGTGTTGTGTGCTGGTCTCTGGGGGTTTCCTGAAGGTGACCAAACATTCTGCAGCCCATTCTATATCATCCTGTCGGAGCACTGCCTCCATTCTCTGTGAGGAGATCGGTTTTGGGGGATAAGTGTTCATGCCTCTCAAAACTACCCTTTTGCCATCTGGCCCCTGGAACTCCATTTCCATTGCCCTGTAGTCTGTAGTGTATTTCCCTATAGAATAAAGCCACTGAACACCCAATACTACATGAGTATCTGCTACATCCACTACATAGAAAGAGTCTGTCATCTGATAGTTACCTAAGGCAACATTCAGTTTTGGGATCCAGTAGTTGCACTCCATGCTGGAGTTCTCGGCTACTGCTACAGTGAATCCCTCGAACTTCTCGGTCTGAATACCTCTCTTGGCTACCCAAGCGGAGTCAATGAAATTGTGGGTGGCTCCCCCATCAATCAATACTCCCACTCTGTGACCCTGTACTACTCCCCTGACTCTGAGAGTATGGAATCTTGGTACTCCAGATAATGTAGCAATGACTCCCTCTGGTGTATCACCCTGGTGTGAATCCTCTTCTGTGGCCTCTTGCTCATCGTCGTCATCATCACTGTCTGAATACACCTCAATGTAGTGGGCCTTCGCCTTCCCTGCACACCTGTGTCCTGGTACCCATGGTTCCTGACAGGTGAAGCATAGCTTCTTCCTTCTCAAGTCTTTCCTAGTGTCCTCATCTAACCAAGTTTTCTTGGGCACATCCTGCTAGAAAGGTTTCCTGTCCTTGTCCCTAACAGGAAAATTGGTTTTCAGCAGAAATTTGTTTTTGGGCACTGAATCCTGAAGATCCCTTCCTCTGCTAATAGCATCCTGCAGAGTGAGGGGTTTGTAGGCTTTCACCCATCCCCGTAGTGGCTCTATGAGGGCCTCAGTGAATAACATAGTCAATCTGCTCTCTGACACATCTGTTACCATAACGGCTAGCCTCTGAAATTCGGAAATGAAAGCTTCTGCACTACCAGTCTGCTTGAGTTGAGCCAACTCCCTGAAATGGATCTCTGGATCTTTCCTATCAAACCTCTCTATGAGTTTCTGAGTGAACTCACCGTAAGAATGTATGGTGTTGTGACCCAATGTCACCAATCCGTGGTACCACCATTCGTGAGCTTCTCCGTCCAGGTGAAGTGTAGCCAACTTAATGGCGTCTGTCTCTGTCATGGGGTTGAATTGGAAATAGGTATACAACTTTTGGACCCATGTTCTCGCTGATCCTCCGCGAGTCCCATCAAAGTTTGGGATGGTTAACCTGCCCAAGGTCTTCTGCAGCTCATAGTTGTGATTGAAACCCTTGTTGAAATTCCTAAGCCTGTTCCTACTCTTCATGTTGCAGAAGTCTGAGAAAGACATGGCAGCATGAAACTCATCCCCTAAGTCTCTGTACTCCTGCAAATAAGCCCCAAAAGGCTCGCTAGGTTCTACCTGCATGACCGGGCCCCCTACTGTATCTGCCAAGAAGCGAGGCATGGTAGGCCTGATAGTAGGTCTGTTGTATATGTGCGGAGTGTTCTGGATGTTAGTGTATATCATCTTTCCACTGCTGCTTGAAGATCCCCGATCTACCGGTGAGGGAGGTGTACTGTTGATACCTGTTTCCGGTTTCGCTAATAGTCTGTTGATTGCATTTAGGACTTCTTTTTGTCCTTTGGCTAAGTCTTGCAATGCAGAGACCAAGTTGCGAAACTCCATCCAATCCTCCTCTTCTCCCGTTCCTTTTCCCCTATTTGAATGTATACCTGTTTGTTCCATGTCTGAATTGGTATCTTCTAGTTGGATATCTTCAAATTCTTCTGTGTATCTACTCTTCCTCCTCCTATAGGTTACAAAAGGATCTCCTTTTGTATTCATCTACTTTTCATCTCTTAAGCCCACAGCTGGCCAAGAAAACAGCTCTGATATCACTGTAATATCCCAAATCCCGATATTTTCTATTTCTAAGCAAAAAGGCTGATACAACTGGGCATGCAAACTGCCATGCAAAAATCCCTATTTTATAGGAAAAATTAGGGTTAGGGTTTGTGAGATAGAATGAACACTTACCACTGATAAGTCGGCTAGACTGCTCCGGAGAAAGTATGCAAGCACTGAGAGCTGGATTGGAGATGAACTAATCTCCTCTGCTTACGGTGAACCCCCAGCAGCGAGACGCCCAGTCAAAAAAGGATGACGCCCTCAGGGAAGGAGGTGTCCGATGGAGCTGCGGATTTGCGGGGCTGATAGCCTTTCCGTGCCGGAGAGAATGCCTGATACAAGAATGATTTCTGAGTCCTCTGGGTAGGATAGCGACTTGCTTCTGAGAGACAGCTGCTGACGCCCCTAGAATCCCGAGACTGCTGATAACTGTTCTGGATGAGCACGGATGGGTCTGATAATCACCGGGTACTGGAGTATGATGCTGATGATGAGAATGGTGCCTGAGTTTCGGAAGGAAACTGAGATCTGAAGGCCCCACAGCTGATTAGGGCTTTCCGGCTGAAAACCCCCCCTTTACGGCTGCACACGTGTCCCTACAACGATCTATACCATATGCTAGATAACTGATGAATGAATGAAGAACAAGTGGTGAACCAGTATGGCTTACCCTGAATAAGACTAGGGCAGATGTTTCACTGTCGAAATCCTGTTAGCTGAAGACTCCGTCTCCAACCCCAACTGCTGTGCTGCACGCTGTGCTGCTATCTAAGAGCTCCCAAAATAATCATAATCCAAAAAGTGAAGTCTTCTCTCGCTTTATCCTCTATTTATAAATTTCAACTGCGCAAAACCTAATCTTTGACCTAATTAGGTCACTTTATCTTCTAATTTGTCGTTGACTTGCATGCATGCGGATGGAGACTTAAAGAGTGCATGCATCATTAAATAATGCTTGGATGGCATGCACGAAGGTGGCCTTTGGCCTTGGTGGCCCTTCTTGACCAAATGATGATGCCCTAGATCTTCTATGGATGGCATTAGTCCTCAGCTGATTCCCTAGCTGTCAGTAACCGCTCAAACCCACAGGAATCACATAGGTTAGCGGTTTTGGGCCTCAAGGCCTAATTGGAAGAGGACATTACATACAAATAGGGAGTTCCAATGGAGGAAAGTCCCTAGCCACCCAAATCAATTGTGGAGAAGATAAATACCTAGAAACCCTTGCCAAGGAGCCAAATGCATATCAAGACAAGGTCTAAAAACCTCACCCAAATCAACAAAGGAGAATGTGTAAGCCAATAGCCTAGGACTCTAATGGACTCATTGTCTAGCAAAAATAAATTCAATTTCATTTGTTACATAGGCTCATTTCCCTCTTGGTCATCTTTGGGTGTGCTCAAACCAATTGAGAATTGAGGTTGATCACCATCTTCCTAAGGCAAAATGGATTTGCAAACTTTTTCTCATTGGATGAAATAGAAACAAATGAGCACTTTATCTTTAGGTGTCCAAACTTTAATGAGATTGGAGGGAGTTTTCATTCTCTAAAGGAGCTTGAGCAAATCCATATAAACCTTCTTTTATTAACATTGCTAGCATGTCATTCCTTGTACATTATAGAGGCCTTTATCCTTGAACTTCAAAGATAAGTTTCCAGGGTATGAATACTAATTTAAATATGACACCTTTCAAATAGGGGACGAGGGTACATCGGGGGTGCACATGTCAAACTGTGTACATGTGTGATTTTTATAAAAATAAAAATAAAATAGAACTGAAATTAATGTAAACCTATGACAATTCAGATTCATTTTTAGATTCAAGTGAATCCACCATTCATCAATTGACAGTCAACATTGAACAATGCATTCAAAAAACAATAAACTTCATCATTGATCATTCTCATAACTCATTGGTAGTATTGAGTCTAAGTTTTCAAACCAAGTACATTAAAAAATTGTCTAATGGCATTTCCACAATATGAGAAAACAACATAGCTGAGTACTAGTAGTTAAGGCTCCATGTTCTTTGTAAATGCATCATCATCATCAATTAGACTTGGAACAACGATCCATTGACTCTCCAAGCCATCATAACTCTCAAGCATAAGGTATTTCCAAGTACTTTGGGGTTGTTCTTTGCATAAAATAATGTTGAATTACCCAAAATCGAGGGATGCTTTTAAATCGAGGTGGGGTACCTTAAGGTATGTCAAAGTACATTGAGGTGCATCAAGGAACTTCAAGGTATGTACACTTTCTTGTATTGGGTTCAAGAGAGGTGTACCCATACTAGGTACTCAAATCCTATCCCGAATGCATGTACCCTTGCAATCCAGTTTCAAGCCCTTTGGCAATAGCTACATAGATTACCTCCTTTTATCCAAAGCGAGGTACTAATGGAATAAAGTGCCATGTAGAACTAGATATGTCAAATGGACAACACTAACCCATTCAATACTGTTCCTTGGACCACACCACCCAAGCACGAGAGTGTGTCACATTGATGACTCAACAGCATAAGACCCACTTAGCAATATCATTACTACAGAATATCATCCCA
Source organism: Pseudotsuga menziesii (assembly GCA_001517045.1). Taxonomy (NCBI): domain Eukaryota; kingdom Viridiplantae; phylum Streptophyta; class Pinopsida; order Pinales; family Pinaceae; genus Pseudotsuga; species Pseudotsuga menziesii. Next base: position 527,559 of record LPNX010186671.1, read on the forward strand.
TACATCTATTACTAGCTTTTTCCATACTATTTAGTGAAGAAAATTTAACTTAAGAAAATGAATTTACTCATTTACACATTTTGTCAAACATTTACAGAAACTAGGGTTTTAACTTAAATTCTTGGAAAGTAAAACCACACTTCTGAAATGTACTTCAAAAAATTCTGCCAAATACTGAAACATTCTTTAAGCGCATGAACACAATGATATTTGGTCAATGACCAGGCAAAACCCCACTGCTTGGGGAAAACCCTAGAACCCCACTGCTTGGGGAAAACCCTAGAAGAAAATTTTTCTTTAAGAAGAGTAAAAAAGCTCAAAATTTCACAAAACAAAACAACAACAAACACTACCTCGAAATCTGTGCCAGAAAAGTACTATACTGCATGTTGTACGGCTGCCCACATGTGTTGTAGGGACCGTACATCCTGCACACTTTTCCTCCTCAAAATCTATGCCCACACGTACCAAAAAAGACTCTGTTGTATGGTTCTGTCAGTTTGCAATAAATGCACCAGCGACTGCCTTGGAAACTGTGCCCACACGTGTTGTTGTAAGGTTCTAACAGAATGTTGTACAGATCTCTTAATAGCTTTCTTGGGAAGCATGTTGCTCCTTCTCTTGGGAAATGTGCCCTTTCTTTGCTAGGGACCTCTTCTTGGTCTTCAATCTTCCTCTCTTGATGGTGAGTGATCTTCATTTGTCCTCTCTCTTTGTTTTATACTTGTCTTTTGTAACCAACTTCATCAACTACCTAAGCTAGGGTTGAGATTCATTTACAAAATCAAGGGTCTACATCATAACTCACTTTTTAATAATTAAAAACTTTAATTATTAAATACATCATTTAAGTGTGACCCACTTTTCTAAAGTATAAAAACACATTCACTTTATTTATATAAACATCACTTTGTTACATAAATACATAAAGGACAAAAGTTTTTAGTCCTCTCATCACACCCACACCAAAAACATGGGTGGACTTCCAGAGTTAACTTTTCAACATTTAGTTCCTCAACCTTGGATGTTAGGAGTGCTCTCAGTTATTCTACGTCGACCACAAGCTGTAGTGTTTTGAACTTTTGATATTGCCATGGATTACTTCCTAAGACCCTGTCAGTGCAAGCTACTCACCAAAGGATTTATTTGGCAGTCACTCGGTGTCAACAACTGCACTACTGATTCAAGTGATGAGCAAGGATAGCTCCCCCATCTTTTGCAGCATGTTGCCACATTCTTATGACTACATGTCCTTGCTGACTCTTCTTCACCTCGTAGGGTTTACCTTCTTGGTTTAACCCCTTTAATTGTATGTTATATCATTTCATGTTGCTATATTGAACTCATTTTTGTGTCCTTTTAGGGGTCCTTTAGGCATCCCCTTCTCTCCTTTTTTGGCTATAAACGCTCATTGTACTCTCTAGTCCCTTTGATCTATTTCAGTATTTTGTGGACAGTAGTATAAATTTCATTTCATTTCTACCCTTCCACAAACTACGATGGGATCCATCCATCTCCATGAGTAACCCCTGATCACCACAATCTCTCCCAAACATTAGGGTAACATTGCATTTATTTCTTTCTAATCTCTTGCAATCAAACTTCATTTAATGATTTTATTTGCCCACTATCAGCTCCCAATCATAAACCTTTAATTCTATGGTTTTGATTTTGTAAAGAGGCTTAAAGTCTATGTGTTTTATCTAAATGTACACTCAGAAGAGATTCATTTTGAAGATGCAAAACCATTTCCTTTGAAGTAAACATTGTAGAGTCTCTCAAGGCCAGGGAAAAAGGGCCTAAAATTTGTTCTTAAAATCTTATGTATTTGTTTTTTAAGGGGATACACATGTTTAAGGAGCTTATAGTCCCCTTTTAAGATGCAAATGTTTTTTGAGCTCCAAGATTATTGTTCTTTGTATACCTATTGCATTTTTGTGTTGGACATTTTAAAAGCCCCATAAGCTAGGAAAAAGTCTAAAGACTTGTGGTGTGTGTGAGAGAAAGTGAGACAGAGTGAGAGAGAATAAAATAGAAAATGATTTTTATTAAATTGTCCATGAGGTCAACTGTCCCATCGGACCAAGAGGCTTACATACAGAGTTGTCTTTCTTGGTAGTGCCAAAACCCTCTAACTATGTCAGAGTACGCTAAAGAGACTGCAGAAAAATTGCCACAAGAAAAAGACAGCGTTGATAAAGTATAGGTTTGGTCCATGATCATGATACAAAGAAGTATTAGACTCATCTGGACATCATGCCCTTTGCCTCACTCTGGATGTTGCCTATCCAAGAATATTGTTCTTTGTATACCTATTGCATTTTTGTGTTGGACATTTTAAAGGCCTCATAAGCTGGGAAAAAGCCTTGTAGTGTGTGCGGAGAAAGTGAGACAGAGAGAGAGAGAATAAAATAGAAAATAAAGTTTATTAAATTGTCCATGAGGTCAACTGTCCCATCGTACCAAGAGGCTTACATACAGAGTTGTCTTTCTTGGTAGTGCCAAAACCCTCTAACTATGTCGGAGTACGCTAAAGAGACTCCAGAAAAAATTGCCACAAGAAAAAGACAGCGTTGACCAAGAATAGCTTTGGTCCATGATCATGATACAAAGAAGTATTAGACTCATCTGGACATCATGTCCTTTGCCTCACTCTGGATGTTTCCTATCCATGTTCGTTGATCTCTAAATCTTGTCTCTAGCCCTCATCATTCTTGCCACAATTCTCACTGTAAGCCCTACTGTTTCTTCCCCGAAAATATTTTTCCTAGCTACTTGTTTCCTCCATTTTCCTATCCTGTGAGATTCTAGTAAGTGAATTTTCAGCAATTTCCTATCTATTGGACAACTTTCGTCTACTACATCCCACTCCTTCACCCATGTCTTACATTGCTGATTCCATGTGTTATTTCTTCTTTCCGACTCTTCTTGGCTGATTATGTTAATGTCTGCAACCAAAATAGATCAATGGGACTAGAAAGTACATTTCGTAATGACAACATGAAAGTGCTGAAGGCAACTCCTAGGCACAAAAATAGATACAAATAAAGGTAAAGAGGTACAAAGGGGTAAACACAAGAGTCAAACCCTAGAGACAAAAATAGAAATAGGTACTGTGTTGTGCAATAAGAAAGCACAAATCTGCAACAGAAACAAAAGAGAAGCTAGCACCATTACCACCAACCATCATGAAGGTACCAATACAAAGCCTTTGGAGATTGGCTAGGACTGAGTGGACGAGGCTGGATAATCCTGGGGGGAAGTCAGGTGCAATCTGCTGGAGTTCTCCTAACATTAGAGGCCGATGAGAGAAACCCAGTGATGGACACTTGATTGCTTAACTTATAATTATATGCAAAATATATAACAAAACTACCAAGTTATATATTCTTGAAGTGCATCCACCTTAAGCCACCCGCACACCAGAAGCCCTAGATCAATTATACATTTTGATGGTTGAATCAACAATAGGAGGTCTGAAAAAGATCTAAAGCGAGGACTTAATAGATGAGAAGTTGAGAACAGAAAGCATCACTGTTACCATGATTTGAATTGGTTTTTGTGTGGATTTAGGTTGAAGAATCTATACTCTCTTTACAATTTTGGTTCTTGGGGTACTTTCAGTAGTGAGACACTCACATACAGTGTAGACCTAGACCGAGGGTTGGGAGGTTCCTATTCTATGGTGAAAATAGTCAGAAAATATGAGAGAGGTAAAGATAATTACTTCCAGTTTCTAGACCTTTCCTCGTGTTCTTTTCTTTGTAAGAAGAAAGGGTTTGTGTATCATATCCAATCTGTCCACCATCTTGGCTAAGCCTTGTTGGTGCTGATGTACCACCTTTGTCTTTCTTCAGAATTTTATACCCAGATCAAGCCATGTCTACATGAGTGTTTTTTCTGTGTTGGACACAAGCTACTATTTCCTTACAGGCCCTTGTACAAATTTCTTTCCAGCTTTAGTCTTTTCTTATTATTCAATTTTGTAGTTGCTAGTAATGAATTCATGTTTTTGAAAATATCGTCTTGTTTATATGATGCGGTGTACACTTCTCTTTGAATTTAAAACTGATATGAAATAAAGTATCATGAGTATAGTGTTTCGTTTTGACTACAAGCTCCATAAATCTAAGATCTTTTATTGCTATTAGGACTCACTTTGTTTAAAAAACAAGCATACTAATAAGACTTGTATAATTCCCCTGATAAATAGCATACAAATGATGCCCAGAATATGAACATTGAAGATCGCCATGATTAATTCCCATTCTGTTTCTTTTGGAAGATTGGAGATAAATGATATTTGAGAGAGATTATGCAAAGTTGTTTTCAGTCAGTGCCTTAACAACCATCGATTTTTCAAGGAAAACATGGTTAAAGATATTGAAAAATCTGTCTATTCTAATTTCTTAGTCACATTTATCTGACAGGTTGCAGCAGTGGCTCCAAACATTCCAGCAATGTATGAGTTACAATTTGGCGCACCAATGGCAGGGGCAGTGCTTTGTTGCATGAATATCCGCCATGATGCTCACACAATGTCAACTATTTTAAGGCATTCCGAGGCAAAGGTGGTTTTTGTCGATTACCAGTTCTTGGAAGTTGTACATGCAGCTTTCAATATTCTCTCTGAAACGAATGCAAAGATGCCTTTCCTGGTCGTGATTCCTGAATTGGATGGGAGAGAAACTTCTAAAGTATATCATTCAGATACGGAATATGAAAGATTTTTGAGCAACGCAGACAAAGATTTTAAAATAAGGTGGCCCGAAGATGAATGGCAAGCTATTGCTTTAAACTATACGTCTGGCACCACTGCTAATCCAAAGGGTGTTGTATACAGTCACAGAGGTGCTTACCTTAATTCTCTTGTTTCTGTTTTGATGTGTGGGATGGTGTCAATGCCTGTATACCTTTGGACAGTGCCAATGTTTCATTGCAACGGCTGGTCCTTTGCATGGGCCATGGCTGCACAAGGTGGCACAAATGTGTGTCTGAGGAATGTGACTGCAGAGACAATATTTGACGCTATTGCAACGCATAAAGTCACCCACTTAAGTGGGGCACCAACTGTATTGAACATAATTGCAAATGCCCAACCACATGAGAGAAAGCCTCTCCACAAGATTGTTGAAGTGGTCACTGGGGGAGCACCACCACCCTCCCAGATCTTATCCACCATGGACAAGCTTGGTTTCAATGTGACTCATTCATATGGTCTTACAGAAACATATGGGCCAGCATCAGTGTGTGCATGGAAGCCTAAATGGAATTCTCTATCAAAGGAGGAGCAAGCTAGGTTGAAGGCCCGACAAGGGGTGCCTCATCTGGGGCTTCATGGAATTGATGTCAAGAACCCTAAAACAATGGAGAGTGTTCCCCGTGATGGAAGAATAATTGGTGAGATAATGATGAGGGGAAATACAGTAATGAACGGTTACTTCAAAGACACTGAAGCCACCACTGAAGCTCTTGATGGGGGATGGTTTCATACAGGTGATTTAGGGGTGATGCATCCTGATGGATATATTGAGTTGAAAGACCGCTCCAAAGACATTATCATATCTGGTGGTGAGAACGTCAGCACCATAGAAGTTGAATCAATTTTGTACAGACATCCAGAGATACTTGAAGCAGCCGTTGTAGGACGCCCAGACAATTACTGGGGAGAAACACCGTGTGCTTTTGTGAAGCTGAAGGAAACTAAAAAAGTTACCCCTGAAAATATCATTGCTTTCTGTCGTGAACGCCTGCCGCACTTCATGGCTCCTCGAACTGTTATCTTTGGAGAGTTACCGAAGACTTCAACAGGAAAAGTTCAAAAAAATGTGCTAAAAGAGAAAGCAAAAGCATTGGGCAGTAACTCCAACAGATATCAGAGCAAACTTTGAAAGGCACTAGACATCAAAATTTAATCAGGGATGCCTTACTCGTGGTTTGGTAATTGCGAAGGGTTAATTTCCCCTTAGCTCAAACTCTTTGTTTTTGCATGTTCTGTAGAAATTAACTTTCAAATGTGTCATTACAAAGCTGGAATTGCCATGTTTGAGAAATCCCACATCTTCTTGGTACGTCAGGACTTGCACAGGATATTTGAGCCTATTTTACTATTGTGATATATCACTGGCTTGAGCTAAAATACTCAACGAACTTGGGAAACAGCTGGTTAATTATTCATATCAATGGAGGAAGGTTGACTGAAAGTGGACACGTTTTATTTGAATAGTGTATGTTCCAAGAAAATAAAGTTTTATTTGAATAGTATATGTTCCAAGAAAATATAGGTTTAGAAGTAAATTTTGCGTGATCATTCAATTAGTTGGAATTTTATATTATGAAACAAATTAATTTATTTATTTGAAACCAATCCCAAATTTTAAAAACAAACTAACATCATGAAACTTTAACAATTTATTTGATTGTGTGGATGTTGAAAAGATTTTCTAAATATTTTTTTAAAGGTGTTTTTTATCATCCCTTCTCTATAGAAGGCCCATGATTCTTATGTATCTAATGATTGGGTCACAATGTATATCTTAAACCAAAAATATAACAATGAATTCTAGTGTCGATAGAGTATATGTTCCAAGAAAATATAGGTTTAGAAGTAAATTTTGCGTGATCATTCAATTAGTTGGAATTTTATATTATGAAACAAATTTATTTATTGCGCCGAGAGGCACTCTACAGCCCAGTATGGGGGAGATCTTATAACGTTACATAGATGTCGGCTATAAAAAACAAAACTTTTAATTATCTTCCAAAATAAATGTCAGCCACAAAAACAATCTAATATGGGTGAGATGTTGTAATGTTTCTACCTAACAAAATAATAAAAAATTTAATTATCTGCCATAAAAAAATGTCCGTGAGAAAAACAACACAATATAGGGGAGATGTTGTAATGTTTCTACTTAACAAAATAATAAAAAATAATAAAAATAAAAAATTGAGTTATCCGCAAAAAAAATGTTGCTCATGCACATGGTTTTAAAATCATGTGCAAGGCCTCTTAAAAACCCATGGTTTTATTGTACATGGTTTAGGAGGGCCTTACAAATGGTTTTAAAGCCATGTGCAAGGCCTCCTAAACAGCCCATGGTTTTGTTGTACATGGTTTAGGAGGTAGTTGCAAATGGTTTTAATACCATGTGCAAGGCCTCCTAAACAACCCATGATTTTAAGAGGGCCTTGCACATGGTTTTAAAACTATGTATGGGGAGATGTTTTAATGTTTTTTCCTAACAAAATAAAAATATTATATGCAGCCATAAATAGTATTAAATATTAATAATAAAAATATTATTTGTGGACCTTAAATAAAAAAATGTGATTTTTGGTCTAAATCACATTAAAGCTGATAGTTGAGTGCAATACTTAAGAAGAGGTCTGCACCTCCAAAGATTTGATCCCTCTCGACGCTTGATATAACCTGGGATTTGGATCTATGCTGATTTATTTGAAACAAATCCGAAATTCTAAAAACAAACTAACATCATGAAACTTTAACAATTTATTTGATTGTGTTGATATTGAAAAGATTTTATAAATATTGATTGGGTCACAATGTATATCTTAAACCAAAACCATAACTATGAATTCTAGTGTCGATAGTGTGACTCAATCAAAGGTTTGTGTTTTTTCTATATCTAATGTGTGACTCAATTAAAGGTTTGTGTTTTTTCAATATCTAATAAGTATTGAGGTCACGATGAATGAGTTAAACCAAAATTATCATTGTGACTTAATTTTAACAATTTGATTTTGTTAATATTGAAAAGATTTTCATAATGCCTTTTTTTATTTTGGTGATATTGAAAAGATTTTCATAATGCCTTTTAAAAGAGTGTTTTTGTTCATCCTCTTATATCGAGAAGGTTCTTGATTCTTCCAAATCTAAAGAAGTGGAGTTTTGATACCATTAGATAAGGATTTAAAAGGTTTTTATTGATGAGGAACAAGATAGGAGCTTTAAAAAAAAATAGACACAAATTAAAGAAATCACTTTCTTCGTAATTTTGAAAAAACTTAATATAATAGCAATATCAACTATAATTTCTCTATGGGATTCAAAGGTCAAATTATAAAAAAGTTGGTGGTCTCAAACTTATAAAAATAAATTAAAATAATAATGAGCTCTAAACTTGGTCAACGTCTAGTTGTATAAAAAGCAGAAGGTATCTTGTTATCCATAATCTTTAAGGGTTATTTAAAAGTAAAGTTATAATGTCCTTGTGAATAGAACCTTGATACACCATATATGGCTTCTCGTTGTTCAACATGCTTACATGGTCTTTACCTTCTTGGGGCCTTCCCCTTCCTCACCACGTCCTCTATAATAGTATGACAACCACCTATCATTGTTCATTCCAACACATTGTATAGCAATGCCTATGTCGTTATTCTTTCCTCACTTGTTCCTAAGTTCTCTTCTCGCTTATCACTCTTGATTATTCCTACCTTCACATTGTTCATTACAAGATACCTATCCACCCCGATGAGTTTTCTTACGAATTATTGGTATCTGTACTTCGTTTTTTTCCCATGACTCATGTTATATTCCAATTATATGTAGAAATTATAAATGTCTCCTCTAGAACAATAAACAATTTTTTTGTGATTTGAGAAGACATGAGTTATATTTAACATATTTCCCTTCCCCTAAAACTTATTGTAATACCCTTCTCTAAAAAGTCCCTCCCCCCTTTTTGAATGTTGATTACATCTTGGGTTTTTCATGCCACCTCCCTTTATGATGTGCCTCTCTAGTCCTTTATGCATGTTTCTTGTCCTCCAATCTTGTGTCATTTATTTATCCCTAGGGATATTAAAATCTTTATCTAGGATTTAAGGACCAACAAAGCTTCTAATGGTGAAGGGATTCAAGTTGAGATTTTCAATTATGGTATTTAGTCTCTTAAACTACATATTATCGATCTCCTCAATGATGTAGTCTTCTCGAGGTTTCCTCTTTCAATGTCTTAACATGTTATTTTCCCTATGCTAAAATCAAGTGGTGATTCCCAACTTAAAAAATTGTTAGACTATTATGATTATGCATACTTTTCCCAAGATTTATGCTATAACCCTAAACCCATGGGTATGTGAGCATTTGGAGAGAAGCAAATTTAGAGGCAAAGGGTGTAAACTTGAGAAGTCACTGCAAAAAAAATTGAACACTTACACTTACATTTGAACTATCATTGAAGAGGTTAGGCAATGGTCTTTGAAGGTCTTTTGGTGATTTGTGGACCTCTAGAGGCCTTCAATTTTGTGCCAAGACATTCTTTCCTTCAAATCTTGTGTGATATTGGGATTTTTTGTATATCAATAGTGTTATTATGAAACTCTTGAACATTGTTGTGGGTTACTTTCTCTAATCAAGAGCGCCATTAGGGATAGTAGGGATGCCCCCTCTCCCTCACTTCATTTACGATTTAGACTGATGAGCTTGAGGAATTCAAGGGAGAACGCTTAATTTAATGATGGCCATGCATTTCACCGTGCCTTGATTACATTACTCTTATTTGTGGATGGTGTGTTTCTCTTAGTGTGTCTTTTGTTGAGGATCTTCAAAGGCTACTTAATGCCCTTGTTATTTTTTGTGGATGTAGGCAAATTGTGGCTTATCTTGGTGAAACTAAGGTTTATTTATAACAGCTCTAAAAGCACTCTATGTGATTTTCACTTCCTCTTGGAAGTTGGAGCGATCACGATTACTAGAAAATCACTGACTTGGAGATCCAATTTATTGGGTTTAGATTTAGTTTTATGTTTTCACCCTAGCCCCAACTTAGTAAGGCATATACATGTTTTACCATATTTGTGTGCCTACGATTCCTTATATGCTTTAAGAACATACCCTAGATGCATCTCCTTGACATGAATATCAAACCCAATATGCCATATGTTTCTAAGTTTTTAGGATGAGTGTACATACCCTTGATTGGAGACAATCGAAGGGAGTCCAATTCAAGTCCAGCATATGATCTATTGCAAATAGATGGTTCCTAATGTCATTATACTAGTTAGTTCTGGAATCCATCATAATCTGTTGCAAAAAAAATGGTTATTGAGGTCAATATCCAAGTTAGCTTTGGTATCCATCCTAATATGTTGCAAATGGATGGTTCCTTAGGTTTTTATCCAAGTCAATTTTGATGTCTACTCCTTTATGTTGAGAACATATTCAATCTTGTCTCTTTTCTTCATATGATTTGTACTTGGGTAGGGTAAGAGAGGTGTTTGTACTTGGACCTCCATTCCTTAGAGGACATTCTTTCCATGGGTCTTCTAGGTTGAATAAAATGCTAGCTCTTGGAGACTTTATGTTCCCTTAATCTATCTAACATCTCTATTGAGTGTCTCCTTGATTTCATATACCCTTTGGACATCCCTGGACACCTTCTCCCTTTAAAGAGAAGGTTAATAAGATTGTCAAAGAGGATATATAATGTATGTCACATGATGTTAAGATCGACCCTTTAACCAATCAAGGGATTGCTCTAACCAATTATGCATTGATTCCAATCACTAATTTTATGGATGGACATGATATTCCATCTTTTCTCTCTCCGAGAGATTAAGACCAAAGAGATCGTCATTTTTAGATGCCTCATATTATGAGATCCAGGCATAAAGTTTAGGAGGGTCTTTTGCTACATTTTCAATTTCCTGGACCGTAGGTGGATCTCTCTCTCTCTCTCTCTCTCTCTCTCTCTCTCTCTCTCTCTCTCTCTCTGATCCACATGGATATCAGGATATCGATGGCATTTTTTTTAAGATTTTCATGTCCAAAACTTTCAGGGTCGTTTTGAGGCCCTAAACGGTGGTTTTTTTTGACACCATAATCTAGATATAGCCGAAGGTAGTCTAGATGGGTGAAATATGTACTTCTCGGCTAAAGCTTTCTAACAAGCTATCAAGCACCCTAAACATAGATCGTATGCAACATTTATGCTTCTAAGAAGTTGACACCTCAACTAACCACCTTGGGGCTCGCAAACCTTTTTACAGTTCATATCCTAGGGTTATGTTTTTGGATGTTTAAGGTTTTCCCCTCATGTTTATGATAAAAAGGCCCTTTGACCTCCTTTTTGTAATCAACTTGTGACAAATGAGTGTAGCCATCATATCTCTTCTTAAAGAAAAAAGTTACCACCATTCTAGCTGCTTTTATTTTACAATCGGTTATGTTTCATTCATTTAATAGAATTTGAGTTTAATGTATCACTATGTTCTTTGTAATATATATGTGCATGTGGTTTTATATATGTTTTTTCATTTCATTCTCACATAAATCCGGATCACAATTGCTCTCGAGATATGGCCCCTAAGAAATTTATCCAAGCCTAATTCCATTTGGTTAAACACTTATTTCTTGTAGCCTATTTTGGTGAATGGAGACATGAAGCACCTTGTAGATACTCTAGTCATGGACATAGAAAGTAGTAGGTTAGTGAGATGGTGTCCTTTCCATCATGTAATTAGGAAGCCACCTACCTTCATTCCAATATCATTAAGGCATATTAGTTCCAACACTTGACTCAAACATGGAGTTGTTTGTCAAACTAAGTTAAGCAGTGAGGTGTCCATCATAGGTTTCTCCCATCAATCTCATATTCTATAGTATAGCCCGTCACTTCCCTACAATATTAACCAGCCTATTTCATTCAATAAGAGTCTTTCCTAAAGAACAATCCCATGTTTTGTGTGGTTACTTTTATGATAAGTTTTGATGATGATACTAGCCCCCTTTTATTTTATTTTTTTAATGTAGGTTAGCTATTATTTCTTAGCTAGAGTAATGTCCAATAAAGAGTTTAATTTTTTTTGTTTACCCTTTGTAATCTTTATACTAATTTCTACTTATTTTTATGTCTAAAGTTGCCTTTGATACTCCATGTGATTAGTATGGCTTCTTGTACTTTCTCTCTTCCATGGACTCATGCTGATGTGTTTCCCCCACTGCCTTCATAACATGGAATGCCGAAATAACTAACTAACTACCAGCCTAACTCGCCTCATTGTTGCATAGTGGAACCTCGTAAAGCTCCACCAGTAAGCAAACATAATGTGTACCAAATCCCTCATCCGTAACACTTTATATCATAATGTTGTGGTCATTTTGGTGCAACTATCTCAGTTTCTATAGGTGCAACACACTCTACGTGTTGTTGAGATTGACTTCTTTTCGTATTTTTAACATTAATGTAATTTTCCTTTCTAATAATCATCTCTCAAAACTTATTAGTGATGTTGCCTCTTAATATCACATTAAAATGATCCTTAGCGACACGGGGAGCATTTATTAGATTTAATATAAGTCATAATTTCCTTTTAAAGTAACTTATATGAAGGAATGCTATCTAATGACATATGAAGTGGGAAAAAAATATTAAAAAATGGAGTAAGTTAGTAAGTGGACAAATGCAATCTTTTTTGCTTGAAATTATTTCCTAAATCTAGTAGGTGTCTTTCCGGAAGTTATAGTTCCACGTGATTGATGAGAATTTTGACCAAGAAACTTTGCCTACATTGATTTTGGCCCTTTTTAAGATGACCCAAATTGTCGAAATTTAAAAAATGAGTAGACTAGGGCAAAGATTTGTTTCGTTGACCAAAAAATAAACTCATTAGAAAAGTTGAATTTCTTTACTTATCAACTCACTCAAAAATTGTATGTAAAAGTTTAATAAACTCATTAGAAAAGTTGAATTTCTTTACTTATCAACTCACCCTTCAAAAATTGTATGTAAAATTTTATCAATACAATGTTTTCAATGTTTGACATGAATGATTTTCAAGCAAAGAGTTTAAAGTTAACGCTTCATTTATTATCAAAGCAATTTTCAAATGTTTAACAAAATTGTAAATCAAAATGGATGGAAGGAGGTAACAAGTTCAAATCCATAGGGGGTGTGGCATGTACACCTTCATATACTTTATAGTCAAATTGCTATACAACGAGGGTCTCTTGTCACATAAATAAAGGAGTCTCATACACCAATTTGGTGTCTGGCTTGTTTGTAACCTTCAAATTAGGTTATCGTTATTATTATTATATAAAAAAAAATTGAAAAATCTAACTAAGAATATAGGTCTATATATTATGAAAAGCTTAAATCATAACGTACTTAAATAAATGGATGATGTTTTTTGGATATTATCTACATGGTAAATATACAATGTTTTATACTGTATTCATAATATAATATGCAAGATATTGATATTTATTATTAAAATATAATAGGTAGAGTTAAATACTTAATTTTAAACCTTTTATATCTAAATGATCGACTCTCAATTTTTCCCACCAAAAACTACTTATTGGTTTGATTGCTTGACATTATTTTAAAAGGAACAAACTTTCTTAAATCCCTTTGAGGATCGTGCACAACGATGGTTTTTCCATTTCCCCTTTCATTTCACTTATTTCAATCCATCCAATAAGTTGATTGGGCATTGTTAGAGCTTCTAATATCAATGATAGTTTTGCATGAGGTCAAAGGCACTAGTTGTAACCATGTGAGGATATTATCAAGAGGGTGGTTGACCCTTGTGTCATACTTGTGTCAATATCTCTACCACACTCCTTGGTGGGTGGGGTGGGATTCTTTGCAAAAACTAAAGGCATATAACTCTTTGATCTCTTAGTTAAATCCACTTAATAGTGAATTGTCACTAATTCCTTTCACCATGTAGGTTTGTTATTTTTTCACTTTGTATCTTATGGAACATTTGCCTTCGAAAAAGAAGCCACCATGTGCCCATGCTCATAACAAAGCCTATAGTAGAAAGTTATTTCTTACAATCCAATAGTCATGTCAAACATTAGTTCTTGTTCTCCAACACAATTTTATCAAGATGAACTTTGCTCAAATCAATATAAATGTAGATCAAAGGTATTGTAAACCAAATAACTAGCCTCTTAGAAACCAAGTCCTCACTCCATAAACTAGGGTAATAAACTTACTTAAGGCATTTCCAATGGCCAAAAAGGAATTATAGGCCCGATGTTCTAAAAGTGAGATTACAACATTCTTCTCCAAATTAAGATCTTTGATAATGATTACAAATATGAGTTAAAAATGGTTTTCAATAGTTCCATAAAGAGCCTTGATTTGTCCATAAACCAATGCCCTTTATTGGAAACATGTGCTCTATCTAACCTAGAGAAAATTCCACAATAAAGAAACTCGTTGCATACATATGGATGACCATTGCATCCTCTAGAAAAGAACCCAAGGACGTTGTGATCTTGTTTGGATCTTTTTCGGTGATGGTTGTTATTGAATGAACTTGCATATTATGCTGTGTATCAAAATATAACCCTCTTTCGCCTTGACCCATGTAGGGCCAAGCTTCAAAATCAGAGTTTGAGGTTGTGTTATCCATTTGGAAAAGATAGGGGTATTTTCAAGATGTAGGAAAGAATTAGTTGGATTTAAACCTGCAACAAATTTAATGCTACTCAAGAATCTTTCCAAATAAAAAGGAGTAACATTAAATAAATTTATTTTAACTTTGACTACACCTTTACATGGAGAAAAATTTGGAATCTTAATGATGTGGTTGTTCCTTTTCTCTAGGAGCTTCCATAGAGACGCAACAACAGGTGTAGGGCCAACTCCTTAATCTTATCAACTCAAGGTACAACCATCTTCCAAGTGCTTTCTCACAAATATAAATGTTTGTTGGTCTTGACGAATGCCTATTTTTCTTGGAAATCATAATCCTTCACAATGATGATGGTGTATGACCCCTCTAACCTTCGAGGTAATAGTTTGCTCGATAATATTTTTACAAAGCTTTACATTCCACATCTCTAGCAATGAACATGACACTAGGTTGATTCTTCTTATATGATGAAATCAACTAAGGACTTGTCATCCTCCAGTTGATTCTTCTTATATGATGAAATCAACTAAGGACTTGTCATCCTCCAGTTGTTTCCCTATAGAGATTATATTTTTGGTCCGAGTGTCTTTTTCCCTTTTGATTTGATAGAGTTGATCTAGTTACCCCTTGATTTAGCTCCTTGTCCATTTCCTCCTTCAAAAGCATCACAATTTTTTTTCAAGAGAAAAAAACGGTAACTTGTTATTCAAAGATTGAATCAAAGTTACAACAATCCATACCATAAAGAAGAGCCTTCATAAAAGCTAGGAGAATCGTCAAGTACTAAACTTCTCCAAAAGACAAGGAGACATAAAACTATACTACAAACCCCACTTCACAAAATCTAAATATCACCAAAAGAGCAAGAAATAGAAGATCCCACTTGTACAAAATAATACAATGAACTGTATCACTAAACAAAAAAGACAAAAGGACATGAGACTGATATTAGAGACCTAAGGCCTTAACATGCCATCACAAAACCCTCATTAATAAGGATAAAATCATTAGTTTTTTGGAAAAAATGAACCCCCTCAAGGGAACCTACTACTTTTTTGGATAGAAAATATGCCTGCACATTAGGCAAGCCTTGGTTTATGTGGTAGTCTCTACACAGGCCCATAATCTTAATACAAGGTAACTATAATTGTTGATGAATTCCTTCAAACATCCATAGATTCCTCACCTTCCATAAGGCCCGACAAACAACAAAGGGAAGTTCCTTATGATGTGGGACCTAACGAACCCAATTCTACAAATTTTATTCAAGTTTTCTAAGGGCCAAGTTTCAACAATATTAAAATATGATAACACCTTTTCCCAGATAGCTCTAGAAAAAAATATAGTCCACAAATAGATGTTTGGTAGACTCGGACTCTTTCTTGCACATAACACACATATCTGGACCTTCAAAGCCTCTTTTAATCAAGTTATCCCATTTCATAATTTTGTTTTCCAAGTTGAGCCAGATGAAATATTTTATTTTTTAATGGAATCTATAGTTTCCTTAGTTTGTTAAACCATTATTTTCTTTGAATAAACACATTAGAAATCGAAATGGCCTCATAGCCAAGTTTGGCAATAATTTGTCCATCCAATCTGTTCCAAACCCAAACAAGTATGTCTACTTTGTCAGCAAATATGATACCAAGACGATTCAGTCCTGGTAAAAGTTGATTCCATTCAATTTCCATATCACCGAAAAGCCCCAACTCATATGCAAAAATCCAATAGGATGACGAACACACTAGCAAATCTGTACAATCCTATAAAATTTAATATATTAATGAGAGAAGGATACATATTATAGAAATACTCTCCACTAACAAAGGGATCAATCCCCAAATTCACTAATCCACCATCCCCTATACTCCAAGCAAGCCAAGGTCCAATATAGGGATAGACCTTCATAAAGCTAGACCATAAAGGTCAAGCATTTGCAAATGTTTTGTTTGGATTCCTAATCCACTGAAACACATGAATATTTTGGAAGTATTTATCATGCAACAAATTATTCTATAATCCCACTCCAAAAAGACCCCTCCATAAGATTTTCAATCTCAAAGCATCACTAAACGGAAGGATGTTTTTTATTCCCCACCCACCCAGGTGCTTTGGTAAGGAAATCCTTTCCCACTTGACTAGATGTGTTTTAGATATGTTCACATTACCTGACCAAAAAAACTATATCATTTTCCTCCTCAAAGATTGAAGTATTGAAACATGAATTTTAGCAAGAGCAAGCCAATATACCAGAATACTTTCTAAAACTGACTTCACCAAAATTAGTCTAACCCCCAAGGAGATCCATTTGTAACTCCAACAATCAATCATTTCCTCCACCTTCCTAAGAAGCCACAACTAGTATTCTCTACCATAATCATTGGGGTTTAAAAGGAACCCCGTATATTTAAAACCAGAAGCTAATAACTCTAATTTGAAAGGGAACAATTGTTGGATATGCACCAAAATATTGACATCAACATCATGCTGAATAAAAAATGATTAAGTATGATGACCTCCATCCCTAAGGCATTGCAAAAAAGATTAATAATTTCGTAATAAGCTGTGTATTCAACTACTTTACCAACCCCAAACAAAAGAACATTGTCCACAAATAACAAATGAGTAATGCGCTAAGAAGAGGACATTTTCACCCCAGACAATCTTTTATCTATATTGGCTTTCCCAGTGAGTCTACTGATGCCCTCCACAATCAATAAAAAAAATAGAGGGGACAGAGAACATTCTTGGTGAAGACCCTTCAACTTTTGAATAAAACAATAGGACTACCATTGACGAGCATTGCGAAGTTTGCAAAAGTTGCACAAGACATAATTCATCCAGTCACTTGTAAGGGTAGCCCAATTCGGAGGAGCACTATCCTGAGATAGCCCTAGTCAATTCAATCATATGCTTTTATAATATCCATTTTGAGAATAAGGGATTCTAAATGTTTGATCTTGATAGAATGTAGACATTCTTGGGTGACCCCAATCAAGAATCAATCTTTTATTTAGAAACCCAAATTTCTCCCGAAACAGACAGTTAGGTAATTTAGGTTTGGTTCTATTAGAGTCACCATAAATATGATTTTATACACTAGATTGCAAAGGGAGATCGATCTGAACAAATCAAAGGTATAGTTACTGTTAGAACTCTTTGGAAAAGAGCAAGGAAAGTGACATTTAAGGAGCCAATAACTACTCCCTTAATTCTAGACTCTTCAACCACCCTCAAAATGTCTTCCCCCATCAAGTCAAAGAAAGTAGAGAAAGTTCCAAAATACATCCATCAAGGCCAAGACTCTTAGATCTAGCAAACTTCTTAGTAATAGATTCGACCTCTTCTAGGGTAACAACACTACCCATCTATAAACCCTCCTCATCATAAAAGAGCTTGGGGTACTGTTGAATCACCTTCAATTGGGTAGAAGCATCCATTCTCGTTGGATCCTTAAAATTATTAGAAAATGGTGGCACAACTTCTTTCTCCAAGTCATTTTGTCCATTAATCACTCTTCCATCCTTGTCCTTGAGATATCAAATGGCATTACAAATCCTTATTTGATTTGCAAACTTTTTGGAAAAAATTGGTGTTATTATCACCTCGTTTTAATCAGATGGATCTACTTTTGAGCGTCTAGGATTCCTCCAAGATTCTAAGAATAATAGCTTTCTTGGATTCCAACTTAGCTAAAAGGTACTTATCCTCTTTGGACAAAATACCTGAAGAGTGTCTTGTAAAAATAGACTCAATTCTTTCTCCACACAATAGCAAATCCTAATTGATCTCATGTTTTCTATTATTTTCCCACTTGAGAACTTGCTTCCTTAAAGCTTTCGATTTAGAGACCAAAGAGTCCATGGAAAAAAGATCACTATGGATAGGAAAGGAAGATCAAAACACCTTTACCATAGAATTAAAACTGGGATCCTCTAGCCACACATGATTAAATTTAAAAGGGAAAAACTGAATCTTACTATCCATATCTATCTAGAGGAAAATGAGGAGATGGTCAGAAATTCCCGAGTTAATGACCTAAGATATGAACCACCAAACAACCTTAGAAAGGGGTTCATATATGTAGAATCTATCAAGTCTTTTAGAGACTCTGGCCTTACCAGACCTTCCATTCCTCCAAGTTATCCCTAGAGGACAAGGGAGAACATCAAGAAGTCTTGACCTTTTGAACATCTGGTGAAAAAATTCTAATAAAGGGTCTAACTTAGGGTCATCTCTCTATAATTCATAGGCCCATACAATAAAATTTAAATCTCTCGCACAAATTAAAAGCTCCTCCTGAAGTATCCCACAATCCTCCACCTTGTTCTAGAAGGCTTGCCTTCCCTTATAAGGAGCATAACAATTGACAATTTTGATAGGATGATCAAAACCCCTAATGTTCCCTTCTAAAATAATACCTGCAGGAGAGGAGAAGCCCTTAATATTAGCTAAGGAAGGTTCCAAATAACTAATAAACCCCTTGACATACCAGATGAGTCCAAGGCATGACATTCTCAACCCAAGAATATCTTCAGAAAAAAGAAAAGAAAAAAATCACAAGCCTTCAATTTCCCACACATTGTTTCTTGAATCGGGACAAAAAGGACAACATCAACCTTAGTGAGACGGAATAGTCACTTAAGGGCATTTAATTTGGTCCACCCCCCAAGACCTTTGATATTATAGGAGAGCAAGAGAATTAGTCATCCCGAGGACAGGGAAAACTTGCTCTAAGGACCCCAGAATTAACCATTGGACACCCTTGGGAAGGAGAATGAGAAGAACTAGCCAATATGGAAGACACGAGAATGCAAGCATAATCAAAAGAATCATTCTCTCCTGGATTTAAAATTCCTTCTTTGGATAGAGCCTTCTTATTATTTTTCTGACAAATAGTTACATTCTCACATCCAGTGGAAGAGAAAGGATTAACAATAGCATAGCAAGGCTGATATAAAAATACTGGAAGAGGAATCTACACGGAACCTTGATTTAAGGAAGATCTCAGGGTATCTAAAACTCCCTGAATAAGGATTAAATCCCCCAAAGGAGGGTCCATAACATAATCGAAGAACAAGGGATCTAGATGATGCAAGCACAACTCCACCATAGTACCCCTATCCTTCTCAGGAGAAGGAGGAAGGTTCAAAATTGAAGGAGTTGGGGATTCTCCTTCTCCAAGACTGAATATGACTCCATCGATTCCACTCGAGAATAGGAAAGATAAGGCACCATAATCACTAGGGACAACAATTGAAACACAACCCTCTTCAGAAGGCTTAGAGATCGAATCCAACAAAACTAAAGAATCACCCTTTTTACCCCTCTCATTACAGACAATATTCACATGATCCATAGACAAAGGGGGTTCAATTATAATAGAAGAAGAAACTATGAAGGGCTTCAAAATGGTAGATTTATACTTATGAGAATCCAACACCTCAAACCCTATCCTTGAAGGAGAAGGGAACAAGTTGCATGGAGAAGAGGTAGAAAACCCTGGATGAGCTAAGAATCAAAGACTAACCCCATCCACTCGAGAGGAGGTCACATGTCGTAAGGACTCCTGCTCAAAATCATGACACACCTCATCAGTCACCTAATGGTTACGACATCCATCACAACGAAAACCTTCAAAAGAAAAAGAGTGAACTTGTTGCCCACCACCATAACCTGGCATCTTCCTGGTCTGACAACACCCCCGCATTTCCAAATCTATATGAAAAATGGAAATCAAAGGTTCTTCCTTCTCAATTGAGAAATCCAAAATTTATTCCTCCATGACATAGAAAACCCCATAGCTACACAACAAAACAATCACTATCACAGGCATAGAATGTATAGAGAACCCCCTAGGAAACACAGAAACCTTAACACCATTATCATCTCTCCTTCCCCTTCTTTGGAGTTCAAAAGCATAACATTATCCCTTTTTTTATGTCCATACAATAACAATATTTCTATCCTAGAAGAAATCAACAATAGTTATATTAGAAAGCACTAAATTTGGTGCCCAAGCTATACCCTAAATCGATTTGCATGAATTTGCAAAGTGGGGAAATCAATCTAACTTCCATGAACCATTGTAAGCTTTCAATAGCCTTGTGGCGTTATCACATCCATTAAGCACTAAGATTCTAAATGGGATCTAAGCATTGGCTTAGAAGGGAATTGACAGTCAAATAGGGTTCCCATGAGACCTCCTACACAACTTGTCGTGCAATACTTGTATGGCCTATAAGCATGGTTGATAGACTTGGATTATCATAGGCGCTCGTGCCAAAAATCTTTGTGGTTCAATATGTGAAGCAGGTCGCTATGTTCTATTTGTAATAATTCAATTAAATAAATTTTGGAAAAAATATTTGCCACGGTTTTTTGTGTATGCTAGTGTAAACCAAAGTAATTGAAATGACGAATGATCAAGATGTGATATACAAAAATATATTATTAATTTTTTTCCAAGGAAAATTTTTAGGAATAAAATTGGGGGCATTGGGTAACTACCTCTTCAATGTATATGCAAGAACATACAAACCACACCCACACCCACACCCACCACTTCCCCCCTCCCCCACCCTCCCCCACACACACATATGAAACTCATAACTCAACCTAGGGCTGAAACGTCACAATAGGGGAGCATCTACCTTTCTGACCAAGCTACTACAAACCAATGTGATCATTTTCCTCTAAATAATCGGCAAGTCATTTACAGGAATTGAATTCAATGGGGAAGAATTTACTTGATCCATGAAAATTCAAGGGATGCTTCCCCACATTTGTATATGACATCTCTATTTAATCTGAAGGTGTAGACTATTGCACCTCACCCAAAGGGAGGGATTCTTATGACTACCTCCTAACATTGAACTAACCAAATGCCCAACAACATTGACCACAACTAACTGAGATAATCCCTTGAACTCTATTATTAAAATATATAATACATGAAACATAATATAGGAATTTGGCTTCAATGCTCCTATTTTTTCACATAAGCTCTCTTAAAACATTATTTTTACAATTTAATTTTATATTGTATCTAGTGATGCATTCAATTATATTAAATATTTATATATATATTTTACTTCAAGTAAATGTTTAATTATGTGAAGGCATGAAATAAGGGAAAGTTTATGCCCAAAATTTTGTCATTATAATAATAATCTATTTTCAAGGTCACCGGCAAGCGAGACACCAAATTTGGTGTATGAGACCCCCTTGTTTGTGGAACAAGGGATCCCCCTCTGTGCAGTGATTTAATTGTTGAAGTCTATAGAGGTGTGCATTCACTAACCCCCTCTGGATTTGAACCTGTAGCCTCCTAAGAAGAAACACATTCTCTTAACCATTAGGCCCACTCATGCTGTACCGATAGTTGTGGGAAATCACTTAAGCTCATCAACATGTTCTCCATTACTTATTTCCTTATACTTTGCAATGGTTGAAATAATTGATAAAATTTAAGAGGAATTTATAATGCCTAATGAGTTTACAACGATGAATGTGGTTAAACGCAACGATATTATGAGGTTGAGGCTACACATCCCCTTCATGGAAAACTCATGTTCCTTCTTCTTATTCAATGCGCTCATGTGAAGATCAACCTGTTATGGATTGTAACTAGCATCCAAACTTTGCAACAAATGTTTATTCTCACTTGTTTACTTTAAACAAAGATTTCAAATATATTTGCTATTGTAAGTATGATATAGACTAACACATATATAATCTAACTCACTTTAATGGTTATGAACATGTGTTTTCTCCATGTAAACTTGAAGATGGATGAACATTATTTTTTCTGTAAACCAAGTATTCTAAATTAGTCACTTCCTCAAAACCTTGCTAATGTAAATTATGACAAGTAGTTACCATTCTTATGATTGCATATAACCATAGAACATATTTTGTTGAGGATAAAACAAAAAGGGTGGAACCTGTGATAGTCGAGTAACAACATAAGAAGAGTGAGTGTGAGGGAATAATTGTAGGCAAAGAATAATAAGAAGGGGATGTGATAATTGGAAGTGAAGGTGAAGAAGAAGAAGAAGGGAATGTATTATGGAATCTAAAATACGGTGATCTTGCAATTACATTGTTCAAAAAATACCCACAATTGGGTTTGCAGTTGTACTTGAAGATTTGATTGCTTACTTACCCACATAGTGCAAGTACAAAAGTCTGGCAAAAGATATCATAAGTCTTTACAAGGAAGTTGTTTCTAGAAAACATCAAAAACTATATCACATTTTCTTTCCAAAGCAAATAAAAAGCCTACAATACTCAAGGTTATTGGTTCAGTCTTTGTTGATACGATCTCAAGGCTCCAACAAACAATTGCATCATCATGTGCAGACAAAACATGCCCACCTAAAATAATCTTCTCCACACTTGCATAGTGTCTTCGGTTGTTGACCTATTTCCTTACCTCCGAGGAAAACAAAATCTTATACAATCAAAAGCGGTTTTAGGTTATACTCTAGGATAATAAAAAAATGATGGTTTCAACTCCTTTTTGTATCTGCAAGATAGATAGTGTCCCTTGTTGTCATCGTTGAGGCTATAACAAAGTAGTCATGTGCTATCAAACAACATCTTGTGTTAGTCGTTGTACATGAAGCCAGATACAAAGACCTAGTTATAGTTTAACCTCATGTACAAGAAGCAAAAAAATACACATCACATTACATCAATAAGACCATTGTATTTCATCATATAGTGATCTTTTTAATTAAAACACAATTGCTAAAAATTTGTTGATTTGATGAATACTCTCATCTTCTATGAACTATCCTTGACAACATTTAGCGTGAGTGATCCAACCAAATTGTGAATCGCTCCATATCCTTGTTCTTGACAACGTTTAATGTGAGGTTGCCACCTGAATTGTGAATTTGTCCACATCCTTGTACTTACACCGATTACATAATTAGGTTAATTGATCGAACATGTCGGTGACTTTGTGCATTCACTACACAAGTTTTGCAACAAGTTTGCATCATGCCATATCTTGAAATACTCACAAAACACATAAACCAAAAAATTGTTGGAATGCCCTCCTTTGTAACATGTTATAGAGTAATCACATACTATGCTATGTGTCAACATTGCTCAAAATTATCTGCCAATTGGTGATGTGTCTTCCACCCAAGAATGGGAGAATAAAAATAGTATGTATCTGATGTTGAGAATCTTAAATAAAGGTGTATGGGAAGAAGGCAAATGTTATATGTCAATAAATGCTTACACTCATCCCCGGGTGTTTAAGCAATGTTGTTGGATGAGGTTGCATCATTACATCCAACACAACTTAAAATGCTTCTGAAAAAATGCAAACTCTACCTAGCATATAACTCTGAGTGTGTATTGCTACATGCACATATACTTATACTATACAAGTTGTTGTCTTTTGCTATAAAAAAGAAAGACCAAATATTATAATTCAAGGGAAACTACATAAAACATTATTTCAAAAAAGCAAAAACCAAGTACTCTAATTTAATGGAAAGTATGTAGAACTAAATTTCATTATCCGCATGAGAGTACATGAGGCAGTGAGGGTAAGTCTTTCAAAAACCATTATAATGGGCAACATAACAAGAAGAAGAAGAAAAAAAGAGGCAATTATATCTTGTGACTAAACATGCAATCCCAAGAGACAAGAGTAAAATCCACTCATACAAAACACATATTTTGGAAGGTAGATTGTAGATTGCATTTGGTTCTTACATATAGCTCCTTAAGGTAATGATTTACATGTTTTGGCAATTTTTGTCCTAATCTGTGACTCTATTTTTATGGAATAGTAATTTTGGTTATTGGAATTGCAATTTTGATTGCAAAAATGGATTCATTGATCTCAATTATCTATGGACCACCCAAATTATACAATTCCAACAACCCAAATCTGCAATTTCAACAATTTTCTGCAAGATTTTGACTTGAAAATTTAACAAAAATCCAACTTATTTTCTTGAAAATTTATGAAGGAAGCGTGGGAAGAGAGAACTTGCATATTCTGCAATAAGGGTGTGGTGGAGAAGGAGTGACACTTTGTTATGGAGTGTGCAACTTACGAGGATTTCCGCATTCAATATGAAGACATCTTAAAGGCCGACAACATACACCATCTTTTTGAAGAAGATAAGATGAACCAGATTGCAAGTCTTCTAGTCAAAATTTACAGCAGAAGATCTGACATAGAAACGAGTATAGAGAGGAGTTAAGGCTGTGATTCTTTTGGTCCCTTGGGTTACTCCAGTGGATGTTATTAAAATCATTCATTCATATTTATAAATATAAACATATATAATTGTTGTCCTATTTATAACTATTTATAAATCTATAAATATTGAATGTTCACACGGACGTGGAGGAATAATAGCGAGGCACGTCAATGCAAGTTACATAATTCGTGGTGGGAAGGAGAATCCATGCACCGAGGATTTTCATAAATTGCTTGAATTGATGTTCTTGGCTTCACCCAATTTATTCAATTTTCTCGCACCGTTTGCACCTTAGCGATCACTATTAGCATTGCTGTGTTGCGGTTTGGATCATCTGTTCTGAAGAATTCTGAGTAATTTATGAAACCTGCTACCTGCGCGGGTTCGGCTTGAAATTTGCAGGTGTCAGGTGGTGAAAATGGCTTTAATTTTAGCTCTGGAAGCCCTCGGCTGTCTCACAAGTGTTTTCATCTGCATTGAAAACCATAGCTCTGAACAGTTCTTCAACATTTTTCTGAGGATCGAAGGTTTTCGGAGATTCTGCTTATTTTGTGAAGCATTAATGCCATGTTGGGGTTCAGTAAAGACAAGTAATTCTCATAAAACCTAGTTTTAGAACTCGATTTTGTTTCGCAACTCTCAGGTGTTTCTGATTGAAATGTTTTGCAGGAAAATAAATATTGGCCTTCAGAGAAACCAGATGATAATGCACAGAAGTGGCCTGCATTGCGTTAAAGAAGAGTTTTCAATATTACACCAGGTTTGCATTTTGCTTCTGTGTTTTATACCGAGTCAGATTGATTTTCTGATGATCATTATTTGGGTGAATTTTATAAAATTTTATTTTAATGTTTGAATGAAGAGAATTATTTATTGATATTTCTATAAATTTGTTTATAGTTGTGTATTATTTTTTCAATTTATTATTATTTAAGCTAGAATTTATTATCATTTATCTCAAATCCAGCAGTTGCCATATAAACCCAAGAGTATATCCAAAAGTTTAAACCAAGAGTATATCCAAAAGTTCAAATCCAGCTGTTGCCACTATAAACCCAAGAGTATATCCAAAAGTTCAAATCCAGCAGTTGCCAGTATAAACCCAAGAGTATATCCAACAGTCCACTAGTCAGATATACCAATAACTTAGCACTGGTCGAGAGTACTAAAACCTACCAAGTTAAAGATACAAACCTTAGAGCCTTAAGCTAACTTGTCAAATTGGAAACTAAGTCGCATATGAATAGTATCGATCATAGTCTAAATAACATCAAGCTAAGTCTTGAGTAGTCATAATGGGCACTGGCCTCTCAAGGGAAACCAATTGGATTACCCACTACAAAACAACAAAGTTCCATACCAAAACCATAGCAAAAAATGGCCATATAAGCAAAGAAACTAAATTGACTAGAAAAGAAAACGTCCTAAGAATTGGGGACCTAGGGTTTGTCTTCAGTAGGAGTCGAGACTAGACTAAATACTATTGACGTTGTCATCGAGACTAGACTAAATACTATTGACGTTGTCATGGAGGGAGGACATCGAAATCTGGATACCATCCTATGTTTGCTCCATCTCTTAAAGAAGTCGGCCAAGTAGGATTTTGAGAATCCAATATGGTTCAAGACCCTAGTAACAACCCTAGGCTGGTTAGCATCCAACTGCTCTTGAACCTTGACCATAACCATTTCTTCTCCCTAGTCAATTGCAAGACAAGTTTGCCATGGAGTACCGTCGATGTACTTGCACTCCAATCAATGTTGCCTGGTGCCACCTCCACGTCTGCTACGGGCACATTGCTTGACCATAGTTCCATAGCCCAATACTTTTGTCACGGAAGTGCAACAATTAATAACAAATGGTCAATTAGAAGGCCACCAAGCGAGAATCAACCTTGAGTTGTTGTCCTTCTCCACAGGGCACAAGGTTGCTACAGTCCACCAATTAGGTTGACCTCCAATTTCTTCAAGCTTCTTATTATCCCACCTGTGCATATTGCTCTTGGTGCTTTCAAGTCCAGGCATAATTTCCACCTTCTTGTCCCGCAAGATTGGGATAGTTTTCATCATAATGCCCAGGTACAAAGTCATGTCCTTGGCTTTGAATTGTTGATGTTAATAGAACATCTGAATATATTTTTAAGAAGGCCAAAAGGAAGTGAAAAAGCAAGGAAGTGGAAAGCAAGGAAGAGCACAACCATCTCAATAAAAGGGGCAAATTGACTCTATAAAGACAAAATGACAAGTGAACTTGGAAGATAAATAAAAGCGAAAATAAAAGTACAAGCGGATCTAATTGTGGAAACTTCTAGGGAAAAGAAGAATATAAATAAAGTGCTTCCACACTTTATTTTCACAATCAAGCAAGCTCATATCTCTCTCAAGTGGTGCATGCTTCTCAAGGACGACAAGTCAAGATCAAGTGAAGCTAATATTGGAGTTATCTTATTATCTGGATTCTTGTAGAACAAGAGCACATTCTCGTGCTAAGGCTTAATCTTCATGATTGGTATTGTTCTTGTATTGGATTGATTTTCTTTGGAGAAAAGTTGTTGGGTTTTCTCTCGTTTGGGTTTCCTAGGATAAATCTTTGTGTCTCTTGTGCATGGTTATCTTTTAGTGATCCTTGGTTTTATTTCTGCTGCAAATGAATGATGATGTTATTAAATGATGAATGTGGGATGATAATAATTATTAAGCATGTACTGCTAAAGTTATAAAATCTAACATGAATGCAATACAAATCTCCTTTGAATTCATTGAATCATGCACGCTTCGAGCTTCACTTCCTTGCAACCGATTATTCTTAGCCTTAATTCCTTATGTGCTCTGTAACCTCTAGATTGATTACGGTAGAATTGTGTTTAATGCCTTGAAGCTTCGTTACTAGCCGCGTGTCTGAGACATATGTCTCATCTTCTGGGCATGTGTCAGACGAATCATTTGCTTGGCTTCTCACCCCATTCGGGAATATTCACTTTTTCAATTTATCTATTCAATCTAGAGGCTATTTTCTTTAGGAGTTGTCTAACTTGGGGACTTTTTGACTTTCAGGTTGATTTTATGTTGGAATCCAGAGAATTTAATCTACAAAATATGTAATTTATGTTGTTTGTTGGGCGATTTTAAACTCAAAATTGAAATCGGGTGATAGGAAAACCCCCAAACACCCACACTTTGTAAGATCTAGCAGTGTTTTTGAACATTTTGAAATTTCCGTGAAGATTCATAGCAAAAAACTGGTAAAAACTAGTCGCAAACAAAGGTCAAAAAGTCCCCTCTTTAGACAACTAGTTTTCTTTATGGACAACATGTTAAATGGCAACCTGGGGTAGTGTCTAGTTACATTTATTTATGGTGCCAACTCTTGATGTTGCTAGAAAGTAAATGATTCCACTTGAGGTAGCCTTAAATGATGACTAAAAGGGATATTGTTTTTCTTGTTGGTTTTAAAATGAGATTTAAAACTACTTATGATTTGCTAAGAGCTAGTCTTTCTTTGACTTAAATAAACATGTTAATGGGCCAAAGAGTTGGATTCTTGTGGTGATGAGTTAGCCCCCATTCATTGGATGACACCTAGTGATAATTGTTTTCATTGATTAAACCTAGTGATAGTTGTTTTCATTGACTATCTCAACTTCAATTTTAATATTTGACACAAGTTTGTAATTTGTAGCATGTTCACTTGTTAACTTGTTAAGATAGAGAATATACTTTTTAGTTGCAATTCAAGGTGCTTTGACTTAGCATGAGTTTATTTCCATGCTATATTTTTTTCATGTTTTTTTAAAAACACATTTTATAATTTAAATTTTTTTAAAACTAAAACTAAATTTGAAAATGGTATTTTTTTAAAACTAAAACTAAATTTGAAAATGGTATTTTTTTCAAAAATAATTAAAAATATTTAATATACTTTTTTTAAAAACTAACATGTTGCAATTTTTACTTTTTATTGTTGATTTTTGTTTATAATAAATAATAAAATACAAAAAACTTATTAATATGATCAATGTTACATAGGTTTTACATTATAATGGTTTTCAATTTATATATTCAACACAGTGTTTATTTTAGCATATACTAACCACTTAGTGGTATATTCACTTCTTAAAGTAACATGTCTCTTTAACATTACTATGTCTTCATTTCTTTTTAAAACTTCAACATTCTTAACGTACCTTTAAAGAATGCACCTTTAAATAAAAAACAACAAAAGGTTTACACCTTTAAATTTTTTTTTTTAACAGAAACTAAAAAAGATTATATTATAAACGGGCTGTGCACAGCCATTCAGTACATAGCAAAAAGGAGAAAGGATTATCCTGCAGAACAGAGGTAGAGCACTGTATACTAAGCCTGAACAGAGTCCAAAAAACTACATATAGGGTTCTTCCATGGTGGCTAACAGTACGGGCAGTGTATGCCCTTATATATTGCTGACATAATAAAAGACAAAAAAACATGAGTTCATAAAAACCAGATTACAGATGGCCTCTTAAGTGGACTGGTTGCACAATGGACTCTTCTTCCATCGGGCGCTCCCCTTCAGCTGTTGCTCCACTGACCCTACTGCCCTGGTTCATGGAGATGAGACGAGCAAGATCCTCCTGAATCCTGTCTACCTTCTCCAGCATCTCGCGCAAGGTGCTTTCATTATCGTCGATTCTGGAGTCGTGATTGCTGATTTGGAGAGAAGTGTAGCTCACAGTGTCCTCCATCTTTTTTATAACACGGGCTGTCTCCCTGTTATCCATGATTCCTATTGAAATCGCCTCATGCAAACGCCTCAAATTTTTCTTGATGTCTTGGATACCTGCATTTTCCCCTGGCTGGGCCATTCTATCAAAATCAGAGGAAATATCAAGACAGTGGAGACGCTTGGACAGAGTATCAGCAACCAAGTTGTTGCTCGAGCCCACAAGCCCTGAACAATTGAGAATGCCACTTAGGACAACCAGCGCCTGATGTAGCACCGAACACCCCTGTCTATCAGTGAGGACCAAAGTTCCAACCGCGCCCTCCTGCCACCCAGAACAATTGCAACCAAGAACACAACACGGGCTGCCAACACAGGTGGGATTTACTGCACCAGAGTCACGAGACCACGACGCTAGGGTGAGATTACAGCAGCAATTGGAGAAGGCTGCAAAGGCCAGCCTCTCCTTAACAAATGATCGTGTCAACGGGAGAACCTGCCAGGGAATACCATGTAAATGGCCGCCTTCGATACCAGACACCACCTCCTGGAGGATTCGAGACCTGTCATGCAAGCCGAACGGAGCCGAGACCAGAAGAGAATGCATGACTTCACAATGCAGCGGCATAAGGAGAAACCTAAATTCAGAGCATACGTGTGGAGGAGGGTAGCAATAATCCCACCGTCTCATCCATTTAATGCTGGGAAGGCTCGAGAACGGGGAAGGCCTGACCGTAGACCACGCGGCTAAGAAATGGAGGGAGACAGGACGGGCGATTGAAAGAGGATAACCGGCATAAGGAGGAGGGCCAGCTGCCAAGGGGAAGGGTATGACGAGGAGGGGGAAAAAAATAAAGAGGGGGAGGGCTAATGGAGGAAGGATAAAAATAAAGAGGGGGAGGGTTAATGGAGGGAGGAGAAAAATAAAAGGGGGAGGGAGGAAAAAGGAGGAAGGGTTAAGGGAAAAGAAAGGAGAGGGAGGGGAGAAAGAGGGTGGAGAGAAAGAAGGGGAAGGGGTAGAATCGAAAATTTGGGGGCGGGCTATTTGAACAAAAAGGAAAATCCTAGAAGCGGTTAAGGAAGGGAGCATCCAGCACCTCATTATGGAATAGGATGGAGGGAGGGCTGGGCTCCGTTCTGACTGTAGAGTCCTTGTGGGAGGGAGGCTCCCACATTGGCCATGCTATCCGTAGCGGTGTTATTTTGCCGAAGGATATGATAAAACTCAAAGGAGCTGGACATGAGAAGCTTGGCTTTCCCATGTAACCGGCGGCACTTGATAGCGCCTGAAGGATATCCCTTGATCATCTTGTAAATGACGTGCCTTGAGTCCCCAAATATCAGAGCCCTGTGGACCTTCATATTGTGTAAAAGGTGGAGACCCTGAATAAGGGCCAACCATTCTGCTTCGTTATTGGTTCTTTTCCCAAGCCCCCAAGCAAAAGTCTGGTCGACATATCCTTTGGGATTCAGGAGAATCCCCCCCGTGCCTGCCACCCCTGGGTTGCCTTTCGAGGCACCATCGAAGAAAAAGGCGAATGAGTTTTTTTCCTTGAGCCAGAGCTTAAATTCATTGTCAGAGAGACGAATTTCCCAAGGCAGAGTCTGTCGAGGCTGCCTTACTCTTCCTATATTACTTTTGGACTGAAGGGAGCTCCCCTCTTTCAAGAAGTTTTTGCACCAAGTAGCGTAAGGTTCAGGGATGGACTCTTGCATTGGGAATACAGTGTTGTTTGAGGCATACTTCTCAGATATCATTCCTATGGTTTTTGCTGCAATGATGACCGGGATGGTTTTTTCCTCCTTGAAAATGGCTCGATTTCTTGCAAGCCACAGCTGCCAACAAAGGTTCTTTGGAAGAGAGGCCCAAAGGCGACTCAAGATGGGTTTCTTTCTTAGAGATCCAGGGAAAAGGCTCATCCAGATTTGAAAGAGCTGAGAAGCTGAGGATGGCAAAACTCGCCTGAAATCCGGAGGGAGGACAATCTCCCAAACAAGAAGAGAGACTTTGCATTGAAAAAATATATGGCTGGTTGTCTCTTCATCTAAGCCACACAGGGCACATCGAGAGGGACCAAGAATGCCCCTTTTCCGCAGGTTCTCAGTTGTTAGCAGCTTGTTATGTAAGAGGGTCCAAATGAAGCTATTTACTTTTGGGATGCTGTCAGGGTGCCACACCTTTCTCCAAATTTTCTCTCCCGTTCTTGGTTCTGCAGAAATGGTCTTGTATCCTTCTTTAACATTGAACTGACCAGGTTTACACCTTTAAATTGAGAAACAACAATTTATTTATTTATTTTTTATATTATTATTTTGCATTTGTTTAATAAGATTGTGTATCTCTATAAATTGTGATAGAGGAAGCAAGTCAGTGAAAGAGAAAATAATGTTGCCTTGCTACTGAATGATGGTCCTTACCTTTGATGAATCAATAGATATTGACACGAAGGAGGATGGTTCTCTCTAAAAGCCACTCATAAACCAACAAGCAGCTTAAGTAAGGCCCCACCAATCCAACTCTTAGGGAAGGGAAGGACGACTCCTCCTCATTAACCCAACCCACCCATACATAGTTGTGAGACTGCAATTATTGTGTAAGGATTGGTCTAATCAACTTTTATATATTTTTTTCATATAGAAAAAAGCTATACCATATATTGATAGTATATGTAAATATGGACAAAATTACATAAAAGAGAACATAGGAGGGAGATCAAGATCAAATGGACAAAGTCCATGAAACAAGAGACAAATAGAGAAAGGAGTGGAAGCGAACTGCTACACATAGTCCACAACAACAAGAGTAGATAAAAAAGGATATAAAAATCCTCATGATAAAGCAAAAATTGGAGGCCACAAGAGCTAAGACTGAAAGATCTAGATCTTATCTTTTGAGATAAGAGATCCATTCTCCCAGAATTCAGAGAAAATATATCCCTATGGATTGTGATGGTGATGGAATGTAATTATTGCGCACCAATTCTTAATCATGCTTTTTTTAGTAGTAACATATATAATTTGTATTATATAAGTGTTGCGGGGGGAGGGGGGCAAATAACTCGAATTTACAAAACATGCTTAGAAAATTGTTTAAAAATTGATCTTTTGAGGTGAAGTAGCATATGAAAAATATCAAATAAGATAGCGAAATTCTATGGCCTTGGGCCCACCTACTATATCTAAAGTTATATTTCCTAGTGATGTAGAAACAATAGCTCCAATGCTATGCTATGAGCAAAGATGCTAAGAAGAAGCATAGGAAATATATTTTGCTACTAAGATAATTCTCACAAGCATACACAGGAAAACTAGAAAGAAGAAAAGAGACTGAATCACATGAATGAAGAGATGAATATTGGAGCGTATCCTTCCATTAATTAATGATGAATAATAGTGTACATAAATAGTACATCCCTCATAGGTAAAATCGAGTTGTATGGAGACAACTCATAAAGCTCAGAAAGGTGGACTTACCAAATATGATAAACCCCCATAGGTGGCTAAAGCACTTCCCAAATCAGGCAAGGAACTCACAAATTAGCAAAAGCATGAGTGAGTTGTCAAGAGTGATGGAAAAACATGCTAATCCTAGAAAATGGAGAGAAAAACATGGAGGATGGGTTGGCAACAAAAGATACCAGTTTCCTAGTTAACTAGCTTTACCTTATCGACATAAAAGTTGGATAAAAGCAGAATAAGGCAAAATCTGCAAAAAAACACAGTTACTAATTCTAGATGTCCATAAAGTGGTCAAGGTCAACCCAGAATCAGAAATAAAACATTCCCGAGGTATACATGGCATGTGTTAACTTTAAGGTGCAAGTTGATGCCAACTAATTAGATAGTGGGTAGGAATTTAATCAAATAGTGACTAATATTTTATCCTAGGTTATGAGTGGGTTTAATAATATTCCAACAAGTGAACTATCAAGCAATCATAAACATGAGAAAAACATATGATATTTTATTAGTCAAATTAGCCCAAAATGGGCTTCCTCCATAGACATGTTGCCATTCTCCATACCATATCCCTCTTGGAAGTTTGGTTGTTCTACCCAGTGTAGTCAGACTTGGACTCGACAAATACTCGGCTGGCTTGGGACTCGGCATGCTCGATGACTCGGACAGGACTCGGATAAGACTCGACAAATATGAAAAACATTAAAAATATAGTAACTTAAAAAATAATATATAAACATATATATTAAAAATTAAAATTTAATATATAAGCATATAACAATTCAAAAAATTGATAAAAAGACATAGCAATGCATTTAACGAGAAGTGTTTTCTCACTTGAAATCACAAAGTATAATTATTAATTACAAATTATAAAAACCATAAAATTATTAAAAAAAAAGATAATAAGAAAATTTCATGAATTAACAATTATTAAAAATATTAAAAAAATGAAAAAGCAAATTGTAAAAAATACACTATCATCATCCTATCCTAACCACGAGCAATCGCATTCTTCAACCAAACTACCGATGGTAGCATCATCGCCTTACATTTATAAAATCCAAAGTATAGAAGTTCAATGAAAAAAATTAAAAATTGAAAATGCTCAGACCAGTGTTAGCAACCTTCCTCAGTGCACGCACACTCCAAAATTCCAAACACATAGACAACTAATAAATTGATAATAGCTAGGGGGCAAATGAGAACAACTCGAGGGAAGCCAAACTATTCAATGAGATGACAAGGGAGAGCGGTGTTGTTTCGGGGGCTTATTCCCTCCCCACGTTCCCTCCAAAACGCAAAAGCGACGGTCAAACAGTCAACGGACTCGCGAGTAAGTGATGAGTTCAGCGAGTAAATGACGAGTTCGACGAGTGGCAAGTTTACTCTGCGAGTATGTCACGAGTACTCGTCCTGGTGGTCACTCGGCAAGACTCGCGAGTATTCAAAATTCCAAACACACAGACAACTGATAAATTGATAATAGCTAGGGGGCAAATGAGAACAACTCGAGGGAAGCCAAACTATTCAATGAGATGACAAGGGAGAGTGGTGTTGTTTTGGGGGCTTATTCCCTCCCCACGTTCCCTCCAAAATGCAAAAGCGACGGTCAAACAGTCAACGGACTCGTGAGTAAGTGATGAGTTCAGCGAGTAAATGACGAGTTCGGCGAGTGGCAAGTTTACTCTGCGAGTATGTCACGAGTACTCGTCCTGGTGGTCGCTCGACAAGACTCGTGAGTATTCAAAGAGTCTGCACTAAGGAAGGTCGCTAACACTGGTCTGAGCATTTTCAATTTTTAATTTTTTTCATTAAACTTCTATACTTTGGATTTTATAAATGTAAGGCGATGACGATGCCATCGGTAGTTTGGTTGAAGAATGTGATTGCTCGTGGTTAGGATAGGATGATGATAGTGTATGTTTTACAATTTGCTTTTTCATTTTTTAAATATTTTTAATAATTGTTAATTAATGAAATTTTCTTGTTATCTTTTTTTTTAATAATTTTATGGTTTTTATAATTTGTAATTAATAATTATACTTTGTGATTTCAAGTGAGAAAA
This sequence comes from Pseudotsuga menziesii, assembly GCA_001517045.1. NCBI lineage: Eukaryota > Viridiplantae > Streptophyta > Pinopsida > Pinales > Pinaceae > Pseudotsuga > Pseudotsuga menziesii. The sequence goes on from LPNX010186671.1 coordinate 562,425, forward strand.
CACTTCTTGTTAAAATGCATTGCTATGTCTTTTTATCAATTTTTTGAATTGTTATATGCTTATATTTTAATTTTTAATATATATGTTTATATATTATTTTTTAAGTTACTATATTTTTAATGTTTTTCATATTTGCCGAGTCTTATCCGAGTCCTATCCGAGTCACCGAGTATGCCGAGTCCCAAGCCAGCCGAGTATTTGCCGAGTCCGAGTCTGACTACACTGACTTATCTTTTGTTAACCTAGAAAAATATTGTTCCTTGCTATTCAAAGATTGAATAAAAAAGAACATTGCATGTCTTGGTTGTCCCAAAGAAGGCCTAACCATATTCAAAGGGTCTATAATAATAACCTCAACATAGCTCATAAGAGCAAAACATATTGATAAAATCAACAAGAAACACCCTCTTACAAGTCTTCAACAAGTGCTAAGGCACATTACAAAAAACTGCGCAAAGAACACAAAAACACTAAACCTTAGTCTAGCAATGTGTAGTCATGCCTCACATAGAGCTCCAGAACCACCCCAAGCACGCCAATCAAAACCCACAAGGAGACCATACTACTCCAAGCATAATCCACAAGGAGATCGTACTACTCCAAGCAGAAGCCACAAGGAGACCATACTGCGTTGAGCAAAAGCCACAAGAGGAGCCACACAATGAAGATATGAATGTCACACCTCGAGTTGCATGGGAGAAGGCACCATATTGTGTCGTTGTAACCATTGTAGGCCACAAAAAACCACATTGTCTCCGAACACGTCATTGTAACCCGTGCCTCCCTCCACGCCACTGTAACTTGCCTCAGAAAGACGACACAATCTGTTGTCGCCAAAATGTAGAATCGACTCTGCAAAGATTAGACAAAATCTCGCCATTGCAAAGAAAGGCGAAATAGGGTGGTTAGGTGAGGAACCCTAGTCCCCTGAACGAAATCTCAAATCACCTTTCAAAACCCTCGGTTGCATAGCTCTCACCTCCTCCACACTTACATTATCAACTTCTCGAGATAATAAACTTATCTAAAGTGTTGTCTAACATTTGAAGAGAATTAATAATCGAAAATAACATTTTTACCCAAATCAAGTTCCCTAACAATAATCGACCAAGCTATAATCATCTTCCAACTACTTTATGAAAACTTTTATCATTTGTTGGTCGAGTGTGATACTTCCTTTTCTTGGATCTTGGCCTTCATAACGTCAATGTTTTTTTTATCCCTATCCTAGTAAGGGTTTTCACAAAACCTTGCAGTCGCCTTTAAAGTGAAGAACAAAATGGGATACCAAATCCTTTTGTATGATGCAATCATGCCAAGAACCTTTTATCCCCTAGTGGCTTGCCTTTAAAGAAGGGTATTTCTTGGTATATATGTATTTTCAATTTGGCCCTTTTATTTTTCAAAGTTGTTAAAGTAAACCCCTAATTCAACTCTTTCACCATTTCCTCTTTCTGAGGGATCACATTAGCCCTGTTCAAGTGTTCATATAACAATCTTTCCCTTTGGAAAACTATACTGCTTTGGGAAGTCCAAAATTGGGCATCCGAACTACACTTGGAATCCAAGTTGTATGCATTTGTAGAAGAGGAAAACAATCTAGTTTCCAAGAACCATTGTAAGGTTTCCATGTCCTATAAGTACTATCACACCCAATGGAACTGAGCTTTTGTTGGGCGTGATTATGTGCAAGGGAACTAAGAGGCGAAGTGCATACTAAGGACATTGCTTAGACAACTTGCCACAAATGGCCTTTGTAGCACATAAATGTGGCCCTAAGGGTTGGGGTATCAAAGGTTCTCACACTAAGAAGCTTCATGGTCCAATATGCAAAGCAAGTCAATATGTTTTACCTCCATTAATTCAATTAAATAAAATTCTTAAAGCAAATATTAGCCATACCCTTCCCTCTTCGCTACAATATCAAGATGGAGGGTGGCTCAACCATCCACAATAATGGTTCATAACTTTGAAAGAATTGATTGGATTTGAACTTATGACATGTTCCTTTAGAGTCAACAACATGCCTTGAGTCAATGGATCAACTGTTTGAGCTAGCCCTTGAGGTCTCAAAATGTAAGAAGCATTTTTAGGTGTAGCACTATAGACTCTAATCATTCTACGAAATGACAATGTTCGAGCAAATTAGAATACTGGGAGGGGAAATTGATAGTTTCATTTGAAATCTAATAAGAATAATTTTGGATTGATGGAATCACATACAATAGATGTGAACATTGCATAATCGGGTTGTAGTAGGGGTATTCAAGGGTGCTAAGTCCATTTTTACATTAAAAACAACAATTTTATCAATCTAAAGCTACAATTTCAACAAAGATTACATGGTTGGATTTTGATCATAGCGAACCAAAAAAGGTCAAAATCATAGAATATTTAACCTTTTTCTTTTAAGGCTTGGACAATAGGCCTAGAAGAGGTTGCACCATATAGTTAATGGCTATAATAATTTTTTAGCCTATCTTCCCCTATGAGGAAAGCATGGATAACACCCAAGGTTAGTCCAAACATACATGAGTCCTTAGATTTGGATTTATCATGTTTGAGCATTTCCTAGTGTCCACAAAAGCCACTATAACTTACCTAACTCTATGTTTTTCACAAAAAACCTTAAAAGAAACAATGAGTTTTGACCCTAGGACCTCCATTAATTGTCACACAAAACATCTATCAATCAAGTTAACACTATATATATAGATATAGATATAAACCTCATATGAAAATTCAAAGATGCTTCACCACATTTCTGAATAACATCCCTATATATATAAACCTCATATGCAAATTCAAAGATGCTTCACCACATTTCTGAATAGCATCCCTATTAAATCCATGAATGTAAACTTGTACACTTAATTCATATAATATTTTTTTATAATAACATAATATTACATTCCAAATATATTATATATTTTGTTTGGGATGTTTTCATAATGAATTATCATTTCTATCAAATTCTAGATATTATATTCATCCCTATTAAATCCCCGAGTACACTTAAGCCATATAATATTTAAATTACAATATTTTTTTATAATACCATATTATGTAAATTATTACATAGTACACTTAATTCATATAATATTTAAATTACAATATTTTTTTATAATACCATACTATTACATTCCAAGTATATTATATATTCCATGTATATTATATAATTTGTTGTGAATATTCCGAGTATATTATATATTCCATGTATATTATATATTTTGTTGTGAATATTTTCAATCAAATTCTCGATATTATATTGTATTGTAGGAATTTGAAATGTCCACACTATGTGAATATTAAACATTTACTATTTCACATTTCATTTTTTTTCTTTCATAAACTTAATTTTTTGAAAACCATGTGTCTCTTGACTATGATGTATTCTGCAAATGAAAAATAAATCTTTCATTTTTATGGTGCACATTTAAATAAAATTAATGGAATTAAGGATTATATTATTTTAGAGGATTCAAATAAAAGCATTATGTGGAGGGTAACAATATTTCCTTTTAATTATTCAAAAGACATTCAAATTGTATTCATATTTTATTATTTGAAATATATATTAAAAAATAATAGTCAACTTGGAATTTTCGCTTCTTTTAAAATATTGTTTAAATAATAAAGGATGATGATGGTGGTGGTGGTTATTATTGTCCTTTTAGACCAACTTTGGTTTATCGGATTTTAAAAAAGATAAGGAGTCACTTGCTTTTTTTTGGAATTTTGTTTTTATGCTTGAAAAGCTTTAAGAGAAGCATTCTTAAATCACCATAATTGTCCTTTTTGTCTAGCTCGAAAAATAAATACACTCACAAAATAAATTATGCTTGTCCACTTTTTAACTCATCGAGTCAAATAACTCAATTCCATCAATGCTTGTACATATAGGGCCATTCTCTTTCAATGTATATCGATAAACTAGTTTTACCTTTTCTCTTGAGTTGAATGTTCTTTGTTGGGTTGAGATTTAAGGTCTTTTCTATTTTGGAGGGTGGTTTTATTTTTCATTGTGAGTGTACTCATTGTCGATTCCATAGCTTCAAGTTTCCATCTATATGGTTTAGTTTATGTTCTCTTCAATTTTGGATTGTATTTGAGCATTTTGATGATGATGATGATGATGATAGTTATTAACGTCCATTGAGACTAACTTTGGTTTATTGAACCTTAAAAATGAAAGAAGTTATCGGTTTTCTTTAGAATTTTATTTCTATGCTAAAAAAGCTTTAAGAGAAGCATTCCTAAATCACCATAGTTATGATGAGTGGTGGGTCAATATTGTAGCAAATGTTTTGAAATTGCGGTCTAATGTGGGTGTATGCAGGACATTTTATGAGAAAGTGATTTTCATCTTCAACTCTCTTTGTGTTATAAAGATGACATATTCTTTCAGCCCATGACATGTGAAGAATTGTGTAGCGCCCTGTTTCAGTATGGAGCTCATAAGAGTTTGTTTTTATTTTAACAATATTGATTTTCTTCTTTACGCTAGTTAAAATAAAGAGATACTTTTGATCTTCTAAATTAGGGTTTGACCACCTCTTTATAATATCTTATTATGTCATTTACAAAAATAAAATGTGAATACAATTTCATTCTTATTTATTTATTACGATAGACAGGTATCAATTTCTAATCTATGATTTGAAATGATTTTATTTCACTTTCATAATAATGTAACTAGAATTGTCCAAGACAGCAATAACTTATATATGACCAACCAAACCTATCCCTATCTCATCCATTACCTTATTTTTTTCAATTCATCTTAGTGTTTAGTCGTGCTAAGCAATAGTTAAATCATCCAAATCATCTAGTGTTCAACACATAGACTTAGTTAAATCATCCAAATCATCTGGTGTTCAACACAGACTAAAATACTGAGACCATGCACAATTACTTGTGCTAGGGTTGGTTAACCTTTCATAATGTAATCTATGCTAGGCATATAATGCAATTACTTTCTTCAAATTTAAACACTGGGAGAGTCTATACTTTTGGGTTTTATGTGCCTCCTAGTATCGTCTGACCGAGTCTTTTTCAATGTTGGACATTTTAGAGAGACTATTGTCAAGTAATGTATTTGTGTTTAATTTTAAATTTTATAAGGTATTAAAAAACTAAAATCAATATAAATTTATCTTAACTTTGAATCTATTAAACATCAATATATATATATATATATAATCTTTTTATGACATTCTCGAAAGAATATTGTCAAGCAATATTTTTTCAATGTGGTCCACAAATCCCCTAGGGGGGCTGCTACATCTACGCAAAAAGATCACGTGGGACCACCCGAAAGGGCCTCATGCCTCGCTCTAATTATGGCGCTAATCCGATGGGGACATCAAATGAGGCACTTATATATCAATGTATAGCCACAAACGGATTTGACCCTGTTCAACTTACAACACTCAACCACTTGAGCTAGCCCACTTGACTAATATTTTTATACTTAATTTTAAATTTTTATTTTATTCAATGTTTGGACATTTTAGAGAGAACATTGTTAAGCAATGTATTTGCGTTTAATTTTTAATTTTATAAGGTATTAAAATACTAAAATCAATATCAATTTATCTTAACTCCGAATCTATGAAGCATCAATTCCGAATCTATCAAACATCAAAATATATATATATATATATATATATATATATATATATATATGACATTCTCGAAAGATTATTGTCAAGCAATATTTTTTCAATGTGGTTCACAAATCCCTTAGGGGGCTGCTACATCTATGAGAAAAGACCACATGGACCCACCCTCACCCCTCCTCTAATTATGGAGCTAATCCGATGGGGACATCAAGTGAGGCACTTATATATCAATGTATAGTCCCTTGCGGATTTGACCCTACTCATAACTTGCAACACTAAACCACTTGAGCTAACCCACATGACTAATATATTTATAGTTAATTTTGAATTTTTATTTTACACAAAAATATTAAAAAATTAAAACCAATATAAATTTATATTAACTTCAAATCTACCCAGCATCAACTCCAAATCTACCGAACATCAAAATAATTAAATTTATTAAAATAAAATATTTATATATAAAAAAGAAGACTTCAAAAATTTGACTCTCTATGTACTGCATAAACCTGCATTTGAAATAACTCTAACCGCGTAATGTTATTATTTCCAAATTTAAAATATTAATATTAATTAAAAAATCCACTTCGTATAAAAAAATTAATTAAATTAGGATACCGCATTGCAAGCCTTTTGTTCGAGTTTAGAAAATAAATTAAGTCGTAGGTACAGAGTGTGCCTGGGTTTGACAGATTCGGCCATTAAAGAGCCGAGCCAGCGTATATGCAGAGCTATATATTGCACTGATAATGGCAATGACAATTGCATTCCAGTGGCCAGATTGGGAAAATGAAGAATATGCTTCAAAGGAAGATGTTCTCATGGCGATCTTATTTGCTCTGCTTTTCCCTATTCTCAGGTTATTGCTGGACAGGCTTGTTCTGGAGGTAATCCTCTTCAAATTTCCCCGTTTTTATGAAAAGTCAAAGCCAAATTTATGAATTTATGTAAGTATTTCAAATATTCATTTTTAAAATCTTAAGACGGAAATCGTCTTTATGAATTCTCTTCGGAGCTGTTCATGTTTAAAAGGATAGAAAATAAAATTGAATATGTAATCTTTGATTCATGGTGTAAAGTGGGACGTCTGCTGTCTATAAATGCTACACGGGCACTGCGGATACGATGATTTGTTTTGTAAAATTATATTTTGCTTTCCACGAGAAATAAACTCAGTTCTGCTGATTTACTTAATGTAGATTCTGGGCTACTTAATTCAGTTAAGTTTACTTCATATATATTTTTCCATCGTAAGTGATGCTTCATCTTTACCAAGGAAGAATTAGCAACCATACACTTTCCCAAATTCAGTCACTCAGATCACTTAGTAAAAAGGTTCAGGTTTTTTTCTTATTTCTCTAATCCCCTAGCAGCAAACCCTTTTACAATTGTTCAATCTCTTGTGAAATATTTACCATTTAATTTAATTTTTTTTTTTTTACCAATAAGTAATACAATCAATCACCCCACTATATATATATACTATATAGTGAAGTACGAAAACAACTTGATAATCAATTCTCAAGCTAATTATCTAACAAAATAACAATCAACGCTTTCCCTGATCCTAATTGGGGTCAGGGTATTTTGTAGGATTCTCTTTTTGCTTTTGCTGAGGAAAAGGTTGTTTGGAAGGCTTGATTAGCCTGGGAGTCTCACTAGAAAATTCTGATCTCCAAATATATTTCGTTCCAAATCGCTCTTACAAACTTAGAAATGCTGACTACTATGAAAAGCTCAGATCTACATGTCCTAGAATGGGGAGAGGGTATGTTTTATACCCAAAAGTTGGGTTTTAGCAGCCCACACTTCCCCTTTTTTTGTTTGTGTAAATTTTTAAAATTCTTTTTCCCTAGGATCCACCAACTTGTTTATAAATGGATCTCAAGGGTGTAAGCTAAAGTCTAGACGATTTGCACCCACTATTTGGCGATTTTTTGGGTCAAAATCTGGTAGAAATGGCAGTTTTAACTTGTTGGAATTGCATAATCCAGGTTGAAGGAGGATGGATTGACAGATCTGCTTTCTTTCACTAATTAAGGGGGTATGAGGTTTGCTAAGGAATTGCAGCCATAGTTATTTCCCTAGGCAGGCAGAGGAAAAGGGAAAGGACTTCTCTGGACCTCTGGATTTGATTGAAAGTTACCGGCGGTTAAATGGCCTGACCAGATATATGGATGTGGTAGGTATCTTTTCCTCTCAAATGCTCATTTCAACGAGGGGTGTAGCCCATTTCTATTGCTCTACTTTTTGATAGCCGTTCAACATCATATCTCGCTTAAGAAATGCACATTAGACAAGAAAGACCAAGGGTAAGTGAGAGTGCTGAATCCATTTCTGCAATCAAGTTGCAATTTTAAGAATGAAAATCACAGTTTCAGCAATAAATCACGTTGCTGGATTTCGGCCAAACTCTCCAAAAAGGTGCAAATCGTTTAGGCTTTAGCTTACTCCGATCTCAAGTGGATCCTCATGTGTTGCCAAACTGGAAAAGGATCTCGGGTTTATTTTTGACAAATCTTGTTGGATCTGGATTCAGATCCAAATTCGATCCACAGAAATCAGATCTTCGGGATCCTCTATAGGTGGATCGAGTAAAATGGTCAAGTCGACAATGACAAAATTTTTAAAACACCAAAAATGATATGTAATTCTTTGTTTGACTCCTTTAAATGGGCATTGCATGCCTAATTGCCTTATAGGTTTTGATTTTTGAGAATCACCCAAGAAACTTATTTTGGAATCAATTTATTTTTAGGCCTGGATTTTCTACTTCATTGGACCTAGAGGACTATCTTCTATTTGACTGAAATTTGAGCCCATTTGAATTCTTTCTTCTTCTTTTTCTTATGACTTGAAAGTTGAAACCCGTCTTGAGTTATACCTATTGAGCTTGGCCAAGAGACATTTATTTTTTTCACTGATTTGCTCTTCAATCTCTCTCTCTTGAAACACAGTCCAACTAGATGTCCATCTTTGAAACAAACTCTGCAACTAGGGTTACAAACTAAACCTAAACAATTCCCTAGTGAGCACTATTTAGACGACTGTCGTTGTTGCATTGGGAGGGAAAGACATGGCCATTGTAGTAGAGTCCCACCAGTACAACCATTGTAGTGCATCATGAGGGAAATGCGGTGTTGTCATAATAGAGTTGCACCACCATTGTTGTCACATTGGGAGGGAAAGCTTGGTCATCTTTGCAAACCATTGCATTTTGGGATGGAAAGGCATGGTTAGAAGGAAAAGGAATGCCTAGGCAAAAAATCATGTGTCAACACAAAACTTCCAGATCAAGAACAAGTGTAGATGGGGAGGACAAATTTCATTTGAAAAATGATGAGCCAAATTGAATTTTATAATGCATTTTAAAAATGTTGAGTTTCAAACTCCAAGCATTGAAAAAGATGAATTCTATGACTAATATTATAAGTCATCATGATTAGTTTTGGCTTGCTGATAGGATACTCGTCATTTCGGTGGCGTTCTAGTGTTTGGTGGCTTCAAAGTAGCATTGTAGTGGTTTCCTTAGATGAGCACACCAAATTTATATGGATAAAATTCGAGGTAGTGCCCCTTTATTTTGAGATGTTTTCATTGCAGTTTGCTACTTCCCTCCAACATCCATGAACTTTGCTATTCATAATGAGTTATATGGTGACCCATTCCCGAACATGTATTCGAACATCTCTCACTAGTCCATGTCATGTGATGTTATTCTATTAGGTGATTTCAATGCTTGTTTTAGGTCTTTGCTGCACCAATGCATGATAGATCCGAGGATTCCCTTTGTCTTGACGAGTGACACTATCTCAGTGGGTCTTTATAGGGTGTAAGAAGATGTTTTGGGGCCCCTCACATTGTGCGCGAGACAACTTCTCTCGCTAGGTGAATGTCTCGATCTTCTTATCTTGAATGTTCTCTCGTATTTTTCCAAACTCCAATAGGTTCACATGTTTCTCTCACAACGATGGTGTGAGTGTGGGTGATTATCTCCTCGTCAACTACGAATTTCTCCCTTGCATTTGGCACCTTGTGATCTTCCCCCATCTCCTTCTTGCAAACCATTCTCTCATTGCCTTCCCTTTTGCGACCCGCCCTTTCTTCCCCACCACATCCCTTTCTGATGCACCTCACACTACTATTCATTTTGATTAGGGCCTTGCTATCATTTACAACTTTTTCCTTTGCTAGTTGTTGCCAACCCTTCCCCATTTTTTGTCCCACAATATGACTTTAGCCAAATATGTGCTCTTCTCCAAGGCCATCTAGGAAGTTGCTTTGGAGGCTTACCTTCACACCATTCGACATCTCTCATGTGCTTCCAAACTTGACCTCTCTCCCATGAACCAATGACATGATGAGGAGCGTGAACTCCTCCATAGATATTCCAAAATATGGGCTCAATCTCTCTCATGATGCCCCTTTGTTACCCATATTTTGAAATACTTACTAGTGTCTTCTCTATCATAAAATGGGAGAGTACCGTTCTAACAATAAATATGAGTTTTCAGAAGCTCTCTCTCGTTTGCCTAAAACCTTTTGGCGTACCCTTTTCCCTAGGAAACCCACTTTGCCACTTGATGTAGATTCTCTATCCACCTTTCTGATAGTACCTCCTTTTATGATATCACGAGCCACCTCTAGTCCACATCCCCTTCCCCTTCTCTTGTTATATATTCTTTCATGGAAACATCAAGATTATGAGCACTATTTGCTCTATTAATGAGGAAGGCTTTTATGCCTAGCTCCTCAAGCATGCTATCTACTCTCTCGACTCCCATATTATTGGTTTATTTAATCATTTTGTTTCCTCTAGGTTCCTCGAGTCCTAGTCACACCATATCATTCACATGATTTTCAAATTGGGAGCTAGCTCATATCCAAAGAATTATAAGACCAACATGATCAGAGACACTTTCAATAAATATTTATGCCATGGTACTTCACTTATGGCAGGTTTTCACCTAGAGTACTAGATTATTGATCACATCTTCATGCTCCATGGCATTATTGAGGAGGCATGTGATCACTTTTCGAAAATTTTGTGTTTTTTTGTTGACTTTTGAAAGGCATTTGAATTGATATCGAGATAGGATTTATTCCAGAAATTGCTCAACATTGCCATTTCGTAAACACTTTTGGTTTCCATCATGAGACTTTGAGTTGGTTCTTGGTTGTCTCTGCACAAATCATGGCCTCTTAGATTTCATCAAGAGCACTATTGGGGTCAAGCAAGGTTTCCTTTTCTTCGACTCTTTTTGGGATGTACATTGATGAGCTAGAATCCATCCAAGTGCAACTTGGTGGTACCATTTGCCTCCATATGGGGACGCTTGCTTGATCTGATCATTAGGAAAGGACAACATGTGAGAACTTCAAAATCTCTAGATCCTGCACACCACCAAATAAATATCAGTGACACATGCATATGAAATCACTAAATGAAACAAATGAGTTGCTTTTTTCAAGAAGGAAACTAACTAACAAATAAGACTAAAAACTTCCAAGTACGAAATGACTAAAAAGAAAAGCTCAAAGGAAAAGGGTTAGGATTAGAAAGATTTATGATACAAAGGATGCCTCATGGACATTGGATGATAGCATTGTAAAATAATTTGAGAAGCTGCCCAATTACTGGCAAAGTTAACTTCTCTTCATCCAACTGGTTGAGACAGATCGAATTTGCACCAGCCACATCATGGATGATATATGGCCCTGTACACAAGCTGTCAAACTTGTCATGCTTCTGTGGCTTCTCTCCGTGCTTATCCCATAATAACACGATATCACCCTTTGGTAATGCCCTTTGTCGAGAATACTTATCAAAAGTCTTCTTAACCTTATCTTGACTCTTGATGCTCAGATCGACTGCCTTTCTTTTGTTCTCATCCAACTCAATTAACTAACTAACATTGTGTTGCCGCCTCTTACGCACCTGGGGTTAACGCAGCAGAAATCTTCAAGCTGCTTGGTGCGTCCTTGGGGGCAAGTCTTGAGTCAAGTGCTGTCACTTGCTCTTGACTCCTCCGTTTAGGCTTAACTCCTAATGAAGCCAAGGGGGGTGGACCTTATTAATCTCACTAAAGCTTTAGGTACTTAGTTGTTTTGGATCAAAATTTGTTGTGAAGGAGTTTGAAGGTTAATATATTAATCAAGACAATCGCAAAATTAAATCAACTATACAACATATTTGAAATAGAATAATCACGACAAAATATAGCTTAACTAAATGAAGCAAATAATAAATATTAACAATGTTACGCGAACCGTGGGTGCGATCAGAATCAACTAAAGAATCCGATACGGGTGCGACACTCATCCCAAAATTAGGAATCAGGGCTTCAGAACCCTAACCCTAATTAACCTTAATTATCCTATGTAAACAACTTAATAGTAGTCAAAACGAGGTGGACGAATCTGATGAAGAATCCGAGAATCCAATTCAGAAGAATCCGATTTGGGTGCGGTTAGGCCTAGGGCTGAATCCCGTAACTATGAATATTAAAGACCAGTGCCGTGGAGTCAAAGCAAATGTTGTTGTAAAGTAAATGTTTTGCAATTGTGTTCTTGGTTAATTTTATTGTTTAAAAGATGAATTGATTAAAGGAGAGAGGGGATTCTCGATATTTCGGATGGTACGTGGAATATGTCCGGATTTTGGGAAAAGTGGCTCTGCACGGGAAAATGTGGGCTAGATGGAGTCGTGGGGGTGTGTTCAACACTACACCAACAAGGATGTAGTCTAATGGGACCCCACAGTTACTTTCTAGTTGTTCTCGCTTTCCTTGAAGAATTTGCCCACTATTCACCAAACTCATTTACGCCAGATTTTTGTAATGTTTAGGGGATGTTATTTTATTAATGTGAGTTGATTAAATTAAATGTGAGTAATTAATTAATGTACACTTCCGCATTTGATATCCCCAAGAGTTAGACAAAGCTGCGAGGGGTAGAGCATACACGGAAGAAGCAAATGTTTGTTCCAATTAAAAAAAGGGCAAAGTACAAAATGATATAGCCCTTCTAGGACGGATTGTGTGCTTGTGTAAATATAAATTAACTTAAGAGACAAATTACTACACTATGATATTTTGTTCCCTTTCGGTACTAGGAAATATCGTAGTGGGTTAGTGTTTTTTACAAGAAACTAATAAATTTAAAGCAACTTTAAACTAAATTTACTTGTAAAAAAGTATTCAGCCTATTAAGATGATTGTGTTTGTGTTCATTAAGAACTACAAGAAAAACATAAAAACACTCCAAGAAAAGAGACACTGCGACTCCCCCCATGGGGGATGGGGTTTCGACGCTCTGTAGCCCACTTGCTCTTTTTATTATTAATGCTTGTGATCCTTTGAAAAATATGATCACTAAGCTTACAATTTGTTGGAAAATTTTATTAGAAAAAGGTAGGAGCGTCCAGGGTGTTCCAGATGGTCTAAAAGATCAAGTTTTTTCCAGAGTCTCCTCTTATTTGTTCATCAATGCTGCAAAAACAACAAGCTATTGGCGATGAAAGATGCCCAAAAACACTTTAAAAGTGTCTTTGGACAACTTTTAAAATATTACAAAAATTAGACTAAGTTAAACTATGATAAAAACAAGTAAAGGAACCAAGGAAAACAAGCTTTCCTTGGGATCTTGGCTTGCTTGTTGGGGTAGCCATTTAAAGTACTTTAAATTCTGCTAGATAGTCAATGAAAAATCAATATACTAACTTCTTATTCAAATATTTAAAATTTACTATTAGATTACTTGAAAATTGAGAAGCTAGCTACGTTAGATCTACAAAAATAGCTTTAAAATTGAGATCTAAACATATATATCGGATCTGAAATAAGATTTAACTTTAAGAATAAAGAGAGATCTGAAAATTAAAAACACTGGTAGCCAAGAATTTTTAAGTTTTTTGAAGGTAGAAGAAACGGGAACCAACTCTAGTTTTGAAAGGAAAAAAGATTGGATGTGCCTGCAACCGAACGAAGTTAAACGAAATGAAACAAGAAAAAAACTGAAGATGGATGAAGAAGCAATTGACCTCAACTTCCTCCTTCAGTCACCTATCCTGCACTATCACAAACACTTGCCATAAGAGATTAAATTCAGAATGCACAATCAACAATGATTAGAAGGGCATTAGTACAACTGAATACACCTGCTGCTTCATTATCTCTAATTAATCTAGCATTAATAAGAAAATTAGAGATAATGAATGCTTATTCTACGTGTTTTGGAGCAACCCTCTAAGCTGGATAAATCAACTATTATTGCAAAGTAATTAATGACTAGCTGGACATCACTTTAAAACATCGACAAAAAGCACATCAAAGGGGACAATTGCACAACATCTGACCTCCAAAGCCTCTCAAGAATATTTCATTAACATGTGATCAAATGATCAAGCAAAATTACAAGAGCAGAGGTTCAATGCTTCATTCTCAAATAATGGAGCAATGCATTGCTTATATAGAAACTATGACCAAGAGAGGGTGGTGCACTTGCCCAAGAGAGAGCGCTTTACTTGAGTTGGCATGGGATGGAAAAGGCAAAAAATATGCCAACTTCTAGTTCATAACTCAACATTTGCTATTATCCTCACAAATTTCCATCATTTTCTTGAGAGATGTGCTCCACTTTATTTAGCAAAATCGACTTGCCTTTATTTGTCGAGAAAAACACTCCAAAGTGTTTTAGAAACCTTAAGAATGTTTTTACTTTACTTCGCCAACTCACAAATTTCAATTTCGGTATGTTTCTTTTATTTTATGAATTGCCAAATTTTCCACTTTACCTATTTTTTGGGTCTTTTTTACCATTTTTGAGTAATAATTAATTTTAGAGATAAATAATTACTCGAAAACTTAAGAAAATGGGTTTAGGGGTTAAGTGGGTGCTCTGAGCTAAAAAATGAGCATCCCGATGGAAAATTTTGCCCGTAGGCCACACTTTTATGCACCTTTGAATATTTTTAATTAAGTTATTTAAAATAAGCTTAGAAAAACGTAGAAATTTATGTTTTTCGGAAATTAAAAAAAACCTATGAGGGACTTGGTACATATTCATATGACTCAAAAACAATGATTAGCATGGTAATATATATTGACACATAGGTTTTAATAACCTCCTAACGTCTAACCACTAAGACATTTACTTTAGCTTTGGAGGAGTGGGTGAAAAACTCGAAAATTATAAGTCATTAAAAAAACGTCGTATAATTTAAAAAAAAAACACACGAGTAAAGTATCGATGACTAGGTCTTAGTAAAGCCAAAGTTTTTACATAATTTCATCATGCTAAGTCATTTATTACAATTTCCCCGTAGGGTATGAATATGTAAAAAAAAAAAAAAAAAAGCGGCCACTGATTGGCTTGATGAACTTTTGAACACATTGATAAACAATTGAATTGTTTAAGTCTTTGAATGCTCATTGGAAATCCACCTAAGTGCAACTTAGTGGATAACATTTTGGCTCCAACTGTGGGACGTGTGACTGATCTGATCTTTCTAGGGAAAGAAGTCATGCGAGATCTCTAGAATCTTCTGGTTTCTACATACCACCAAAAGTGTGTAAGTCACATGTATAATTTTTGCCAAATGAAATAATAAATTGCAGCGTAATTCACAATAAAGTACCACAATGTACTATAGAGAATGTTACCACCAACCTTGTAGTTGCCTATGTGAGGTGGATTCAGGATGGATGGTAGAGGGACCAGCAACTAAGGAGGTGGAACCAAGATTGCTTCGAGTCCCAAATGGATGGTTGTCATGCCAATCGAGGCAGTCTTCGCTTTACGTTATCTTAGCCCAAGACAACAAAGGGGGAGCCTTAGATCTACTCTCGACAGGAGAGATCAAATTTAGACACTAGATCAGATCAAATCGACTTGAGGTACGTAAGGTGTAAGGTAAATGGAAACGCTAGATCTATGGATGATGTCACTGGATGAGCCAAGGCTTTGGATCAGGGCTTTAGGAAGTATGAGATTCAAGCCAAGTTGGGACATAAGTGACCTATGAGGTAAATACTAGATCTGGGGTTGAGGTACTAGCAACAGGTGAAGATATCCGTTGCCTTGGGAAACGTGATCAATGTAGGGAGGGCAAGGATAGGATTGGGGCTACCTAGCACCGATGGATAGACTCGATGAAAGATATGACAATATCAGAATACCCGAGTTACCAGGATAAAGTCAAAACACAAGAAAAACAGGCAAAAGAGGGGGGGGGGCACTAGGGTTTGAGATCAGTGTCTGTCAGATCTAGGGCAATGGAGTCACTATCTACTCTGCGTTGGAGGAGACCCACCTGGGAAATACCCCGATCTACAAACCCAAAAAGGTATTTTGCCGGAAAAGTCAGATCACGGGAAAAACCAACAGCTTGATGGATAGCGCTAAGGTTTGGGAGGCCAATTTTTCACATCTAGGGCAAACCAACCACTTCTAGCTCAGTGTTGAGGAAGATTTGGTGAGGGGAAGACCCGATCTACAAAACCCAGCAGTGGTTTGGCCAGAGATCAAGCGGTCTATTTTTTAGTATTTTTTGGTTTTTTATTATTAAGGGATTTTAATGTAAAAATGAAGAAAGCAGATGCCAATGGATTGAGATCTGGAAGAAAGGTACTAACCTGTAGATTTTACCTGGAAAACCTTGTAGATGCCTTGATGATGATGATCCCTGCTATCCTGATCAATTTGAGAAGCTTTGAGTGAGTGCTATGTCCAACGTTTTGCTCTAAGAAGTCAATGTGCCCTCTCTCCTTCACAACAAACGTCAACCATATCAGATTTGTTGCATCATGAAAAAAAACAAGATGCTACAGAAAAATAGCAAGAAGAAATCATAGATCGTAATGACACTAATGAAAACCCTCTGATACAAGCGAAGCCAATCCAAGCGAGTTGAGGAGCCCCTGCAAAATGCCCAAGCTGATGTCGCCCTCTTGTAGACAAGACAAAGATTCCCAAAAAAATATATAGATCTCACAAAAATTTCCCGAATGCTAGGAAGCAAAAGACTTCCCAATCACCATTTAAGAACACCAAATGCAAAGGAGATCCAAAAAATATCCACAAGAAAAGTTTTTCTATTATCCATATCTAAGAGCCAAAGACCCCTTACAAATGAGAAGCTCTCTCCTTTAAATAGGAATGAGAGAACCAAAATCATAACCACTTTTCAAATGAGTGGCTAAGATTAAAAGATAGAAATGTTTAATCAATGGTTGAGATGAGCTCAACATACAATACATGGATCAATATAACCATATAACATAAAAGTGGACTAAATCACCCAAAGAGAGGGGATCCCACTCAACAAGAAATAAATGAAGCACATGGTGGGTTCCTGGAGTGTTAACTAACTCCCTCTGGGTGTCCCCATGGCACAATAAAATAATATAATTTTTTTTTAAACTGTGAAATTGTGCCTCCTTGAGGAAATTGTGAGCCTCCAAAAGCTTCAGAAAATAATAGTCTCCTAGGGTGCATGCGTTGTCCAACTGAGCCCATCAGGCTCTCTAGGCGGGGGGTACTATGGTACAATCAAGTGGCTAGACCTCCTATGCCCCATACAACGCCCTAGGAGATCCAACAAAATCATCTCCCTATTTAGACCTGCCCTCTAGTGAAGCAAAACTGCACCAAAAAGGTAAAATGAGCCCAATCATCTCTGTAAGTACCCGAAACTGAAAACAAGCTGTCTCATTGGACTCAGAAAGTCCAAATCCATCTAAGGTATATACTCATACCCTCTCAAGGTCTCTGTCTGATCATATATAATATCAAATAGACAAAATAATAACCTGTAAATGACCAGATACCAATAATGTAACTCAGGTTGACATTCATCTGCTGCAAGTGTTAAAAGGCTAAAACATGCTCTACAAATCATTTAAGTAACAATCATAAGAAATAGCAATCACTTCACTGGCGGTACATCAACCAAATACATATATAGGGTTTTATTTATTATAACTCAAACTAGACTTTCAAGACTATACTCACTTCATAGTTGTAGTCAATTTGTTAGTGAAGGGTGAAGGCTAAAATTCATAAGGTTAGGCCAAAGGATGACTTTCCACTCAACACTGTGACACTTTGGATATGGACAGGGGATACTCACTATAGCCATATTCTGGACAAACAACAACAAAGGGGGATGGTAGTGCCTCACAAATGGGTGAACTACTTCAGAGGTGCTTACTCACCTTGACAAATGCTCACAATCCAACTCAATACAAGTAAGGCCAACAATCTTTCAATATAACTTTTAGGAACCATTGCTTTTTGGGCCTTTGATTTTCCATAGCCTTTGTCCAAGTATTTTTTATATGGACTTTAATCATTTAGGCTTTATGCATTCATGTATGTTGAAAAACACTACTTTTCATGAATGTTTAAGATATTTCAATGCAATATTTTTAGAGCCAATTTTATTAGGTTAGCCTTGCATTCATGTATGGATAAAACCACTACTTTTCATTAATGGGCTTTTTCATAGATATACATTTCATTTCCAAATACATTGTATTGATGGCAGCGCTACTTGTTTCAGGTAAGCAAACACATCCTAGGCAACTCAGAGCTGAGACACAAATAAACAGGGAGGCTTGTCCAACAAAGGCTCTAGCGGAGAAAGGTCCTCCATGCCACAAGTCAAGTAGTAAGTCAGGCTGAAACACAACTGGAAGGAAATGGATGGGTGGAGACAATGAACCAACGCTAGCAAGCCAAAGGATGGTGGGAATGACTATCTCTATTGTCCCTAAGGAGGGTAAAACCAATGAGTATAGATCAAGAACTTCCAGTTTTGAGTAGGGACATCCATACATAATATAGATACATCCAAATCCACATATTTATATAACCTCCAGATCATGATACTAAATGCTAACACATGTCACCAAAATGAGTATAAGAGCATTGATAACCATAACACAATATAATGTAAGCCGAGTCATAATCATGCAAATAATCCATCTGAATCAATATCTGTCCAATGAGAAAACACTGATGCAAATCTGGGCACTGCTAACTGCTCTGCACATGGCTAAATGGCCACATCAATCCTCAAATCTAAGTGTCCCGAGACTCAGTCCTGGCATGGGAGAGTACTATAGTCCATCAAATAAATAATGATCCATCATAAATGCTCCTCTCAACATCTCATATGCATGGGAGCTGGCTGAAAAATGTATTGAATCTGAAAAATAGAATATGGTAGCGCGACAACTGTATATGTGATAACAGAGAACTAATATACACAATAAAATACTGAAAAGAAAAAGAGACAAGGTTTAGAAAATTCCTAATACACCAGATGCCCCCAATAGGCATTAGATACTGTCGCTAAAGTACAATTTCAAGAAATGCCCATTCACTGGCAAGAGCAACTTTTCTCCATCCATATTGTTGAGGAGAAATGAATTGGCACTGGCCAAATCATAGATGATAAATGGTCCCATCCATAAGCTATCAAATTCCCATGCTTGCCCAACTTCTCTCTTCGCTTATCCCAACGAAGAACTGTATCTCCTATCTGAAAAGGTCTTGGCTTGGCAGACTTGTCGAATGATCTCTTCACTTTCTCTTGATTTCTGATATTCTCATCCAATGCTTTTCTTCTATTTTCATCCAATTCAACCAATTGATTAATTATGTTTTGAACCCTATCTTGATTTGAACTGAAATCCTGAAGAAACTGTTACACTGGAAGCTTAAGATGGATAGGAAGGGTGACATCTAGGCCATATACCAATTCGAAATGACTTTTCCCTGTTGCACTTTTTTTAGTTATTTTGTTAGCCCAAAGTGCAAATTTTATCTTACTATCCCATGACTTTTTATTATCTCCAACTGTTTTCTTTATTATGGTCATTAAGTTTTTATTACTTGATTCTGTTAGACCATTGCCTTGGGGATAATAGTTAGAAGAATGGGATAGGATAATGCCATATGTAAAACAAAATGAGGACATTTCTGCTGAACTGAAGGCTTTGGCATTATCAGTTGTTATCTTACTAGGCACACCAAATCTTGTGATGATTTTGTCTTCTAAGAAATCCATAACAACTTTATCGGTTGCCTTCTTGGTGGGTATTGCTTCTACCCACTTGGTGAAATAATCGGTTGCAGTAAGGATCCAAGAATATCTGTTACTTGAATTATCCTTAAACTTACCGATGAAATCAAGCCCCCACTGTTGGAAAGGGGCTTGGACCACAACTGGCTGAAGAGGCAAGGCTGCCAGCTTTTGCTTCCTAGTGAACAACTGCCATTGGGGGCAACATCTAACAAACTTGTGAACATCTGTGAACAAATCGGGCCAATAGTAACCTGCTCTAATTTTGTGGGCTGGATACATCATTGTTGTATTGCACATCTACTAGGAGAGTGGTACTACTGAGCTGCACATCTAATGAAGTAGTGTTGAAAGAAACTACTTGAATAGAAATGAAGAATGTAGCCAACATTCTAGTTAAATGTTGGAAAAATGATCACTAAACTACTCATCCAATGGAGTGCGGTAAGACATATCCTTGCCATATTGCTCGGGGGGTAAGACATATCCTTGCCATATTGATCATATAATGGGAGAATAGTTTACTCACCTGTTCAACTGAAAAGGTATTGGAAGAGACATTTTGTATAGGAATGATGAATGCGACGATTAGTTGACTCATCCGTTGGAAACAAATGTCATTGAGGTGCTCATCCAATGAATGAGGTTGATAAGATATATCTCTACCACACCATGCATCTACTTGGAGAGTGGTATAGAATTATCCATTTGAACAGGTGTCGAAAGAAACATCCTATAATAAAGGGGAGATAAGAGTACCCACCTCTAATAAAATCAACCGTAACTAAATTGAGAGTGAGAAGTTCCAAATCCATATATTTGAAACAGCTTGAATATCACCAAGCATGCTCAAATACAATAGGTGTATAGGTTTATGGATACCCTAGGACAAGTGCACCTAAGAGAGCGAAGTTGTGAAGGAAGCTCAAATATAAGATGAGAGTGGGTTTATACATACCCAACACAAATCAAAGAGTGGATGTAGGCATAAATACTAGTGAGAGTGAGTGTGTGGATACTCAACTCAAATAAAGGATCGATTGTTGTCTAAATAAATAGGAAACAGGATTTATGGATATCCCTCTCAACACAGGGGTGACCCTATGTATAACATCCTCCCCGAAGATGAACGAGAAACCAAGTTTAGAAAGCATTAGATCATATCTTCCCCCCTTAATGCTAAACACTAACCATTTGAAGAAGGAACCTCTCCAAAGCACCATAGTATTGATGCCAACATGGTTCCACTGCCAAGCAAAAGGGGCCTCTAGTAGAGATCTAAACTAAAGAGCCACTGTAGTGTGTTGGTCAACTGAAGGAGCACCATGGAGCACAATTTGTTGATCAAACTGAAGCTTCCACAAAAAATACATCCAAAATGGACCAACACCATAATGTGGAAAAAGTAGATCGATTGAATTACGTTGAGAGTCATTTGTAGAATCATCAATGGAGTAGAGTGGCATAAATCTTGTGGACCTGTCAACTAAAACTGCATCAAAGGAGATGAGAGGGTTCTTCCTTAACAAGTAAATGATCATAGGCTTATTAGAGTTCATATGGGTCATCACCAAAGACCGCATAATCCTCACATCACCAATCATTGCATCCATCTCTATGTTGCGTAGGAGTGCCCCCCACCCCCTCGCTCCCGCTCTCGCTCCTGAAGCTTGCTTCCTTTTGGAAGCTCACTCCCAAAACACTCCTTGGGAGCATGCTCCCAACGCGCTCCCTTCTTTTCCTATACTAAAAGCTCCTATACTAGGTTAATCATTTGATGACAATGTTATGGTACCTCCCTTCTTTGCCAAGCTCCTATAAAAGTTTTTATGGTTGATCATTTGATGATAATGTTATAAGTTATAACTACTAGATGATTGATGTTATATGGTTTAATCCATGTATTCTATAGATAATTCAACATCCTACATTTAAAAAAAATATAAATCCATCAAAATATATTAAAATATATATTATACAAAAAACGCTCCCAAAAACAGGAGCTTTTGAAAATTTTGCTTTTCACTCCGCTCCCTGCTTCCAACATCATAGATCCATCTTAAAAGTACTAGCATTGGAATATGAAGAAAAACTCAAAATATGGTGGTCATGAAAAAGAGCATCATAATCTGAATCTAGTACAGTTTGAATTGCAAAGTAGACCACTATATGTGCAACAAAGAAATGATGCATCTGGTCCAATAAAAGTGGCCAAAAGAGGGTTTGAAACCTTAACAGAGATGATTGAGAAACCCTAGTTCCGCAAGCATAATCCCACTAGGAAATAGTCTCGGAGATCAACTGAACAACACAGAAAAGTCTATTGCTAAGAACAATATTTTGGAATAAAATGAGAGGAGTTCCTTAGAAACCCTAATGAAGGAATATGAAAAACCTGGTTCAACAAACAATAATGCCATCGACAATATTTTTTTGACATTAGAGAAGAAAACATCCATAATCTGATTTGCATGCAGGTAGATACTAGAGTCTAGAGGTCATGCACAGGTACAACATGTTGGTATAGGCTGTGCACAGGCAATGCACATGGTATAAATTTGCACACAGAACAAAAGAAGCCGCTTGCAGTTAAGAGCAGACATCTAGAAAACATAGGAAAACTTCACTGAGTAGGGAAGGTTTACACCCAGTCTGATCCCACGTTGAGATAATTGACATGAAGCAAGGATTGAATGGAACCAACCAACAAACTCTCAATCAGCATAAACCTTAGGCACAAGAGAATTCCTTAGCATGAAAATAACACAAGATGTAGGTACACAGACTAAAGAATATAGGTGCCTGTAGGCTAAAAGATCAATCACAATGAATGGATAAGATAGTACAAATGAGACATGAGTTGTGCATTTAACAAAACTCATGAGGTGGGACTTCTCCCTCCATAATGGTGTTATGGCCCCACATAAATGCTTAGGCTGACCTTAGTCATTGAAAGTAATGTAAAATAATCATAATGTTGACTAGGTTGGCTCTTAAGCCATAACCTAGTGATACAATTAATGAGCGTGCTTAGCCATAAATGACCATGTAAAGATTACCATCATTTTAACAATGAAGAGCTTGATATAATCTGCGAGGCTTATACAACCAAATGCGCTTATTATATCTTCACATCCAATCCTTCTAGATGGGTATTGGGGTGTGATGTTCAATTTATGTAATTCAATAGTTGATATAAAATTCTAAATTTTTTGGATGGCTATAAGATTAGAGTGCAAGTGCCTATACTCATGTGATAGAGAAAGGTAAATCTTCTACTTTCTTATTCCCTCACACCATAAGTCCCTCCAATGGAAAATCCCTTCTGGCTAGCCTCTTGAGAAGAAGTCTCACAATATGAGTGTAGCCTACTACTTGAGAAGAAGTCTCCCAATATAAGCGTAGCCTCTTGAGAAGAAGTCTCCCATGCCTACTTGGCCCACTTTTCTATGAGCCTAGCCTATACAACCTCCTCAACCTCTTTGCCGGGTCGGGCCTTGTCTCTTCCATTGACTACTTGGACCGAATAATTGAGCAGGGTTTTGGTTTCCTGTTTGGATTGTGCATGCTGAGATCTGATTTTTTCCTGTTTGTTTCTGAGATCAAAGATTTCGCCATGAAGAGAATCCTTGAGAGGTCGGAGGTTTTCTTGAATTTTGGTGTCATTGACTAGTTGTTTGAAAACGAAACTTTTGGACTCTACTTCCAAAGAACAACATACTTTTGCTTGCAATTTGTATCTCATGAGTTCAATCTGTTCCAAAGGCTTCACAAGTCCCTGCAATCTGAAATCTGGATCTGATTGGTGGTTGTCCATAACAGGTAGTGTTGCCATGCTGCCACTACCAAATTCCACAATCAAAATCCCTGTCTGCTAAACCTACTGTTTGTGCTGGGCATGTTTTCAACCTGTGGTAGAGTATCTGGATGAGTTTGCAGTGAGGGACAATGAGGAGAGAATGGAGAGTAGGAAGATTAGGATGATCGTGGAGGGCAGGAAACTGAGAGTAGGGGTCATGGGAGTAGGTGAGAAAGGGCAGTTAATTGAGGTCACTGGGAATGGGGGTGTGATGGGGTAGAGGTGTATGCAGGGTTGGGGAGTAAGACCATGGGGAGAGGAGAAGGGACGGATGAGAGAGGAGGGCGTGGTTGAGAGTTCATGCAGGTGCCATGGAGGCAGCAGATTGGAGAGGAGGTTGTAGGCTGGGGTATTGGTTCCTAAACAAATTTTCCTATTTTCTTGATGATAATGATTGTATATCAGCACGCTAAGATGACTTTATTTGTTTAGAGGAATCACAAAAGATAGAAGGGTCAAAATACTTAGATTCCGATAGCACACATAACTTTGTAGACCATATGTTTGCTTCCCTCAATGGGTATGGAAAATTCCTTAGTTACTCTTAGAGTCTAGACAAAGCATGTCGAGGAAGCAACATCTTAACCAAGATGAGTAATATCAAATATGACATATTTTCCTAACATCTTAACCATGATGAGATATGACATCTTTCTAGCAGGAGGGATATCTACTATCAACTTTTCAATCAATATTTCAAACCGTGGATGCTATGCAAAAGTATCTAAACTACAATAATCCAATCAACATAAAAAGGATGACATAGTGTTAACAAAAGATGTAGTAAGTCATGACCAGTCAACTAAGGGCTCTGATAATTATATAATACTTGATAGTCTAGCTCTTGGATTGTGCATATCATGATTCAACATATATCTATAGCTATTATTCAGGCATATTATCATCTTTATGGCGATTTGTGTTATGACTGAATAACACTGATGTTAGCCTAATAAATGGACTGTTATGGCTTCAGGGTCTGCTACAGGTTCTAACTTGTTACATGGCACATAATATTTACTTCTTAAGTTTCCCACTACTCTCCCTGTTAAAAGCACTGCATGTAAACTCTTAATCTTTAAATATATAAAATTATAAGGAATAAGTCCTTTCTTATATCCATGTTCTTCAGCTATCGCCTGCAGTCTTAAGGCATTACTTTAATTTGACCTGTTGATGCCGCATTCAAAGATAATCTAATTCGCAGTTCTAGCAGCCTAATACATATGCAGTGAAGCCATTTATCTTATTCATTTTGATAATTTCTATTTAGAAGTGACTTGTTAATCTTGCAGTATGTTCTGTCACAGTTTGATCATGAACATTTGGTTTACAACCTTTGCGTGTGTGCAAGCATGTGTCCACAAGTTGAATAGTTACTCAAGGTGCCAATTCACTTCCACTCTTTATTATGCGTTATATTGAAGTTACATAAATTATATAGCGAATTGGAGATAGAAATCAAAATGCAATATACAGCTTCCTGTTATGTTTTTTCCTATAACATCTGACCTAGCTGAGCCAATCCTTTTTGTTCTCTAGAGATCTGAGGGAGATTTCATTGTTTATGCCAGGATTCAGGTGGGTGTCATGGGGGTTGGAGAGGGGGAGGGTGATGGAGGTGTGGGGATTTTCTTGCTACCTTTCGCTATCCTGATCCAGATGTGCTTGGCTCTCTTCATGCATGTGGCAATTACAAATTTACACACAGATGAAAGACATTATGAGGTTCAGCCAAGCCTGACCCCATAAGGTGGATTACCTTCTCCTTCCTGATTATCTCAGCTGCAGGTTGCAGCAAGCACCATGCAAATTCCCCTGCCTTGGATACACATGGTGCTGCATCAGTGAGACCATGCACATCCTCTCATTCAATGATTGGAAGATCTACTTCCACAAGTCTATAGAATTGTAGTGGCTTTCAGTGTGGATCAGCCAACCAGCCCTCATTTAGCACTCAGACTTCTAAGTTCTATTACTAGATTCTTCTCAGTAGCCTCCAATGTTTTTTTAACAGAAACGGTTGTTATATTTATATAAAAAAAGAGGATGCCGCCAAACCGGACATCCTTGAAGATGACTGTAGAGAAACTACATAATGTTTTTTATTTTTACAGTACTCATAATCGAGGATTTCGATATACTTTGACGCTTCAGGTCTGCAACAAAATAACAGTTCTTTCTTACTGTGATAGATCTTACAGATTACACCTAACAGCAAAAGCCATTTATATGGCATTTACAAAATTTCAAAAATAAAGAGGAGGTCCTGGCCATTACAGGCCTGATTCCATCACTTCATGAGGGTTCTCACTCTGGAATTCAATATCCCTGTTATCATCAGCTTTCCCGCTTTCTTTCTCCCTTTGATCATCTTGAGGACTACTGTCAGAAGTTTCTTTGCTTCTTGCCTTCAAGAGACTATCACGATTTACATTGATGCTTATGTTCCCAGGACTACCTTCCTCATCAAAGTCATACGATTCCTGCAACTGAATGATGTTCTTTAAAACTCTGTTCTCCTTTTCACAAACTACAACCTTGTCTTTCAGAACTCTAATTTCATCTTCACAATTCTGCAGTTTATGTTGAGAGTATTCAACCTCAACCTCTGCCATAACTAATTTGCCTCTGAGTTGGACCATCTGGACGTCTTGCATTCTAATTTGTAATGGCATTATTCTTACTGATATAGGCTCTGGTCTCTCTCATCTGTCGCTCCAAACGGCTGACAGTTCTGTTGAACAATTCCTGTTCATTGACATTCCTACCTCTTCTGGCCTGATGGTCCATTGTGATTGAGGGGAACGAAAAAATATCAGTTCCAGATCTACAAACAGAGTTATGGCCAATATCCTCGAGATACCAATTGAACTCAACATACTTGTAATTGCAAAGAAGAGTTGCCAACAGCTCTGGAAACAACTTATAATTTCGACACTCAGAAATTACACCCACTGGGATACAAAGGTTCTCGGCAGAAATATTAAAAGTAAAACCAGAAATGAAATTTTCCCAGAGCTTCAAACACAACTTGCGATTCCAAAACTCAAACCATTGATTTATCATATAAACTGTCAACACAACAGTCTTAGAAAGAAAGCCATTTACACCATTTTCAATCCACTCAGAATTCCAGACTAATGTGAAGATCCAGGCAGGCGTAGATATCAACAACCTAATCCCCGAAACAACAAAGTATGTTCCAGAAAGCTGACGGTAAAGAACAATTGAAGAGTCGTGATACAATCTTATCTCAAAAACATCATTCCCCAGATGAAGGCATCCTTTCGACCAGGAAAGAGATAAGTAGTGCCCAGCATTCACTTGGAGACTGAGTTTACCATCCTTTCTTATCGAGCTCAGATAATTACGAAATAACCAGAACGGAGCAATTTGATATAAGGATCATCAGTACAGCAATTAAAACTGTCCATTGTCATCCCGTCCTGATAATGCATGATTTGTACTGAGTTCATCAAACTTCTGGTCCGAAGTACATGAACAGAAGACCAGATCTGACGCTCCATCAATCCATCATTCAGGTGAACAATAAATATTAATAACTTGAAGGGGTTTGAACAAAACCAATGTATGCCAAATATCTGCCGCCTGTTCTTCACCATGCGACGGTCATAAAATTTTATGATTTCAGCATTAACCATGTAATCAGGGTATAATATGATCGGCATCATCCAATCTATCAATAAACAACTGACCCTTTCCAAAGTTGCAAGCAAGATTAGCATTTCTGTCCGCATTTATATATAGTGATCTAGAACATGGTATACCTTTACCTCTTCGAAGTCATCAATGGAATTCATTATTCTCTTCATTATACGAGATAAAGATCCTTCTGTTGGGGATTGCTTTAGATACAGATATCAAATGACTACCTTGGAATCACCCACAAAAATCAAATGTTTGATATTCCTCTGAATCTCTTGCATAAGGCCTTGCCAGAAAGCAAGAGATTCTGCTTGATTATTGGATATCTTACCCAAACCTCACGAATAGGTCTACTTCAGAATTTCTCCGGGGTCAAAGATCATCCCCCCTGCCAGCACCTTACCTATGGAGTTTCAAACCGATGACCTATGGCTATCACAAGGAGTGCCTTAACAGTACACCCATTCAAAGAACTTTTATTAACTGTTTTCAGTCTCCTCCAACGATCACCCAGCCAAGCCCTGTTATCCCTGGGTACTCCCCTAATGACAGTATCAGGTATTGCATTGGCACCTTCACAGTGATTGAGGCGACAACAAATGCTTTTTCTCCCTTGTCTACCTTTACATCTATACCTAATAATGAGTAGTTCGTTTGTATTTGCTATGTAGCCAGGGTACCCGTACCCGTACCAGGTACTTGGGTACTCGTAGGGTATGTCTCCTACGGTACCCTACCGTACCCCATACTGGGTCCATGTACCCGAGACTCCGTTACAAAAAAAGGGGTAATTATAGGTGAAATGGTATGTCGTACCCCGTGTTTGGGTACTTCATACCCCATGTTTGGGTACTCCGGGGGTATGGCCGACTCAATAAAATGCAATCCATTGGGGAAAATGTAATGACTCCCCACCAAATCTGAACTAAGTTTTTGCTAACTACGTATGGAGTATGGTTCAAGACTTATGTCAAACACTTTGCAACACTGTTCAAATTCCACTGAATATTGTGAAATCTGGTAGATTGATTTTACATTGATTTACAATGAATGTTTTTATGGTTTTGTGTTCAGCACTCGTGGAACATAATTTGACTACCAAATGTGCACATAAAAAATATACATATGTATTTAATACGGAGAAATACACTCACATCAACGCAGCAATATATTTGGTAATTTGTAAATTTTTTTTTACATGTAGCAGTAGTACAAATAGGTGTTTAAATAAGATTTCAAGTGTACCTGCATGTCTGAGTTTGATTGTCTGTTACAACTGCCTGTTAACAATGATTTATCAAATTTTATGTAACTTCCAGTCTTCCAATTGATATCGACTGAGTCTATGATTTATCAAATTTTTTGTTTCAAGTTTTCGATATGAATAATCATTGTTCAAATAATCATCAAATTTATAATTATGAATCATGATTCATAATTTATGAAGAAATCTATATGCATGTGGCGTCCCCGTACCCGTACCCAAGTTTCCTGGCAACTTAGGTTATTTGTACTTTTTTACTCACTGGTATCCTTATTCTTTTAGTTTTCATGAATAGCCTTGGCATTCCCATAGTGCATTGTTACTAGTACTTTGAGTACCATTGACCTACTTTGGTCATTCATGGACATTGATAAAATTTTCTTATCTTATTTGGAATGGAAAAGATTCTGACCAAGGAGTCACTTTATCTGTTCTGAGAAAATATTTCTTTGACCGAAGTTATTTTTAATGCAGTCAAAACTAGCATTCATTCAGTTATGAAACAATATGCACAAGCTTGAAGTTTTTCTCATATATCAAGGTTTGCAGAGTCTAGGAAGGTGGCTTGTCCTGGGCTCTATGAAAAGTTCGCATGAAGATGTACTAGCAGATCACAGGAAACGCCATACAAAGTTTAAAGAGTCTGCTTGGAAGTGTTTGTATTACTTTTCAGCAGAATCACTGGCACTGGCAGTCACTTATAATGAGCCATGGTTCACAAATACACAGAGCTTTTGGGTTGGACCGGGTGACCAGATGTGGCCAGATCAAAAAGTGAAGTAAGGTTTTGTGTTATATGTAAAAGATCATTTTAGATGCTATCGTCATTGTAAAGAAATTAATTTCTACTAGGAGAATAACTGACATGGGATTTGTGTTGCACTTGACCTTATTCTTATTTTGCAATGGAATGGATGGCAGGACAAAGTTAAAGCTACTGTACATGTATGCAGCAGGGTTCTATACATACAGTATTTTTGCTTTGATTTTTTGGGAGACCAGGCGATTGGATTTTGGAGTGACCATGTCTCATCATGTAGCAACTGTGATTCTCATTTTAGCATCATATTTGCTAAGGTTTATTACTGGTTCTTCTTTCATGATTACAGCATTATATTTTGTCGTGTAATTGTCACATTTGTTCATAGCTGATTGGAAGACGTGTCTGTATCTTTGTTATGTTTGCTTTGGGATTTCTTATAATAGTTGAAGATAATGGACTTGATTGTCTGTTTACATTCGGATCTCTTGCAATAGTTGTGGGTATTGTAATTGTTTCTAACCAGTCCGGTCTCTGTATATTTTGTATTTGCAAGAGTTGAAACATGTTTTCTGTTGTCATATGTGGTACAATACAAACTAGAAAATGAGATTACAGAATTCCTATATTCATCAAGGTGATTATGAGCGTGGTTGATCAAAATGACAGAATCTACATCTTTTTGGCAGATAACAAGTTGTTGGGTGTCTTGGCAAGAATGGAAATTTTGATCTTGTAGGTAATAAAAGAATATAGAAAAAAATCGTTTTGATGCCCAGATGCGGCCAAAAGTGTGATGTGAAATCAAAACCATGTCAGGACAATTTTAAAATTTTTCAGTCCTTTCAGATGTATTTTCTGTTAGGATTATTTAATTTTGGAGAAATGCCTTAAAGTTCATATATTCCATTTTAAATGAGTAAGTTAGGCTGCACTGACATGCGTATCCATGAGATTAAACATGATTATATTTTTCTATGAGGGAAAATGCATTTGTTGTAGTGCTTTGTTGACAAGAATTTAGAATTATTTGGACTCAGTTCTGTTGACATGGGTTGATAGTATTCTTGTTCAGGTTTTCACGAGTTGGCTCTATTGTTCTAGCCATCCATGATGCAAGTGATGTGCTTTTGGAAGTCAGCAAGATGTTTAAATACAGTGGGTCTACCGTGATACCTAGCATTTTATTTATCCTTTTTGCGATTTCATGGGTTGTGCTTCGTCTTATATACTTTCCCTTCTGGATTATTTGGAGCACAAGGTAAACTTTCCTCATTTAATATTTTGTAATGTTACACACTTCAAAATTTCAGTGGAGTTTTCCTTATTTTTGTTGATTTTATATATTTCATTTATTGTCGTTAATGTGCATAAGCATAG
The DNA here is from genome assembly GCA_001517045.1 of Pseudotsuga menziesii. Classification (NCBI taxonomy): domain Eukaryota; kingdom Viridiplantae; phylum Streptophyta; class Pinopsida; order Pinales; family Pinaceae; genus Pseudotsuga; species Pseudotsuga menziesii. Next base: position 593,070 of record LPNX010186671.1, read on the forward strand.
GTGATTGGCGTGTGCCAAGGTTAAATTTGTTGGTAAAATTTTATCTTTGAGTGAAATTGTTCATGCTAGTGTCTCCAGTGCTAAAATCTCAGGACAAATGGCAATTAATGCAAAACAGAAATTTCACTTCTATCCTAGAGGTTTCCTGGATCTTAACCCTGTGAATTTTCAGCCTTAGGGCTGTTATGAAATATATAATTAAAGCGGCAGTGGACAATATTTCGATCCTTAACAACCCCAAACATCCAGCCAATCGGAGAAAAAAGATACCAAAGCGTTCTGATAGGTTTCATTCTTTTAGGGAAATTTTATAATATATAAACCAGATCTGAAAATACTTACAGCTGTGAATACAGCAGTGAAACAGCCCTAATCTTCTTCAATTACAATGCTAAATCATTTAATAATTCACCCTTGACTTATGTCATATCAGCAAAACATATAGAGCTGAGAGAGAGAGAGACCATGTACATAAGAAGATTCAAAAGACAGAGAGCAGACAAGTGTGCTCCACTTGATAATATCTTTAACACCAGTGTGATAGGTATAAATTAGCTATGATGTTATGTTACGAAAGGAATCTCTCCTTCCTCTATATACATGAGAGCTAAGGGAGGCCAACAACACGTATGTGGGCCAAGCCCTTACAAGCAACCTACAATAACACATCTATTCTCCCGCATGTGGAGCGCTACACTGCAAGGATACAGGTGTCAAGATCCAAGGTGATGTCGTCCACAAACATGGCTCCAATTGCAAGGGTGCTCGACAAAGATGTGTCCAACTCTCTTCCTATAATAAGCATCCAAAGTCTCTATCAATCCTCATAAGCCTTGTACTCCACTGGATCCACTCCCCTTGCGTGAACACTATTGCAACCCGAGTGTCCCCGAGCCAACTCCAAGCCTCCATACATGAATCCAAGCTACCCTGTGTTGTCTAGGGTTCAAGGCTCTCCTCCTTGATGCATAATGCTCCTCCTCCTTTGTAGGGAATTCTCTAAGCAAGCAACAGTCTCCATTTGGCCATCATGAAGGATGTCTCCCAAATTGTTAGGAGAACTCCAATGCCCTGGGGAAGAATGCCCTTTAAGCACCCGATTGAGGTCAAGCAACCATTGGGTATTCCATCTCCAATGTGCCAATCCATCACGGACCATCTCCTATCTATAAATCTATCATGGATAATCTAGGGGCTGATCATACGATGTGTACCCCAAATCTCATGAAGCATCCCCAAATATGGTGTAAGCACGTTCGGTGTAACCTAAAAGCTAACATCTACTTTAGTGTTGTCCATTCAAGTTATCCTATTTCTGCAGGTTAATATGGCAATGGTCCTTAAAAGATCTATACAAAACAAATATTGTTTTATCTTGGTGGTTGCTATTGGTTGACCAATTTTAAATCTTATCTGCATGTTGAAAAGTTTAATCCATTTAGGGCAAAAAACATTGCAAAAAGGATCAAGTTCATTTCATTTTATTCAATTGTGAATATATCTCTGAGCTTATTTGGTAATATATGTGTCAAATTTCAACATTGACACCACGCATTATCATTTTTTATTTTTTGTTGATGGCACTTGCTTGAGTTTAATTTACAGACATGATGTTTCTTGCAATTGCCGAGCTTTGAGGTAGTTGTTATGCTAATTTTTGGTTTTAGGTTTCATCTTAGTTGGTTGTAATCAAATTTGTCAAATATTTAATACAAGAATGATGGTAATTTGCATTGTGCATATAATTCAGGGCATATTATATTGCATTGATAGCTCAAAATGAAGCCCATGGGATGATTAAAGGAGAAACAAATCTCGTGAGTGCTGCAATTGGAAGCTGTAGCTTTACTTGACTAGCCAAAAGTCACTGCATGGTGCTTATGGCTCATTCTTTGGATGATAACAACGTCTAGCCCTTAGTGGTAGTAATTGTAGCATTACATATGGTTCGATTGATCCTCTAAATTTTATGAAGTTACATTGTCCAATTGCATGCATTCCTATAAAATTGTATGCCAGGATAGAGGCCAGAGCACAGTCTTTGTTCAGAACATATTGGTTTTCATTATGGCAATCCTGTAGGGAACCAAAGCAAATACCATGAATAGAAAATTGTTGGAAGAAGTGACCTGAACAGTGAAGAAACCATTTATCTATCACTAGATTCACTACCTATTCCAATTCGTTGCTTATTATAAAGGTTTACATAATACAAGTATCATTCGATTTTACAATCAGTGAACTATAGTGGGAAGCATTGGATGGCGAAGTTGAACTGTCATGATTTATGAACAGGCGGGAGTCTCTGTTCATGAAACATGCGAAAAAATGAAACCCTCAACATATCAGGCATTAAAAACCTGGGACAACTCCAGAGCAAAGTTGACAAAGCTAGATAGCATATATGAAACTAACACTAATTTTTTTTGTAATGCATGTCCTAGTGTAACTCCATTCATATACCTCATGATTTTCCTTTATAATCTCAAAATGTATGATGCTCCTTTGCCGAAAATGATTATCACATTGACAAATCTAAGCAGGCACTTGCGATATTTTATGCTAGATAAACTTAGGCAGGCACTTTTGCTTAAACAATTATTTCTGTGCCTTTGATGTTTTAGAATGATGTCTGAATACTGCATGTTCTGCATATCTGTCACTGGATATCGTACTCAGTAAACCTAGGCAGGCACTTTTGCCTATATAATTGTTTCCGCATCTTTGATGTTTTAGAAATACTAACTACTGTTTTCAGAACCGGTCTGGTTCATGAAAAATCGTCTGGTCCTGACTGGTTTAGGCTCCCAATCTATCCGAACCACCACTCTGAACTGGAAATGGCCAGTTCCATACCAAACCGGCCAGTTCTGTACAGGAAACGACTGGTTCAGTACAGAACCAATCTTTTTTCACCTGACTGGCCGGTTCCGTACGGCACTGTATAGTCACAGCTGTGGGCCCAAAAAATTCAATTTAAAAAAAAAACTAATCTAAACAATCATCATGCAAAATTAAATGATAATATTAAATTCTTAAAATAACTCCTTATCTTTCATTTTCTATCATTTTACTTAAATTTTTAACATTACCCTTAATTGTTTTTAGGATGTTTGAGAGTGGTTCCAACCTCATCAGACTTCATATGCAAAAAATAGAATTTTAGATCCCATTCAGAATTCAACAGACTTAACAGTGTTCAGGGTTTCAGGATTGCAATGTTTCCACTGGATTCTATCATGTATGAGGGTAGGGGATTGACATTTAATCAAGCACATCAACACCTCTTTGTACTTCAATGTTGGTGGTGTTGCTTAATTCCTGTATCATGACCTTAGTAAAAATGTACCCTTCACTCAAGCAAAATTACTTATTAGGCATACACAGTTTTTTCTACCCTTTTTTAATGCTTGGATTAGGAGGTTTCATCAAAATTGTAGGGTGTTGAGTCTGTTGACTAATGTCTTTGGAGGATCAACTTTGAGATTTGAGATAGAGGTAAGGGCTAGAACCTAGAGGTGGGGCGCACAAGGTGCACGTGACGAATAGGATCCCAATATAGGCAATGGTTTTGATAATATGTAGTTATTTGTTTTAGCATGAAGTTTTGAAGTTTCTTGGACTCTAGAGGCATTTAGAGCCTCTTTGTTTATGTATTTTGGGTCAGATATGGATCGCACTCGATGCGATTTTAGTAATATGCATCGTTACTTTTTATATACACGAGAAACTTTGCATTTTTGTGTATAATTGTTTGGATTCTTATGGATGCACATGAATATATTTTTTTTTTTCAAAATTTGGTCGACTGGATTTTTGGTCTGGTTTTTTTCTAATTTCGGTCCAGTTCAGATTTTTGGGCTGTCTGTTCAATGACCGGTCCAGTCATGATAACATTGATATTCAATCTCATAGTTAAACCTAGATGATCTACCTTGTCATGATGGTTATTGTGTTTCTTATGTTTTTGCAGTTACGAAGTTCTTCTTACTTTGGATATAGACAAGTGCAATATAGAAGGTCCTATTTACTACTATATCTTCAACTCACTCCTCATATGTTTGCTTGTCCTTCACATTTACTGGTGGGTTTTGATATACCGAATGTTTGTTCGACAAATCAAGGAAAAAGGAAAAATTAGTGAAGATCTTAGATCAGGTCAGTATTTCTGTTTCAATGTTTATTGTCCAAAAACAATGTGCTTAATGGTTTCCTGGGAATCTTGTATGACATCCAGGGAATTGACATGCCAATGTTCTGATGTTATAGATTCTGAAGGCGAGGACAAGGAAGATTGAGATTGTCTAAACAAGCATCATTTCGAGTTGTTAGGATGAGAGTCCTATTCTCCAGATGAGGGCCATGATCACTCATTTGTGCACTCAAATGTACAGTTAAATGTGGAACATTTGAACTTCTTTTGTATGAATCACCTTATCCAATAATTATATTAAGGAGGGGCAAGGTAGTTCTCTGCTGCCATATTTGGATGGGTAATGTTGGAGCTTTTCTTAGATTGAAACATTGTTGTTGGAAAACAACATATTTATTGTCACGGTCTATTGCCTTGAAGGTTAGGTGTGCCGCTGTGACAGTTGTATTTCATAATTTATCAGCAGCCTGAATGCTCTTCATCAAGGTCCTGCTTTGTTATAGTTCTCTATATTTTACCATCTTGTTTAACATTCCTAGCAGCCTATCTTGATTATGCTTGTTTATTTATTGAAGATAATCATTTGCTATCTTGTAATGAATTGGAAATTATTTTTCTTTCATTGAAGATTGTGATGTAGCTTATATCAATCTTTAGGGATGTAAATCATAGAGGATTAGATATCACATTTTATTAATTTTTGCATGTTTTCAGGTAAGTAGCCTTCAGTTCTAGTGTCCTATGAGTCCTCCCTCTTTGATTCGAGCGATACTTTGTGCATACCTTGCTTGTCAATCTCATTTATAAACCTTGTTTTTATAACCTTGAGCGAAGGAATATGAGTCAGTTAATGTAAGATCATGTATGGTACAACATTGAACAGAGGGAAGACCTGGAGTACTAGAATTGGGTCAACATGTGACTGCTCCTTCATGCAAAACACATAGAACTATTTCACATTGTATCCAAACAAAAATGCAACTTTGATTTGAGACAAAATAGTGATAAAATATTTATTGAGAAGATGGAATCTTTATATATGCCTGCACCTTATATTTTGTTAAGAATAAATGTATATTAAAATGCACCTATTTTACAAAATGCTTATGATGGAGCTTTCATCTATCATAAAGCCCTTAAGCTCAGTTGATAATAGATATGGAGTTGGACTGATCTATTATCTTGATTCTTAACATTTCCCGGAGCTAACATTAGCCATATTCACTCTCTGCTGATGATCTTGCTTGATGAAGATCATCAAGTAGTTTGCTTCTATTGCTTTTATCATAAAAGGTCAAGTCAGGTAGTATCCATTAGCGAGAGCTGAACAAAATAAGTCATTTAGCGTCACCTTGCTACCTTTCGAGGGTAAATTAAGGTCCCAGAATACCCAAAATGTAGAACTCTGTTAAAAGTCTTCATATTTTTTTCATGCCCATTAACCCCAACGACTGGTATCTGATACTCAACATGCTTCTGATAGATCCATAACAGCTACATACTCCAACTACTGTCCTTTGGCCTGTGGTTGAATAATAAATAGGCAGAAGCTACGGTGAGTAGACTGAGGTTTAAATCTTAGACACCTTGCCCCCCATTCTCTATTGCTGTGCTTAATATAAATAAATATTAATTTTCCATCAACTCTTGCCAAAAGGACCTAAAATGCCTCTTGCGTTCCATGGGCCCCTTCCCTTCTTCCATTCTCTATTGTAGAACAATAGTTGGCAATAGCATCCTTGAACAGAGCTGCTTTACAGTTTAAACTGCTGCATCTGTGTGCCGTCAAGGTCATTGGGACTTTCACCTGGTCTTTGATGTAATTTTTATTACGAAGCCTGCCTATAAACTTGTTATTAGATTACAACCTGACGGACTAGGGGCGTGACTCTTGCATGCTTAAACCTAGTAGAAATATAATTTAGTTAGAGCCAAAGGGATGACGAACAATTACTAAGATGCAAGAGTCTCCATCAGAATCATTCTTGTGCCAACTACAAATCGACTCTCTTTTATGGGTTATTGATAGTCATCCTCGAGTTTCACGTTATGTGGTGACTCATGTTCAGACATATTGACGAATAATTCCTTATATCCCGTCATGTGTTTAGAAGCTCCACTATCCACAAGCCAATCATTGCTTCCATGTGAGATAGTGTCAATAAGTGTTGAGATTAGCACATACTCTTTATCTGAATCATTTTTTCTCATCTGAATCTTTTGTTTGTTGGTTCATCATCTTCGACAATATGAGCATGGTATCTATTTTTCTTGATGGGACAATCTCTTGCAAAGTGTCTCTTTTCATCACAAGTATAGCATCGAACATCGGAAGGATCTCTTTTGGTATTTTTTTGTTTATTGTCTGTAACACTTCAGTTTTGACCTCGTTTGCATTAAAATGTATAAGATGAATATATTATAATTAATCGTGGTGTGGAGCTAAAGGCAAAATCTCCACCATTGATTTATCGTTTTATGTTCCGGCGAGTAAAATCATTACCGAAGGAATATTTCCTGCTAGCCAGCGCATTATAATTTTTGGGCATCATGTAAATATGCAATCTAATTAAAAACCCACAACCAACTATGTCTATGCAACAAATAATGAGATGGGGGCATGATTTTCCTAAGGATAGGGAGGGAAATTATTTAAACCTTTGGGCCAATAGGGAAAAGCCAAATGTCAAAGGGAGAACCCATCAATCAGTCAACTACCCATTTTGTCTTTTCCCCAATCATTAAATTCTGCCAGAATGTAGTTGAGTTAGTTATTGCATGGGGATGGGAAGAGTATGGGCAACAATTTTGAATTTGGGGAAAATCAGTTTTGACTTTTGGGGCAAGCAAACACCCAAAAATGCATTCCATTTGCCCATACGCCCACGTTCTCCATTTTTGGGCTCACGCAGGGAAGCTTAGGAGTTGTTCTTACCTCCACGAGTTTGTTGGTTATGTGTTCTTCCTTCACGATTTGGGCTCCTGGGCGTTTTTATCAGTATCATTCACCCACATTGGGCCTCCCTCAAGTGGCTGGGCATTTCCTGAGTGTGAAATCCACGATTTAGGATTTGTTGTGTATTTCTTCCTCACGTGGACAGTCGTTCTTCGTTTCCTGGTGGTTGAGAATTTCGTTTTGTGATGTTCTTGTGGTTGGGTTTCTTCCCCAATGTTTTCTGTTGCATTTCCCCAATGGTTGTCAAGATGAAAATCGTTTTTGTGTTTCCCAGCATTGTAATTATTGTGTATGGTATTCATTTTTGGCCACGTTAGGGCCAAAACGCCCTTGAAATACGTTTTGTTGTTAGTGGGTTGATCTTACCCTTTGTGGAAATTAATTCTGTGGTTGAAGTGTTCTCCTCTACCCAGAAATGGTGTATATTGCTGTGTATGCAATTGGTCTTTGGACTGTGTAGGAGTGGAAAGGAGTCTGCTTGAAAAACCTAGTGTTTTGCAGGAGCCTCATACACAGAGCTAGAGGGTTGATTCTCTTCTCTACACCCCTTGAATAACACTGGAAGGGAATTCATGTCCTGAGGGACTGTACAACAGAGAAGGGAATGATTCCTTGTGTTGGGTGTGTGTAGATGTCGTAGGAGTTAAGCTAGTTCTTATGAAGGTATCCTTAGCTCTTCAGTGAGCCCACTAGCTTAGCAAACAGTGCTTCCATCTCCTGATAACATGATAAACCCAACTTGTTGGCTTGGTTATGTGTTTTTGTGTACTCTTGGTCTGATAAACCTAACTGTGTGGGCTTGACTGAATCTTGACATATGTCTGGCTACGTGTGATCCTGCCTAGTTTCCTTATTCCTTGGGGAATCATGCCCAGCTCGGGGGTGGCAGTGTTGCTGAGAGATTAAGGAGCACATTGGCCTATGGTTGGGTGGAAGGTTGCAGCGACATAGTTGGTTGCGGGGCGTTCTTCTTCATAAGATAAGTATTCTTGTGTTTAATTCCCTGCAATTACATTTGATATTGGATTACAATGAACATGCTTAATGCTTGAATGTATGGTTTTGCTTCCGCTGTATGGTGATAATGTATGCATGTTTTAGTCCAAAGCATTTCAATTTTTATGTGTATGTTCATGGGGTTGGCATCCTGGGTAGATAGCAGAGATTGGTAGCGTCCTCTTCGCCGGTCGGAGGATTGGGGACGTTACATTGTCCTTCTTCTTGTTGTGATGAAAGTTCTCCTTCTTCTTGAAGTTCTTCTTGGTGTGAAATGTGAGAGCTTGATCTTCAGTTTTTCCCATCTTCTCTTCTCTTCTCATGAGTCGAGCTTCTTCTTGTGCACATTCTTCTCGGAGTCTGCTGAAAGAAATCATCTTCCTTCTTGTACAAATCCTTTGAATGAATGAGTCCCATGATCTAGGGAGACCATTGAAGGTAGTCATTACAACTTCTCCTTCTTCAACATTCTTTTCAACTACTTCAAGTTGTTCTTTGATTTGAGCAACCCTTGTGAAGTAAGACTGTATAGTCTCGAAGTTTTGTATCTTCACATTCTTCAACTGGTTCCTCAAAGTCATCTTCTGGTTGATGTTCTTTCCTTCAAACATCTTTGTCAAATCATCATATACTCCATTCGATGTCTTGAATGAAGACACATGGGGGATGAGGTGATCATTAATAGAATCTACAACGATTCTCTTGTCCTTATCCATGCTTCTCTTATGAGCAGCCTTAGCCTCATCTTCCTCTGGTATTGGAACTTCTCTAGTGATGAACTGATCCAAGTCATTTTCTTCAAGGACCAGGGAGATTCTGTACTTCCATGCCCATGGGCTTCCTCCATAGACATGTTTCCATTCTCCATACCATATCCCTCTTGGAAGTTTGGTTGTTCTACCAATGCAATTGTTGTTTGTTGCACGCTCTCTTCTCCATTCTTCTCTTTCACAAATCCAGTGGATAAAATTGGGTGACATGTAATGGATTGTGTTCCTTTGGCAAAAACCAAGATGATTAGTGCATCTTCAAGTCATTGTCAAGTGTCTCGTATTTCGAAGTTTGATATTTTAGATTTGTTTCCATTTTATCCTATTTGTTTTCTTGTGTATTCATATTAATACTTAGGTATTCAAGTGCTTGCCTCATTCCCTCTAATTGGCTATTCATTCTCCTCGAAATCTTTTTCACCTTAGTGTTTCCCTCTCCCCCACTATGCCTAGAACTTTAAGGGTGATCCATAACAACTCATAATAGAATACCCAAGCTTACATTCACACTTGAAAGATTCATAATTCAACCAAACCTCTTGAACCACTTCCTCCACTGTGGGAAACACTCTACCGCTACAATTTCCTACAAAATTCAAGTTAATTAAATGTAAACAACAAACAACACTCCAAACCAAGAGAAATACCTCCCTAAGAAGAAGGTTTAGCATACCTCTATCAAGTCCACAATTGAGAAACTACCTTAGTGGAAGGATTGGAGTTGGTGAGGGCCGAATACCACTCATGATGCTACACTCACAACTCTATGGTTCACCATGAATCCAAACAACCAAACCAAACCAACCTTTCTCTCCACTGTTTCCCACCAAAACCAACACCCAATATATCCCACCATTGTAGCATAGTTGACACGTATGAGGGTTTAAAGAATCCATGATGCATATGAGTAGACAAGGGGCAGAAGAATAGGAGGCACGAGGGAGATTAATTTTTCCCTCGTGCTAACCTTTAATTATGAAGGGACTTGCATGCATCTCCACATCAATATTATTGCAATTGATGTGGATTAAAAACATAAGATTGTGCTTTATAACTAGACTAAGGGATCTAGATCCTATCATGGGGGTCCCCATTTTTAACGAAGATCCCCTTGTCCAACTTTCTCATTTTCTTTCTTATCAACAATTTCATTAATGCTTCATCAAACATGGAAGAATTTAACATCATCTATTCCTTTTGAGTTTTAAGGCTCTTTGGAAAGTTCCATGTAGTAAGATCTCCTCCTTGAACAACTTCCTTGACCCGGTAAAGTTCTACCTAGTTATTTGCAGTTACTCCTAGTCCCCATGAAAAACTTATTTTTGTATTTTGTTTGAAGTTAACGAGAACCCCTCTCAGTATCGATTCTTAATCATGTTAATAATCATATCAATATAAATTAAATGTTCTAAGTATTTAGTTAAAAATATTATAAAAAAATGTTATTTTTTTCAAATTAATATAATTATAAATCCTAGAGCTTATAAAATCAAGATAATCAACTTATCTTTTGTTAACCTAGAAAAATATTGTTCCTTGCTATTCAAAGATTGAATAAAAAAGAACATTGCATGTCTTGGTTGTCCCAAAGAAGGCCCAGCCATATTCAAAGGGTCCATAATAATAACCTCAACATAGCTCATAAGAGCAAAAAAGATTGATAAAATCAACCAGAAACACCCTCTTACAAGTCTTCAACAAGTGCTAAGGCACATTACAAAAAATTGCTCAAAGAACACAAAAACACTAAACCCTAGTCTAGCAATGTGTAGTCTTGCCTCACATAGAGCTCCAGAACCACCCCAAGCAAGCCAAGCAAAAGCCACAAGGAGACCATACTACTCCAAGCAGAATCCACAAGGAGACCGTACCGCTCCAAGTAGAAGCCATATCGTGTCGTTGTAACCACCGTAGGCCACAAAAAACCACACTACCTCCGAACAGGTCATTGTAACTCGTTGCCTCCGTCCACACCAATGTAACTTGCCTTAGAAAGATGACACAATCTGTTGTCGCCAAAATGTAGAATCGACCCTACAAAGCTTAGCCAAGACCTCGCCATTGCAAAGGAAGGCGGAATAGGGTGGTTAGGTGAGGAACCCTAGTCGCTTGAACGAAATCTCAAATCACCTTTCAAAACCCTCGGTTGCATAGCTCTCACCTCCTCCACACTTACATTATCAACTTCTCGAGATAATAAACTTATCTAAAGTGTTGTCAAACATTTGAAGAAAATTAATAATAAAAAATAAGACTTAACATTTTTACCCAAATCAAGTTCCCTAACAATAATCGAAAATAAGACTTAACATGTTTACCCAAATCAAGTTCCCTAACAATAATCGACCAAGCTATAATCATCTTCCAACTACTTTATGAAAACTTTTAGCATTTGTTGGTCGAGTGTGTTACTTCCTTTTCTTGGATGTTGGCCTTCATAACATCAATGATTTTTTTGTCCCTATCCTAGTAAGGGTTTCACAAAACCTTGCAGTCGCCTTTAAAGTGAAGAACAAAATGGTATACGAAATCCTTTTGTATGATGCAATCATGCCAAGAACCTTTTATCCCCTCTTCCAACTACTTTATGAAAACTTTTAGCATTTGTTGGTCGAGTGTGTTACTTCCTTTTCTTGGATGTTGGCCTTCATAACGTCAATGATTTTTTTCTCCCTATCCTAGTAAGGGTTTCACAAAACCTTGCAGTTGCCTTTAAAGTGAAGAACAAAATGGTATACCAAATCCTTTTGTATGATGCAATCATGCCAAGAACCTTTTATCCCCTCTTCCAACTACTTTATGAAAACTTTTAGCATTTGTTGGTCAAGCGTGTTACTTCCTTTTCTTGGATGTTGGCCTTCATAACATCAATGATTTTTTTCTCCCTATCCTAGTAAGGGTTTCACAAAACCTTGTAGTTGCCTTTAAAGTAAAGAACAAAATGGTATACCAAATCCTTTTGTATGATGCAATCATGCGAAGAACCTTTTATCCCCTAGTGGCTTGCCTTTAAAGAAGGGCATATCTTGGTATATAGGTATTTTGGCCCTTTTATTTTTCAAAGTTGTTAGAGAAACCCCTAATTCAACTCTTTGACCATTTCCTCTTTCTAATGGATCACATTAGCCTTGTTCAAGTGTTCATGTAACGATCTTTCCCTTTGAAAAACTATACTGCTTTGGGAAGTCCAAAATTGGGCATCCGAACTACACTTGGAACCAAAGTTGTATGCATTTGTAGAAGAGGAAAACAATCTAGTTTCCAAGAACCATTGTAAGGTTTCCATGTCATATAAGTACTATCACACCCAATGGAACTGAGCTTTTGTGTGAGTGATTATGTGCAAGGGAACTAAGAGGCGAAGTGCATACTAAGAACATTGCTTAGACAACTTGCCACAAATGGCCTTTGTATCACATAAATGTGGCCCTAAGGGTTGGGGTATCAAAGGTTCTCACACTAAGAAGCTTCATGGTCCAATATGAAAAGCAAGTAATATGTTTTACCTCCATTAATTCAATTAAATAAAATTCGTAAAGCAAATATTATCCATACCCTTCCCTCTTCGCTACAATGTCAAGATGGAGGGTGGCTCAACCATCCACAATAATTGTTCATAACTTTTTGAAAGAATTGATTGGATTTGAACTTATGACATGTGCCTTTAGAGTCAACAACATGCCTTGAGTCAATGGATCAACTGATTGAGCTAGCCCTTGAGGTCTCAAAATGTAAGAAGCATTTTTAGGTGTAGCACTATAGACTCTAATCATTCTACAAAATGACAATGTTCGAGCAAATTAGAATATTGGGAGGGGAAATTGATAGTTCCATTTGAAATCTAATAAGAATAATTTTGGATTGTTGGAATCACATACAATAGATGTTAACATTGCATAATCTAGTTACAGTAGGGGTATTTAAGGGTGCTAAGTCCATTTTTACATTAAAAACAACAATTTTATCAATCTAAAGCGACAATTTCAACAAAGATTACATGGTTGGATTCTGATCATAGTGAACCAAAAAAGGTCAAAATCATAGAATGTTTAACCTTTTTATTTTAAGGCTTGGACAATAGGCCTAGAAGAGGTTGCACCATATAGTCAAAGGCTATAATAATTTTTTAGCCTATCTTCCCTTATGAGGAAAGCATAGATAACACCCAAGGTTAGTCCAAACATACATGAGTCCTTGGACTTTTCATGTTTGAGCATTTCCAAGTGTCCACAAGAGCCACTGTACCTTACTAACTTTTTGTTTTTCACAAGAAACCTTAAAAGAAACAATGAGTTTTGACCCTAGGACATCCATTAACTATCACACAAAAAACATCTATTAATCGAATTAACACTATATATCTATATATCTATATATATAAACCTCATGTGAAAATTCAAAAAAGCTTCACCACATTTCTGAATAACATCTTAATTAAACTTGCACACTTAATTCATATAATATTTAAATTATAATATTTTTTACAATACCATAATATTACATTCCAAGTATATTATATATTCCAAAGTATATTATATATTTTGTTGTAGATGTTTTCATAATGAATTATTATTTCCATCAAATTCTAGATATTATATTGAATAACATCCTTATTAAATGCCTAATGCCTTAGTACACTTAAACTACATAATATTTAAATTACAACATTTTTTTTATAATACCATACTATTACATAGTGCACTTAATTCATATAATATTTATTTTTTATAATACCATACTATTACATCCCAATTATATCATATATTCCATGTATATTATATATTTTGTTGTGAATATTTTCATACTGAGTTATCATTTCAATCAAATTTTCGATATTATATTTGTATTGTAGGAATTATTTTTCATAGACTTAAAATTTTTGTTAAACATGTGTCTCTTGACTTTGATGTATTCTGCAAATAAAAAATAAATCTTTCATTTTTATGGTGCACATTTATAGAATTACGGGTTATATTTTTTTTAGAGGATTCAAATAAAAGCATTATGTGGAAGGTAACAATATTTTCTTTTAACCATTCAAAAGACATATAATTTGTATTAATATTTTATTATTTGAAATATATATTTAAAAATAATAGTTAATTTGGAATTTTTTCTATTTTAAATAATAAAGGATGATGATGGTGGTGGTGGTTATTATTGTCCATTTAGACCAATTTTGGTTTATCAGATTTTAAAAAAGGTAAAGAGTCACTTGCTTTTTTTTAGACTTTTGTTTTTATGCTTGAAAAGCTTTAAGAGAAGCATTCTTAAATCACCATAGTTGCGATGAGTTAAAATGTCAAAAAGGTCAGTGTTGTAGCAGACATTTCGAACTTGTGAATTAATGTGGGTGTTTGTAGAACATTTTATGAAAAATTGGTTTTTATCTTCAACCCTCTTGTCACAAAGATAACAAATTATTTCATCCCATGATGCTTTAAGCATTGTCCAACACCCTATTTCACTATGAAGCTTATTTTCTTCTTTACGTAAGTTAAAACAAATATATACTTTTGACCTTCTAGATTTTGGTTGATCACCTTCTTATAATATCTTAATTTCCTTTAATTCTTTATTGCAACTAAACTTCTCCTTAAATTTAGATGTAGTAATACTTTTATTAATATCACTATTATGTAGAGTGACCTCTTCTTCAACTCCCCAATGATTTAGCCAAGACTTGGTTTTTTATGCCAACTTGGCTTAAGTTGTAGGTGGTTTTGACCAGAGTATGAAGTAATCTTAGCAAATCTCTTGTCTCCCATGTTATTTATCTTGTTTTTGTATATCAAGTACTTGGTCATAGCCATGCTTCAAACGGGGGAGAGACTTGCCTTTATGAGGAGGATAAGTAGGGTGTATTGCCTTTAATTTTGAGATTATATGTTAGAAAGCGCTTTTGGATTTGCTCTATCCTTCTACACGATTCTTTATAGATGGTGCAACCTCAAACTTCACGTCCATTTGAGATAAAAAGAGTGACAAGAGTATCAAAGTTAAGTTTCTTCTTGTCCCAAAACTAGAGGTTTATTGAATTATATATGTTTTCAAAGTCCATAATAAGCTTTTCCATCCTCCATTAATCATTTTCTTAATAGTATAGTTCCAATTAAGCATGTGATGAAGCTCGATTTTGAGATATTTGTATGAAGTCACTTCCTTCAAGTTGTTGTCATCATACATGAAATTAGCATAAGTGATGTTTTGAGACAACCTTACTTATTTATTAACTGTTTTTTTTTTCAAGTTGGAAGAATTTTTGTTGGAAGTTATAATTTTACTTAATTGATGAGAACTTTGCCCTCAAAGATTTCAACTTATTTTAAAAATACCTAATCAATAGAATTTGAAAAAAATAGTGGATCAAGTTGAAACTTTGTCTAGCTCGAAAAATAAATAGGCTCACAAAATAGATTATGCTTTTCCACTTTTTAACCCATCGAGTCAAATAACTCAATTCCACCGATGATTGTACATATAGGGCCATTCTCTTTCAATGTATATCGATAAACTAGTTTTACCTTTTCTCTTAAGTTGAATGTTCTTTGTTGGGTTGAGATTTAAGGTCTTTTTTGTTTTTTTTTCCAAGGAGAAAAAGCATAATTTTATTTCATCCGTAGAGAGACAAAATTACATTTTGTAGATATGCCATGCATATTTGTAAACATAGTTCAGACCCCATACAAAACACTGGGACTATTAACACCAAGGTCTTTTCTGTTATTGGAGGTCGGTTTTATTTTTCATTGTGAGTGTACTCATTGTCGATTCCATAGCTTCAAGTTCCCATCTAGATGATTTAGTTTATGTTCTCTTCAATTTTGGATTGCATTTGAGCATTTTGATGATGATGATGATGATAGTTATTGACATCCATTGAGCCCAACTTTGGTTTATCGGACCTTAAAAATGAAAGGAGTTATTGGTTTTCTTTAGAATTTTATTTCTATGCTCAAAAAGCTTTCAGAGAAACATTCCTAATTCACCATAGTTATGATGAGTGAAAGGTCAGTATTGTAACAAATGTTTTGAAATTGCACTCTAATGTGGGTGTATGTAGGACATTTTATGAGAAAGTGATTTTCATTTTCAACCCTCTTTGTGTTACAAAGATGACATATTTTTTCATCCCACGACATGTGAGGAATTGTGTAGCATCTTGTTTCACTATGAAGCTCATGAAAGTTTGTTCTTATTTTAACAATATTGTTTTTCTTCTTTACGCTAGTTAAAATAGAGAGATACTTTTGATCTTCTAAATTAGGGTTTGATCACCTCTTTATAATATCATAATTATGTCGTTTACATAGATAAAATGCGAAGACAATTTCATACCTTATTTTTTATGATTAAATGATACCAATTTTTATTCCATGATTTGAAATGGTTTTATTCCGCTTTCATCCCATAACTTAACTAAAAATGTCCAGGTCATTACATGTGTGAGGCAATACCTTATATATGACCAACCAAATCTCTCCCTATCCCATTCATTGCCTTATTTTTTTCAGTTCATCTTAGTGTTTAATCATGCTACGCAATAGTTAGATCATCCAAAGCTCAACACATTGACTAAACCACTGAGACCATATGCACAATTACTTGTGCTAGGGTTGGTTAACCTTTTCCATAAGGGTTCGAAGGAGTACTCATTCTCAACATAGACTACATTTATAATGTAATCTATGCTAGGCATATAATGCAATTATTTTCTTCAAATTTAAATACTAGGAGAAATCTATGCTAGGCATATAATGCAATTATTTTCTTCAAATTTAAATACTAGGAGAGTCTATGTTTGTGGGTTTAATGTTGAACATTTTAAAGAGAATATTGTCAAGCAATGCATTTGTGTTTAATTTTGAATTTTATTAAGTATTAAAAAACTAAAATCAATATAAATTTAATTTAACTCTAAATCTATCAAGCATCAATTTTGAATCTATCAAACATATATATATAATCTTTTTATGACATTCTCGAAAGAATATTGTTAAGCAATATTTGTTCAATGTGGTTCACAAATCTCTTAGGGGGCTGCTACATCTATGGGAAAAGATCACATGGGCCCACCCAAAGGGGCCTCACTCCTCGTTCTGATTATGGAGTTAATCCGATGGAGACATCAAGTGAGGCACTTATATATCAATATATACAAAGAGATTTGACCCTGCTCAACTTACGACACTCAACCACTTGAGCTAGCCCACCTGACTAATATATTTATACTTAATTTTAAATTTTTATTTTATTCAATGTTGAACATTTTAGAGATAATATTGTTATGCAATGTATTTGTGTTTAATTTTGAATTTTATAAGGTATTAAAAAACTAAAATCAATATAAATTTATCTTAACTCCGAATCTATGAAGCATCAATTTTGAATCTATCACACACACACACACACACATATATATAATCTTTTTATGACATTCTCGAAAGATTATTGTCAAGCAATATTTTTTCAATGTGGTTCACAAATCCCTTAGGGGGCTGCTACATCTACGGGAAAAGAGCACCTGGGCCCACCCACCCCTCGCTCTGATTATAGATCTAATCCGATGATGACATCAAGTGAAGCACTTATATATCAATGTATAGTCAGGTGCCCATTTGATCCTATTCATAACTTACAACACTCAACCACTTAAGCTAACCCACCTGATTTATATATTTAAACTTAATTTTAAATTTTTATTTTACACAAAAATATTAAAAAATTGAAACCAATATAAATTTATATTAACTTCGAAACTATCAAGCATCAATGCTTAATCTACCCAACATCAAAATAATTAATATAAATTTATATATATATAAAATTACAATTCAAACATTTGATTCTCTTTGTAGTTCATAAATTTGCATTTGAAATAATTCTAACCGCATAAAGTTATTATTTCCAAATTTAAAATATTATTATTAATTAAAAAATCCTCTCTGTATAAAAAAATTAATTAAAATAGGATACCGCATTGCAAGACTTTTGTTCGAGTTTAGAAAATAAGTTAGGTCGTAGGTACAGAGGGTGCCTGGGTTTGTCAGATTTGGCCATTAAAGAGCCAAATCTATATATTGCACAGATAATGGTAATGACAATTGCATTCCAGTTGCCAGATTGGGAATATGAAGAATATCCTTCAAAGGAAGATGTTCTCATGGCGCTCTTATTTGCTCTGCTTTTCCCCATTCTCAGGTTATTGCTGGACAGGCTTGTTCTGGAGGTAATCCTCTTCAAATTTCCCCGTTTTTATGAAAAGTCAAAGCCAAATTTATGAATTTATGTAAGTATTTCAAATATCCATTTTTAAAATTTTAAGACGGAAATCGTCTTTATGAATTCTCTTTGGAGCTGTTCAGGTTTAAAAGGATAGAAAATAAAATTGAATATATAATCTCTGATTCATGGTGTAAAGTGTGACGTCTGCTGTCTATAAATGCGGCACGGGCACTGCGGATACGATCATTTGTTTTGTATAATTATATTTTTCTTTCCATGAGAAATGATCTCAGTTCTTCACTGCGGATACGATCACTTGTTTTGTAAAATTATATTTTTTTTTCCACGAGAAATGATCTCAGTTCTACTAATTCACTTAATGTAGGTTCTGGGCTACTTAATTCAGTTAAGTTTACTTCATATATATATTTTCCATCGTAAGTGATGCTTCATCATTACCGAGGAAGAATTAGCAACCATACATGATAAGGCTTGGAGGGCGGGGATGGCGTCCTCGTGGGCGAGTATGTGATAAGGCTTCTTTTGTATGCAGATGACCTTATTTTGATTGCTAAGTCTGCTCTTGGCTTGCAAGAGCACTTGATTTCTCTTGAGCACTTTTGTAGAACAGTTAGGATGCAAGTAAATACTAGCAAGACGAAGTGGTAGTTTTCTCTAGCAAAAGAAAACATAAACAACATAAGTTCTACTTTGAAGACAATACCCTTGAAGTAGTGGAAGATTACAAGTACCTCCGACTTCAACAAAAGTTTACAAGTACCAGCCTTGAGTTGGGAAGGCTGCTGGAAAAAAAGAACTCTGGGAGGTTGGAAAGCGTTTTATGCTTTCCAAAATAGGTGCAGAGAGGCAGAGTTATGGGACTGGAAAACTTTGCAAACCCTTTTTGGGCTCTTAGTGATTCTGGTTGTTCTCTATGGTTGTGAAGTTTGGGCCAGCAGTACCTCTGACTTACAGTGGAAGCAAATAGAAAAGATTCAAAAACACATGATCACAAGCAAGTTCAAAATTAAGAGTTCAGTGCCGTACGAAATCATGCTAAGTGAAATGGGTTCAGCTCTTTTCTTATTTCTCTAATCCCCTAGCAGAAAACCCTTTTACAATTGTTCAGTCTCTTGTGAAATATTTACCATTTAATTTAATTTTTTTTTTACCAATAAGTAATACAATCAATCACCCCACTATATATATAGTGAAGTACGAAACAACTTGATAATCAATCCTCAAGCTAATCATCTAACAAAATAGCAATCAACACTTTCCCTGATCCTAATTGGGGTCAAGGTATTTTCTAGGATTCCCTTTTTCCTTTTTCTGAGGAAAAGGTTGTTTGGAAGGCTTGATTATCTGGGAGTCTCATTAGAAAATTCTGATCTCCAAATATATTTCGTTCCAAATCGCTCTTAAAAACTTAGAAATGCTGACTACTATGAAAAGCTTAGAACTACATGTCCTAGAATGGGGAGAGGGTATGTTATATACGCAAAAGTTGGGATTTAGTAGCCCACACTTCCCCTTTATTTGTTTGTGTAAATTTTTAAAATTCTTTTTTCTAGGATCCACCAACTTGTTTATAAATGGATCTCAAGGGTGTGAGCTAAAGTCTAGACGATTTGCACCTACTATTTGGCGATTTTTTTGGTCAAAATCTGGTAGAAATGGCAGTTTTAACTTGTTGGAATTGCATAATCCGGGTTGAAGGAGGATGGATTGACAGATCCTCTTTCTTTCACTAATTAAGAGGGTGTGAGGTTTGCTAAGGAATTTTGGTCATAGTTATTTTCCTAGGCAGGCAGAGGAAAAGGAAAAGGACTTCTCTGGACCTCTGGATTTGATAGAAAGTTACTGGTGGTTTAATGGCCTGACCAAATAAATGGATGTGGTAGGTCTCTTTTCCTCTCAAATGCTCATTTCAACAAGGGGTGTAGCCCATTTCTATTGCTCTACTTTTTGATAGTCGTTCAACATCATATCTCGCTTAAGAAATGCACATTAGACAAGAAAGACCAAGGGTAATTGAGAGTGCTGAATCCATTTCTGCAATCAAATTGCAATTTTAAGAATGAAAATCACAGTTTCAACAATAAATCGCATTGCTGGATTTCGACAAAACTTGCCAAAAAGGTGCAAATCGTTTAGGCTTTAGCTTACTCTGATCTCAAGTGGATCCTCACATGTTGCCAAACTGGAAAAAGATCTCGAGTTGATTTTTGACAAATCTTGTTGGATTTGGATTCAGATCCAAATTCGATCCACAGAAATCAGATCTTCGGGATCCTCTATAGGTGGATCGAGTAAAATGGTCAAGTCGACAATGATAAATTTGTAAAACACCAACAATGATATGCTATTCTTTATTTGACTCCTTTAAATGGGCATTGCATGCCTAATTGCCTTATAGGTTTTGCTTTCTGAGAATCACCCAATAAACTTACTTTGGAATCGATTTCTTTTTAGGCCCGGATTTTCTACTTCATTGGACCTAGAGGACTATCTTTTATTTGACAGAAATTTGAGCCCATTTGAATTCTTTCTTCTTCTTTTTCTTATGACTTGAAAGTTGAATCCCGTCTTGAGCAATGCCTATTGAGCTTGGCCAAGAGATGTTGAATTTTTTCACTGATTTGCTCTTCAATTTCTCTTTCTTGAAACACAGTCCAACTAGATGTCATCTTTGAAACAAACTCTGCAACTAGGGTTACAAACTAAACCTAAACAATTCCCTAGTGAGCACTATCTAGACGACCGTCGTTTTTGCATTGGGAGGGAAAGACATGGCCATTGTAGTAGAGTCCCACCAGTACAACCATTGTAGTGCATCATGAGGGAAATGCAGTGTTGTCATGATAGAGTTGCACCACCATTGTTGTCACATTGGGAAGGAAAGCTTGGTCATCTTTGCAAACCATTGCATTTTGGGATGGAAGGGCAGGGTTAGAAGGAAAAGGAATGCCTAGGCAAAATATCATGCGTCAACACAAAACTTCCAGATCAAGAACACGTGTAGATGGGGAGGACAAATTTCATTTGAGAAATGATGAGCCAAATTGAATTTTATAATGCATTTTTAAAATGTTGAGTTTCAAACTCCAAGCATTGAAAAAGGTGAATTCTATGACTAATATTATAGGTCATCATGATTAGTTTTGGCTTGCTGATAGGATACTTGTCATTTCAGCGGCGTTCGAGGGTTTGGTGGCTTCAAAGCAGCATTGTAGTGGTTTCCTTAGATGAGCACACCAGATTTATATGGATAAAATTCGAGGTAGTGCCCCTTTATTTTGAGATGTTTTCATTGCGGTTTGCTACTTCCCTCCAACATTCTTGAACTTTGCTATTCATAATGAGTTATATGGTGACCCATTCCCCAACATGTACTCGAACATCTCTCACTACTTCACTACTCCATGTCATGTGATGTTATTCTATTAGGTGATTTCAATGCTGTTGTTAGGGTGTAAGAAGATGTTTAGGGGCCCCTCACATTGTACGCGGGACACCTTTCTCTCACAATGACGGTGCGAGTGTGGGTGATTATGTCCTCGTCAACTACAAATTTCTCCCTTGCATTTGGCACCTTATGATCTCCCCCCATCACCTCCTTGCAAGCCATTCTCTCATTGCCTTCCCTTTTGCAACCCGCCCTTTTTTCCCCACCACATCCCTTTCTGATGCACCTCACACTACCATTCATTTTGATGAGGGCCTTGCTATCATTTGCAACTTTTGCCTTTGCTAGTTGTTGCCAACCCTTCCCCATTATTTGTCCCACAATATGACTTTAGCCAAATATGTGCTCTTTTCCAAGGCCATCTAGGAAGTTGCTTTGGAGGCTTACCTTCACACCATTCGACATCTCTCATGTGCTTCCAAACTTGACCTCTCTCCCATGAACCAATGACATGATGAGGAGTGTAAACTCCTCCATAGATATTTAAAATGAAGAGGAAAACTGCGTTAAACCAGAGTTTGATGATTCTCGACGTTCCGAAATATGGGCTCAATCTTTCTCATGATGCCCCTTTGCTACCCACCTTTGGAAATACTTACTAGTTTCTTCTATATCATAAAATGGGAGAGTACCTTTCCAACAATAAACATGAGATTTCAAAAGCTCTCTCCCGTTTTCCTAAAACCTTTTGGCGGACCCATTTACCTAGGAAACCCATTTTGCCACTTGATGTAGATTCTCTATCCACCTTTTTGATAGTACCTCCCTTTATGATATCACGAGGCGACCTCTAGTCCACATCCTCTTCCCCTTCTCTTGTTATATATTCTCTCATGGAAACATCAAGATTATGGGCACTAGTTGCTCTATTGATGAGGAAGGCTTTTAGGCCTAGCTCCTCAAGCATGCTATCTACTCTCTCGACTCCCATATTGTTGGTTTATTTCATCATTTTGTTTCCTCTAGGTTCCTTGAGTCCTAGTCACACCATATCATTCACACTATTTTCAAATTGGGAGCTAGCTCATATCCAAAGAATTATAAGGCCAACATGGTCAGAGACACTTTCAATAAAGGTTTATGCCATGGTACTTCACTTATGGTAGGTTTTCACTTAGATTACTAGATTATTGATCACATCTTCACACTCCATGTCATTATTGAGGAGGCATGTGATCACTTTTCGAAAATTTTGTATTTTTTTTTACTTTTGAAAGGCATTTGAATTGATCTCGAGATAGGATTTATTTCAGAAATTGCGCAATATTGCCATTTCGAAAACACTTTTGGTTGCCATCATGAGACTTTGAGTTGGTTCTTGGTTGTCTCTGCACAGATCATGGCCTCTTAGATTTCATCAAGAGCACTATTGGGGTCAAGCAAGGTTTCCTTCTCTTTGATTCTTTTTGGGATATACATTGATGAGCTAGAATCCATCCAACTGCAACTTGGTGGTACCATCTGCCTCCACATGGGGACGCTTGTTTGATCTGATCGTTAGGAAAGGAGAGCATGTGAGATCTTCAAAATCTCTAGATCCTGCACACCACCAAATAAATATCAGTCACACATGTATATGAAATCAGCAAATGAAACAAATAAGTTGCTTTATTCAAAAAGGAAACTAACTAACAAATAAGACTAAAAACTTCCAAGTACTAAAAGGAAATGATTGAAAAGAAAATCTCAAAGGAAAAGGGTTAGGATTAGAAAGATTTATGATACAAAGGATGCCTCATGGGAATTGGATGATAGCGTTGTAAAATAATTTTAGAAGCTGCCCATTTACTAGCATAGTTAACTTCTCTTCATCCAACTGGTTGAGACAGATCGAATTTGCACCAGCCACATCATGGATGATATATGGCCCTGTACACAAGCTGTCAAACTTGTCATGCTTCTGTGGCCTCTCTCTTTGCTTATCCCATAATAACACGATATCACCCTTTGGGAATGCCCTTTGCTGAGAATACTTATCAAAAGTCTTCTTAACCTTATCTTGACTCTAGATGCTCAGATCAACTGCCTTTCTTTTGTTCTCATCCAACTCAATTAACTAACTAACTCTGTGTTGCCGCCTCTTACGCACCTGGGGTTAACGCAACAGAAATCTTCAAGTTGCTTGGTGCATCCTTAGGGGCAAGTCTTGAGTCAAGTACTGTCACTTGATCTTGACTCCTCCATTTAGGCTTAACTCCTAATGAAGCCAAGGGGTGTAGACCTTATGAATCTCACTAAGGATTTAGGTACTTAGTTGTTTTGGATGAAAATTTGTTGTTTAGGATTTTGAAGGTTAATATATTAATCAAGACAATCCCAAAATTAAATCAACTATACAACATATATGAAATAGAATAATCACGACAAAATATAGCTTAACTGAATGAAGCAAATAATAAATATTAACAATGTTACACGAACTGTGGGTGTGATCGGAATCGGCTAAATAATTCGATACGGGTGCGACACTCATCCCAAAATTAGGAATCAGGGATTCATAACTCTAACCCTAATTAACCTTAATTATCCTATGTAAACAACTTTATATTAGTCAAAACGAGGTGGAAGAATCCGATGAAGAATCTGAGAATCCAATTCGGGTGCGGTTAGGCCTAGGGTTGAATCCGATAACTATGAATATTAAAGACCGGTGTCGTGGAGTCAAAGCAAATGTTGTTGTAAAGTAAATGTTTTGCAATTGTGTTCTTGGTTAATTTTATTGTTTAAAAGATGAATTGATTAAAGGAGAGAGGGGATTCTCGATATACTGGATGGTACGGGGAATATGTTTGTATTTTGGGAAAAGTGGCTCCACACAAGAAAATGTGGGCTAGATGGAGTCATGGGGGTGTGTTCAACACTACACCAACAAGGATGTAGCCTAACGGGACCCCACGGTCACTTTCTAGGTGTTCCCGCTTTCCCTGAAGAATTTGCCCACTATTCACCAAACGCGTTTACGTCAGATTTTTGTAATGTTTAGGGGATGTTAATTTTATTAACGTGAGTTGATTAAATTAAATGTGAGTAATTAATTAATGCACACTTCCGCTTTTGATATCGCCAAGAGTCAGACAAAGCTACGAGGGGTAGAGCATACACGGAAGAAGCAAATGTTTGTTCCAATTAAAAAAAAAGAAAAATACAAAACGATACAGTCCTTTTAGGACGGATTGTGTGCTTGTGTAAATATAAATAAACTTATGAGACTAATTACTACACTATGATTTTCTTTTCCCTTTTGGTACTAGGAAAAATCGTAGCGGGTTAGTGTTCTTTACAAGAAATTAATAAATTCAAAGCAATTTTAAACTAAATTTACTTGTAAAAAAGTATACAGCTTGTTAAGATGATTGTGTTTGTGTTAATTAAGAATTACAAGAAAAAATAGAAAAACACTCCAAGAAAAGAGACACTGCGAACCCCCCAGGGGGAATGGGGTGTGGGCGCTGTGTAGCCCACTTGCTCTTTTTATTATGAATTATTACAAGATTAGAAATGCTTGTGATCCTTTGAAAAATAGGATCACTAAGCTTACAATTTATTGGAAAATTTTATTAGAAGAAGGTAGGAGCGTCCAGGGTGCTTCGGATGGTCTAAAAGTTCAAATTTTCACCAGTCTCCTCCTATCTGTTCATCAATGGTGCAAAAACAGCAAGCTATTAGTGCCCAAAAACACTTTAAAAGTTTCTTTGGACAACCTTTAAAATATTACAAAAATTAGACTAAGTTAAACTATGATAAAAACAAGTAAAGGAACCAAGGAAAACAAGCTTTCCTTGGGATCTTGGCTTGCTTGTTGGGGCAGCCAATTAAAACACTTTAAATTCTGCTAGATAGTCAATGGAAAATCAATATACTAACTTCTTATTCAAATCTTTAAAATTTTCTATTAGATTACTTGAAAATTGAGAAGCTAGTTATGTTAGATCTACAAAAATAGCTTTAAAATTGAGATTTAAACATATATATGAGCAGGGGTGGCAGGTGCGGGGGGGATCCTCTTGGATCCCAGAGGACATGTTGAACAAACCTTCGCTTGGGGCCTTGGACATAGGACCAATAACGAGGCCGAGTGGTTGGCACTCCTGCAGGGTCTACAATCCTTAGCCAGTAAAGACCTCCATAAGGTAATGATCTTTGGAGACTCTTGGCATGTTATTTTCAAGATGATTAATGGTTACTCCTCCAGTTCAATTAATTGTTGTCGTCTGTATGACAAATCAAAGCCACTGATGTCTAAATCCTATGAGCTATACCATATTCTTCGCCACAATAACTCTGCAGCGGACGCCTTGGCAAACATGGGGGCCTTCCTATCTCAAGGTCATTACAGTCTTAACGGAAACGCTCCTTACACCAAAATCATCCCCTAATGGTTTGTCGGGCTTACTCTTTCCTCCCACAAGGCAAGTGGTCTTCCCCCTCTTCACTCCTGGAAGTGGTTCTTATTATCCTTAAAGGCTTTATTGAGGATCTTCCCCTTTTTTCACCTTATCCCTCCACCCCTTTTCCTTCCTTCTCCCCCTCCCCTTATCCCTCCATCTTCACCTTACTCCTTTCCCTAGCATTCCTCTTACCCCCCTCCCTTATCCCTCCCCTCACCCTTCCTCTCACCGCCTCGCGCCAACCTTCCACAACTGGCTCCCACCTCGCACTCCATCCCGAAGGGTCTCCTCATTCATTGCGCTGTCCTGCCATATCTCTTACCCCCGCCGCGTGGATTTTTCTCTGCCTGCATCCTCTCTCGGGCAACGTTGGATTTATGGCTCACCACCCTCAGGTTAATTGCCCCTCCTCGCACGCTCCAAGTCTTTTCGGTCATCTCGTTATGTCTTCTCCTCGAAGAAGCCTGCAAGCTCATTTCTCTCCTTCTCTCGGCTCTGTCTATCATGAGATTCCTCCGAAGCGCATTCTCTTGGATGTAATTGTAGGTGTAGGTGAAGGGTGGCTACAGGAAATTCCATGGGAAGCTCTCTCGCTCACTAGGACTTTTGTGAAGGAAAGGCTTGCCCTCGCAGCCTTCTCCTCTTGCTCCTGTAGCACCCTTACAGGCTCTTCGCTGTGGTTTGCAAACATTGATTCTAGCTCCAGTCCCCCGTCCGAAGCTCAGTTTCTCACTGCTGAGAAAAGCACGATTTTGGGCTGTCACTGTTCAGGGTGGAAGGAAGGCGCAGTGGGCACCTTAGCCTATCGAAGCAAGGAGAGTGCCTCCCTCCAGCAGGAGCTTAAAGTGCTCAAGTATATCCTTAGCGGCATCTCTGCTGAGAATCAGGCTTGCGTGATAGCAGGCTCAGTCCGTGCCTTGCATAGCAACTTCGCCCGTATCGAACTCTCTCCAGGAATCGACAGAATGTCTCAGGCTAACGAAAATGCTGGCATTATGGACGTCAAGAAGAATCTCAGGCGTCTTTATGAGATGATAGCGATAGGCATAATGGATAATAAGGAAATAGCTCAGGTGGTCAAGAGCATGGGGGAAGTGGTGAGTTATACCTCTTTGCAAATTAGCAATCATGATGCAAGGATCGATGACAATGAGAGCAATTTCAGGGAGATAATGGGTAAGGTTGATAGAATTCAGGAAGATCTCCAATGTTTGATAAACATGAATCAGGGTAGCAAGGTGAACGAAACCCCTGCAGCTGCAGCGCATCCCATGGAAGAGGAGTCAGTGGTTCAGCCCATGAAGTTCAGAGGCAATCCTTAATCGGTTCTCTTTTAAATATGTTAATATGTTTTACTGTCTTTTGCTTTGCAGTCAGTTTATAAGGGTATATACTACCCCAGGCACAAGTTGTTTTGCCAATTTCCCATGTGTAGTTTTTTGGACATCTCTTTGGATAAGTTTTGTGTGCAACATTTTTGAATTGCAAGATCTCTATGTTCCCGCTATATTCTCTGTAATGAATGGCTGTGCACAGGCTGTTTTATAAAAAACCTTTTTAGTTTCTGTTAAAAAAAACATATATATCAGATCTGGAATAAGATTTAACTTTAAGAATAAAGAGAGATTTGAAAATTAAAAAGACCGGTAGCCAAGAATTATAAAGTTTTTTGAAGGTAGAAGAAACGGGAACCAACTCTAGTTTTGAAAGGAAAAAAGACTAGATGTGCCTGCAACCCAACGAATATAAACGAAATGAAACAAGAAAAAAATTGAAGATGGATGAAGAAGCAATTTAGCTCAACTTCCTCCTTCGGTCACCTATCCTGCACTATCACACACACTTGCCAAAAGAGATTAAACTCAGAATGCGCAATTAACAAAGATTAGAAGGGCATTAGTACAACTGAATACACCTGCTGCGTCATTATCTCTAATTAATCTAGCATTAATAAGCAAATCAGAGACAATGAATGCTTATTCTACGTGTTTTGGAACAACCCTCTAAGCTGGATAAATCAACAATTATTGCAAAGTAATTAATGACTAGCTAGACATCACTTCAAAACATCGACAAAAAGCAAATCAAAGCGGACAATTGCACAACATCTAACCTCCAAAGCCTCTCAAAAATATTTCATTAACATGTGATCAAATGATCAAGCAAAATTACAAGAGCAAAGGTTCAATGCTTCATTCTCAAATAATGGAGCAATGCCTTGCTTATATAGAAACTATGACCAAGAGAGGGTGGCACACTTGCCCAAGAGAGAGCACTTTACTTGAGTTGGCATGGGATGGAAAAGGAAAAAAATATGCCAACTTCTAATTCATAACTCAACACTTGCTATTATCCTCACAAATTTCCATCATTTTCTTGAGAGATGTGCTCCACTTTATTTAGCAAAATCGACTTGCCTTTATTTGCCGAGAAAAACACTCCAAAGTGTTTTAGAAACCTTAGGAATGGTTCCACTTTACTTCGCCAACTCACAAATTTCAATTTCGGCATGTTTCTTTTATTTTATGAATTGCCGAAATTTTCGGTTTATCTATTTGTTTGGCCTTTTTAACCATTTTCGAGTAGTAATTAATTTTAGAAATAAATAATTACTCTAAAACTTAAGAAAGTGGGTTTAGGGGTTAAGTGGGTGCTCTGAGCTAAAAAATGAGCGCACCTCCATGGAAAATTCTGCCCGTAGGCCACACTTTTATGCACCTTTGAATATTTTTAATTAACTTAATAAAAACAAGCCTAGAAAAACGGAAAAATTTATATTTTCCAGAAATTAAAAAAAACCTATGGGGAACTTAGTACATATTCATATGACTTAAAAACAATGATTAGCATGGTAATATACATTGACACATAGGTTTTAATAACCCTCTAAGGTCTAACCACCAAGACATTTGCTCTAGCTTTGGAGGAGTGGGTGAAAAACTCGAAAATTATAAGTCATTAAAAAATGATGTATAATTCTCAAAGAATAAACACCCTAGATTAAAGTATTGATGACTAGGTCTTCGTAAAGCCAAACCTTTTACATAATTTCATCATGCTAAGTCATTTATTACAATTTCCCCGCAGGGTATGAACATGTAAAAAAAAAAAAAAAAAAGGGGCCACTGATTGGCTTGATGAACTTTTGAACACATTGATGAACAGTTGAATTGTTCAAGTCTTTGAATGCTCACTGGAAATCCACCTAAGTGCAACTTAGTGGATAACATTCTGGCTCCAACTGCGGGACGTGTGACTGATCTGATCTTTCTAGGGAAAGAAGTCATGCAAGATCTCTAGATTCTTCTGGTTTTTGCATACCACCAAAAGTGTGTAAGTCACATGTATAATTTTTGCCAAATGAAATAATAAATTGAAGCGTAGTATACAATAAAGTACAACAATGTACTATAGAGAACTAATTTACAAAATTAAATATTGAAAAGAAAAAGAGACAAGGTTTGGAAAAGCCCTGATACACCAGATGCCCCCAATGGGCATCAGATACTGTCGTTGAATCACAATTTCAAGGATCGCCCATTCGTTGGTAAGAGCAACTTTTCTCCATCCATATTGTTGAGGAGAAATGAACTGGCATCGGCCAAATCATAGATGATAAATGGTCCCATCCATAAGCTATCAAATTTCCCATGCTTGCCGAACTTCTCTCTTCGCTTCCCAACGAAGAACTGTATCTCCTATCTGGAAAGGTCTTGGCTTGGCAAACTTGTCGAATGACCTCTTCACTTTCTCTTGATTTTTGATATTCTTATTCAATGCTTTTCTTCTATTCTCATCCAATTCAACCAACTGAATAATTCTGTTTTGAACCCTATATTGATTTGAACTGAAATCCTGAAGCAACTGTTACACTGGAAGCTTAAGATGGATAGGAAGGGTGACATCTAGGCCATATACCAATTCGAAAGGGCTTTTCCCTGTTGCACTTTTCTTAGTTATTATGTCAGCCCAAAGTGCAAATTTTATCTTACTATCCCATGACTTTTTATTATCTCCAACTGTTTTCTTTATTATGGTCATTAAGTTTTTATTACTTGATTCTGTTAGACCATTGCCATGGGGATAATAGTTAGAAGAATAGGATAGGATAATGCCATATTTAAAACAAAATGAGGACATTTCTGCTGAACTGAAGGCTTTGGCATTATTAGTTGTTATCTTACTAGGCACACCAAATCTTGTGATGATTTTGTCTTCTAAGAAATCCATAACAACTTTATCGATTGCCTTCTTGGTGGGTATTACTTCTACCCACTTGGTGAAATAATCAGTTGCAGTAAGGATCCAAGAATATCCGTTACTTGAATTATCCTTAAACTTGTTGATGAAATCAAGCTCCCACTATTGGAAAGGGGCTTGGACCACTACTGGCTGAAGAGGCAACGCTGCTAGCTTTTGCTTCCTAGTGAACAACTGCCATTGGGGGCAACATCTAACAAACTTGTGAACATCCGTGAACAAATCGGGCCAATAGTAACCTGCTCTGAGAATTTTATGGGATGGATACATTATTGTTGTATTGCACATCTACTAGGAGAGTGGTACCACTGAGTCGCACATCTAACGAAGTAGTGCTGAAAGAAACAACTTGAATATAAATGAAGAATGTGGCCAGCATTCTAGTTAAATGTTGGAAAAACTGATCACTAAACTACTCATCCAATGGAGTGCGGTAAGACATATCCTTGCCATATTGCTCAGGCGGGAAGACATATCCTTGCCATATTGCTCGGGCAGTAAGACATATCCCTGCCATATTGCTCATATAATGGGAGAATGGTTTACTCATTTGTTCAACTGAAAAGGTATTGGAAGAGACATTTTGTATAGGAATGATGAATGCGACCATTAGTTGACTCATATGTTGGAAACAAATGTCATTGAGGTGCTCATCCAATGAATGAGGTTGATAAGATATATCTCTACCACACCATGCATCTACTTGGAGAGTGGTATAGAATTATCCATTTGAAAAGGTGTCGGAAGAAACATCCTATAATAAAGCAGAGATAAGAGCACCCAACTCTAATAAAATCAACTGTAACTAAAATGAGAGTGAGAAGTTTCAAATCCATATATTTGAAAGAGCTTGAATATGAACAAGCATGCTCAAATACAATAGGTGTATAGGTTTATGGATACCTAGGACAAGTGCACCTGAGAGAGCGAAGTTGTGAAGGAAGCTCAAATATAAGATGAGAGGGGGTTTATACATACCCAACACAAACCAAAGAGTGGATGTAGCCATAAATACTAGTGAGAGTGGGTGTGTGGATACTCAACTCAAATAGAGGATCGATTGTTGTCTAAACAAATAGGAAACAGGATTTATGGATACCCCTCTCAACACAGGTGTGACCCTATGTACAACATCCTCCCCAAAGATGAATGAGAAACCAAGTTTAGAAAGCATTAGATCATATCTCCCCCCCTTAATGCTAAACACTAACCCTTTGATGAAGGAACCTCTCCAAAGCACCATAGTATTGATGCCAACATGGTTCCACTGCCAAGCAAAAGGGGCCTCTAGTAGAGATCTAAACTAAAGAGCCACCGTAGTGTGTTGGTCAACTGAAGGAGCACCATGGAGCACAATTTGTTGATCAAACTGAAGCTTCCACAAAAAATACATCCAAAATTGACCAACATCATAATGTGCAATAAGTAGATCGATTGAATTACGTTGAGAGTCATTTGTAGAATCATCAATGGAGTAGAGTGGCATAAATCTTGTGGACCTGTCAACTAAAACTGCATCAAAGGAAATGATAGGCTTCTTCCTTCACAAGTAAAATATCAGTGTTCCACCAAGTTTCCGGGATGGGGGGGCATGGGAGCGGGGAAACGCACATTGGGGACGTGTAGAGACACCCCAAAATTTTGGGGTATTTTGGGGGACGGGGGCGCGCGGAGGCGTCAGGGTCCCTAACATAGGGGGTTGGTCTCTAAAATTATAAAAAAGAAAAAAGAAAAATAATAAAAGTATGAAAGTATGAACCCCAACATATAAACATATCAATTCCTCATCCGATCACCATTTGCATACTAGCATGCTTATCTTCCCGAAGAAATTAGTGTAATTTAATGTAATCGTTATAGCCAAGCATATCATATTGATGTTTGTTTCTTTTTATTTGTTTCTATTTCGTTTTAAAATGACCATTTAGTGTAAAAGCCTAAAATTTAAGATGAATCATTTCTTTTTTAAGTAAAAAAATTAAAAAAATCGAGGGCAGTGGGGGCCTATCGGAGCCCCCCATTTTCAGGAGGGGGCGTGTGGGAGCTCCCCAATCCGGGAAACTCCTAGACCTGCGTTTCCCCGAGTTTCGCAGAAAGGGGGGCGTGTGGGAGCTCCCCAATCTGGGAAACTCCGAGACCTGCGTTTCCCCAAGTTTCGCAGAAAGGGGGGCGTTGGGAAACGTTTCCCATGGAGCCCCCCAGCGCCCGGGGCGTGGGAAGCGTAGGGGGCGAGCCCTCGACCCTGGGAGGTGCGTCCCCGTGGAACACTGTAAAATATCGTAGGCTTATTAGAGTTCATATGGGTCATCACCAAAGACCGTGTAATCCTCACATCACCAATCATTGCATCCATCTCAATGGTGCGTGGGAGCACCCCCCACCGCCTCGCTCCCGCTCTCGCTCCCGAAGATCGCTTCCGTTGGAAGCTCAATCCCAAAACACTCCCAGTTTTGGGAGCATGCTCCTGACGCACTCCCTTCCTTTCCTATACTAAAAGCTCCTATACTAAGTTTATCATTTGACGACAATGTTATGGTACCTCCCTTCTTTGCCAAGCTCCTATAAATTTTTTTATGGTTGATCATTTGATGATAATGTTATAAGTTATAACTACTAGATGATTGATGTTATATGCTTTAATCCATGTATTCTATAGATAATTCAACATTCTACATGTTTTTTAAATATAAATCCATCAAAATATATTAAAATATATATTATACAAAAACGCTCCCAAAACAGGAGCTTTTGAAAATTTCGCTTTTCACTCCGCTCCCGCTTCCCACTCCCTGCTTCCAACATCATAGATCCATCTTAAAAGTACTAGCATTGAAATATGAAGAAAAACTCAAAATATGGTGGTCACAAAAAAGAGCATCATAATCTGAATCTAGTACAGTTTGAATTGCAAAGTAGACCACTATATGTGCAACAAAGAAATGGTGCATCTGGTCCAATAAAAGTGGCCAAAAGAGGGTTTGAAACCCTAACAGAGATGATTGAGAAACCCTAGTTCCGCAAGCATAATCCCACTAGGAAATAGTCTCGCAGATCAACTGAACAACACAGAAAAGTCTATTGCTAAGAACAATATTTTGGAATAAAATGAGAGGAGTTCCTTAGAAACCCTAATGAAGGAATATGAAAAACCTGGTTCAACAAACAATAATGCCACCAACAATATATTTTTGAACATTAGAGAAGAAAACATCCATAATTTGATTTGCATGCAGGTAGAGTCTAGAGGTCATGCACAGGTACAACATGTTGGTATAGGCTGTGCACAGGCAATGCACATGGTATAAATTTGCACACAGAACAAAAGAAGCCGCTTGCAGTTAAGAGCAGGCATCTAGAAAACATAGGAAAACTTCACTGAGTAGGGAAGGTTTACACCCAGTCTGATCCCATGTTGAGATAATCGACATGAAGCAAGGATTGAATGGAACCAACAAACAAACTCTAAATCAGCATAAACCTTAGGCACAAGAGAATTCCTTAGCATGAAAATAACACAAGATATAGGTACACAGGCTAAAGAATATAGGTGCCTGTAGGCTAAAAGATCAATCACAATGAATGGATAAGATAGTACAAATGAGACATGAGTTGTGCATAACAAAACTCATGAGGCGGGACTTCTCCCTCCATAATGGTGTTATGGGCCCACATAAATGCTTAGGCTGACCTTCGTCATTGAAAGTAATGTAAAATAGTCATAATGTTGACTAGGTTGGCTCTTAAGCCATAACCTAGTGATAAAATTAATGAGTGTGCTTAGTCATAAATGACCATGTAAAGATTACCATTATTTTAACAATGAAGAGCTTGATATAATCTGTGAGGCTTATACAACCAAATGGGCTTATTATATCTTCACATCCAATCCTTCTAGATGGGTATTGGGGTGTGATGTTCAATTTATATAATTCAATAGTTGATATAAAATTCTAATTTTTTTGGATGGCTATTTGATTAGAGTGCAAGTGTCTTTACTCATGTGATAGGGAAAGGCAAATCTTCTACTTTCTTATTCCCTCATACCATAAGTCCCTCCAACGGAAAATCCCTTTTCCGGCTAGCCTCTTGAGAAGAAGTCTCCCAATATGAGTGTAGCCTACTACTTGAGAAGAAGTCTCCCAATATAAGCGTAGCCTCTTGAGAAGAAGTCTCCCATGCCTGCTTGGACCACTTTTCAATGAGTGTAGCCTATACAACCTCCTCAACCTCTTTGCAGGGTCGGGCCTTGTCTCTTCCATTGACTACTTGGCCCCAATAATTGAGCAGGGTTTTGGTTTCCTGTTTGGATTGTGCCTGCTGAGATCTCATTTTTTCTTGTTTGTTTCTGATATCAAAGATTTCGCCATGAAGGGAATCCTTGAGAGGTCGGAGGTTTTCTTGAATTTTGGTGTCATTGACTAGTTGTTTGAAAATGAAACTTTTGGACTCTACTTCCAAAGAACAACATGAACTTTTGCTTGCAACTTGTATCTCATGAGTTCAATCTGTTCCAAAGGCTTCACAAGTTCCTGCAATCTGAAATCTGGATCTGATTGGTGGTTGTCCATAACATGTAGTGTTACCATGCTGCCACTACCAAATTCCACAATCAAAATCCCTGTCTGCTGTACATGTTGGATCTTTTCTACCTTCTGGGGCTGTGTCATGTTCGATTTACCTGTTGTGTCTGCTAAACCTACTGTTTGTGCTGGGCATGTTTTCAATTTGTGGTAGAGTATCTGGGTGAGTTTGCAGTGAGGGACAATGAGGAGAGAATGGAGAGTAGGAAGGTTAGGATGATCGGTGAGGGCAGGAAACTGAGAGGAGGGGTCATGGGAGTAGGTGAGAAAGGGCAGTTAGTTGAGGTCACTGGGAATGGGGGTGTGAGGGGTAGATGTGTATGTAAGGTTGGGGAGTAAGACCATGGGGAGAGGAGAAGGGACGGATGAGAGAGGAGGGCGTGGTTGAGAGTTCATGCAGGTGCCATGGAGGCAGCAGATTGGAGAGGAGGTTGTAGGCTGGGGTATTGGTTCCTAAACAAATTTTCCT
The DNA here is from genome assembly GCA_001517045.1 of Pseudotsuga menziesii. Taxonomy (NCBI): domain Eukaryota; kingdom Viridiplantae; phylum Streptophyta; class Pinopsida; order Pinales; family Pinaceae; genus Pseudotsuga; species Pseudotsuga menziesii. The sequence continues at coordinate 628,336 of LPNX010186671.1, forward strand.
ATTTTCTTGATGATAATGATTGTATATCAGCACGCTAAGTTGACTTTATTTGTTTAGAGGAATCACAAAAGATAGAAGGGTCAAAATACTTAGATTCCGATAGCATACATAACTTTGTAGACCATATGTTTGCTTCCCTCAATGGTTATGGAAAATTCCTTAGTTACTCTTAGAGTCTAGACAAGGCATATCGAGGAAGCAACATCTTAACCAAGATGAGTAATATCAAATATGACATATTTTCCTAACATCTTAACCATGATGAGATATGACATCTTTCTAGCAGGAGGGATATCTACTATCAACTTTTCAATCAATATTTCAAACTATGTATGCTATGCAAAAGTATCTAAACTACAATAATCCAATCAACATAATGAGGATGACATAGTGCTAACAAAAGATCTAGTAAGTCATGACCAGTCAACTAAGGGCTCTGATAATTATATAATACTTAATAGTCTAGCTCTTGGATTGTGCATGTCACAATTCAACATATATCTATAGCTATTATTCAGGCATATTATCATCTTTATGGCGATTTGTGTTATGACTGAATAATATACTGATGTTTAGCCTAATAAATGGACTGTAATGGCTTCAGGGTCTGCTACAGGTTCTAACTTGTTACATGGCACATAATATTTACTTCTTAAGTTTCCCACTAGTCTCCCTGTTAAAAGCACTGCATGTAAACTCCTAATCTTTAAATATATCAAATTATAAGGAATAAGTCCTTTCTTATATCCATGTTCTTCAGCTATCGCCTGCAATCTTAGGGCATTACTCTAAATTGACCTGATGATGCCGCATTCAAAGATAATCTAATTTACAGTTCTAGCAGCCTATTACATATGCAGTGAAGCCATTTATCTTATTCATTTTGATAATTTCTATGTAGAAGCGACTTGTTAATCTTGCAGTATGTTCTGTCACAGTTTGATCATGAACATTTGGTTTACAACCTTTGCTTGTGTGCAAGCATGTGTTCACAAATTGAATAGTTACTCAAGGTGCCAATTCACTTCCACTCTTTATTATGCGTTATATTGAAGTTACATAAATTATATAGCAAATTGGAGATTGAAATAAAAATGCAATATACAGCTTCCTGTTATGTTTTTTCCTATAACATCTGACCTAGCTGAGCCAATCCTTTTTGTTCTCTAGAGATCTGAGGGAGATTTCATTGTTTATGCCAGGATTCAGGTGGGTGTCATGGGGGTTGGAGAGGGGGAGGGTGATGGAGGTGTGGGGATTTTCTTGCTACCTTTCGCTATCCTGATCCAGATGTGCTTGGCTCTCTTCATGCATGTGGCAATTACAAATTTACACAAAGATGGAAGACCTAATGAGGTTCAGCCAAGCCTGACCCCATTAGGTGGATTACCTTCTCCTTCCTGATTATCTCGGCTGCAGGTTGCAGCAAGCACCATGCAAATTCCCCTGCCTTGGAATCACATGGTGCTGCATCAGTGAGACAATGCACATCCTCTCATTCAATGACTGGAAGATCTACTTCCACAAGGCTATAGAATTATAGTGGCTTTCAGTGTGGATCAGCCAACTAGCCCTCATTTAGCACTCAGACTTCTAAGTTCTATTACTAGATTCTTCTCGGTAGCCTCCAATGTTTTTCTAACAGAAACGGTTGTTATATTTATATAAAAAAAGAGGATGCTGCCAAATTGGGCATCCTTGAAGATGACTGTAGAGAAACTACATAATGTTTTTGATTTTTACAGTACTCATAATCGAGGATTTCGATATACTTTGACACTTCAGGTCTACAACAAAAGGACAGTTCTTTCTTACTGTAATAGATCCTACAGAATACGCCTAACAGCAAAAGCCATTTATATGGCATTTACAAAATTTCAAAAATAAAGAGGAGGTCCTGGCCATTACAGGCCTGATTCCGTTGCTTCATGAGGGTTCTCACTCTGGACTTCAATATCCCTGTTATCATCAGCTTTCTCGCTTTCCTTCTGCCTTTGATAATCTTGAGGACTACTGTCAGAAGTTTCTTTGCTTCCTGCCTTCAAGAGACTGTCACGGCTTACATTGATGCTTATGTTCCCAGGACTACCTTCTTCATCATAGTCATACGATTCCTGCAACTGAATGATGTTCGTTAAAACTCTGTTCTCCTTTTCACAAACTACAACCTTGTCTTTCAGAACTCTAATTTCATCTGCACAATTCTGCACTTTACCTTGAGAGTATTCAACCTCAACCTCTGCCATAACTAATTTGCCTCTGAGTTGGACCATCTGGACGTCTTGCTCCTAATTTGTAATGGCATTATTCTTACTGATATAGGCTCTGGTCTCTCTCATCTGTCGCTCCAAACGACTGACAGTTCTGTTGAACAATTCCTGTTCATTGACATTCCTACCTCCTCTGGCCTAATGGTCCATTGTGACTAAGGGGAATGAAAAAATATCAGTTCCAGATCTACAAACAGAGTTATGGCCAATATCCTCGAGATACCAATTGAACTCAAGAGACTTGTAATTGCAAAGAAGAGTTGCCAACAGCTCTGGAAACAACTTATAATTTCGACACTCAGAAATTACACCCACTGGGTTACAATGGTTCTCGGCAGAAATATTAAAAGTAAAACCAGAAATGAAATTTTCCCAGAGCTTCAAACACAAATTACGATTCCAAAACTCAAACCATTGATTTATCATATAAACTGTCAACACAACATTCTTAGAAAGGAAGCCATTTCCACCATTTTCAATCCACTCAGAATTCCAGACTAATGTGAAGATCCAGGCAGGCGTAGATATCAACAACCTAATCCCCGAAACAACAAAGTATGTTCCAGAAAGCTGACGGTAAAGAACAATTGAAGAGTCGTGATACAACCTTACCTCAAAAACGTCATTCCCCAGATGAAGGCATCTTTCGACCAGGGAAGAGATAAGTAGTGCCCAGCATTCACTCGGAGACTGAGTTTATCATCCTTTCTTATCGAGCTCAGATAATTACGAAATAACCAGAATGGAGCAATTTGATATAGGGATCATCAGTACAGCAATTAAAACTGTCCATTGTCATCCCGTCCTGATAATGCATGATTCGTACTGAGTTCATCAAACTTCGGGTCCGAAGTACATGAACAGAAGAGTACCCAGACCAGATCTGACGCTCCATCAATCCATCATTCAGGTAAACAATAAAGATTAATAACTTGAAGGGGTTTGAAGTTTTGAACAAAACCAATGTATGCCAAATATCTGCTGCCTGTTCTCCACCATGCGACGGTCATAAAATTTTATGATTTCAGCATTAACCATGTAATCAGGGTGTATGATGCATCATCCAATCCATTGATAAACAACTGATCCTTTCCAAGGTTGAAAGCAAGATTAGCATTTCTGTCCGCATTTGAATATAGTGATCTAGAACATGGTATACCTTTACCTCTTCGAATTCATCAATGAAATTCATTATTCTCTTCATTATACAAGACAAAGATCCTTGTGTTGGGGTTTGCGTTAGATACAGATATCAAATGACTACCTTGGAATCACCCACAACAATCAAATGTTTGATATTCCTCTGAATTGCTTGCATAAGGCCTTGCCAGAGAGCAAGAGATTCTGCTTGATTATTGGATATCTTACCCAAACCTCACGAATAGGTCTACTTCAGAATTTCTCCGGGGTCAAAGATCACCTCCCCTGCACCTTACCTATGGAGTTTCAAACCGATGACCTATCACAAGGAGTGCCTTAACAGTACACCCATTCAGACAACTTCTATTAACCGTTTTCAGTCTCCTCCTATGATCACCCAGCCAAGCCTTGTTAGCCCTGGGTACTCCCCTAATGATAGTATCAGGTGTTGCATTGGCACCTTTACAGTGATTGAGGCGACAACAAATACTTTTTTCTCCCTCGTCTACCTTTACATCTATACCTAATAATGAATAGTTCTTTTGTTATTTGCTATGTAGCCAGGGTACCCATACCTGTACTAGGTACTTGGGTACTCGTAGGGTACGTTTCCTGCGGTACCCTGCCGTACCCCATACTGGGTCCATGTACCCGAGACTCCGTTACAAAAAAAGGGGTACTTATAGGCAAAATGGTACGTCATACCCCGTGTTTGGGTTCTTCGTACCCCATGCTTGGGTACTCCGGGGGTATGGCCGACTCAATAAAATGCAATCCATTGGGGAAAATGTAATGACCCCCCACCAAGTCTGAACTAATTTTTTGCTAACTACGTATGGAGTCTGGTTCAAGACTTATGTCGAACCCTTTGCAACACTGTTCAAATTCCACTGAATATTGTCCAAATCTGGTAGATTGATTTTACATTGATTTACAATGAATGTTTTTATGGTTTTGTGTTCAGCACTCGTGGAACATAATTTGACTACCAAATGTGCACATAAAAAATATACATATGTATTTAATACGGAGAAATACAGTCACATCAACGTAGGAATATATTTGCTAATTTGCAATTTTTTATTGCATGTAACAGTAGTACAAATAGGTGTTTAAATAAGATTTCAAGTGTACCTTCATGTCTGAGTTTGATTGTCTGTTACAACTGCCTGGTACAATGACTTATCAAATTTTTTGTTTCAAGTTTTTAATATGAATAATCATTGTTCAAATAATCATCGAATTTATAATTATGAATCATGATTCATAATTTATGAAGAAATCTATTGCATGTGGCGACCCCATACCCGTACCCAAGTTTCCTGGCAACTTAGGTTATTTCTACTTTTTTACTCACTGGTATCCTTATTCTTTAAGTTTTCAGGAGTAGCCTTGGCATTCCCATAGTGCATTGTTACTAGTACTTTTATCACCATTGACCTACTTTGGTCATTCATGGACATTGATAAAATTTTCTTATCTTATTTGGAGTGGAAAAGATTCTGACCAAGGGGTCCACTTTATCTGCTCTGAGAAAATATTTCTTTGACCGAAGTTATTTTTAATGCAGTCACAACTAGCATTTATTCAGTTATGAATCAATATGCACAAGCTTGAAGTTTTTCTCATATATCAAGGTTTGCAGAGTCTAGGAAGGTGGCTTGTTCTGGGCTTTATGAAAAGCTCGCATGAAGATGTACTAGCACATCACAAGAAACGCCATACAAAGTTGAAAGAATCTGCTTGGAAGTGTTTGTACTACTTTTCAGCACAATCACTGGGACTGGCGGTCACTTATAATGAGCCATGGTTCACAAATACACAGAGCTTTTGGGTTGGACCGGGTGACCAGATGTGGCCAGATCAAAAAGTGAAGTAAGGTTTTGTGTTATATGTAAAAGATCATTTTAGATGCTATCGTCATTGTAAAGAAATTAATTTCTAGTAGGAGAATAACTGACATGGGATTTGTGTTGCACTTGACCTTATTGTTATTCTGCAATGGAATGGATGGCAGGACAAAGTTAAAGCTACTGTGCATGTATGCAGCAGGGTTCTATACATACAGTATTTTTGCTTTGATTTTTTGGGAGACCAGGCGATCGGATTTTGTAGTGACCATGTCTCATCATGTAGCAACTGTGATTCTCATTTTAGCATCATATTTGCTAAGGTTTATTACTGGTTCTTCTTTCATGATTACAGTATTATATTTTGTCATGTAATTTTCACATTTGTTCATAGCTGATTGGATGACGTGTCTATATCTTTGTTATGTTTGCTTTGGGATTTCTTATAATAGTTGTAGATAATGGACTTGATTGTCTGTTTACATTGGGATCTCTTGCAATAGTTGTGGGTATTGTAATTGTTTCTAACCAGTCCGGTCTCTGTATATTTTGTATTTGCAAGAGTTGAAACATGTTTTCTGTTGTCATATGTGGTACAATAGAAACTAGAAAAGGAGATTACAGAATTCCTATATTCATCAAGGTGATTATGAGCCTGGTTGATCAAAATGACAGAATGTACATCTTTTTGGCAGATTGCAAGTTGATGGGTGTCTTGGCAAGAATGGAAATTTTGATCTTGTAGGTAATAAAAGAATATAGAAATAAATTGCTTTGATGCCCAGATGCACCCAAAAGTGTGATGTGAAATCAAAACCATGTCAGGACAATTTTTCAGTCCTTTCAGATGTATTTTCTGTTAGGATTATTTAATTTTGGAGAAATGCCTTAAAGTTCATATATTCCATTTTAAATGGGTAAATTAGGGTGCACTGACATGCGTATCCATGAGATTAAACATGAATATACTTTTCTATGAGGGAAAATGCATTTGTTGTAGTGCTTTGTTGACAAGAATTTAGAAAATTATTTGGACTCAGTTCTGTTGACATGGGTTGATAGTATTCTTGTTCAGGTTTTCACGAGTTGGCTCTATTGTTCTAGCCATCCATGATGCAAGTGATGTGCTTTTGGAAGTCAGCAAGATGTTTAAATACAGTGGGTCTACCGTGATACCTAGCATTTTGTTTATCCTTTTTGCGATTTCATGGTTTGTGCTTCGTCTTATATGCTTTCCCTTCTGGATTATTTGGAGCACAAGGTAAACTTTACTCATTTAATATTTTGTAATGTTACACACTTAAAAATTTCAATGGAGTTTTCCTTATTTTTGTTGATTTTAGATATTTTATTTATTGTCGTTAATGTGCATAAGCATAGGTGATTGGCGTGTGCCAAGGTTAAATTTGTTGTTAAAATTTTATCTTTGAGTGAAACTGTTCATGCTAGTGTCTCCAGTGCTAAAATTTCAGGACAAATGACAATTAATGCAAAACAGAAATTTCACTTCTATCCTAGAAGTTTCCTGGATCTCAACCCTGTGAATTTTCAGCCTTAGGGCTGTTATGAAATATATAATTAATACGGCAGTGGACAATGTTTCGATCCTTAACAACCCCAAACATCTAGCCAATCCATGAAAAAAGATACCAAAGCGTTCTGATAGGTTTCATCCTTTCAGGGAAATTTTTTAATGTATAAACCAGATCTGAAAATACTCATTTACAGCTGTGAATACAGCAGTGAAACAGCCCTAATCTTCTTCAATTACAATGTTAAATCATTTAATAATTCACCCCTGACGTACATAAGAAGATTCAAAAGAGAGAGAGCAGACAAGTGTGCTCCACTTGATAATATCTTTAACACCAGTGTGATAGGTATAAATTAGCTATGATGTTATGTTACGAAAGGAATCTCTCCTTCCTCTATATAAATGAGAGCTAAGGGAGGCCAACAACACGTATGTGGGCCAAGCCCTTACAAGAAACCTACAATAACACATCTATTCTCCCGCATGTAGAGCGCTACACTCCAAGGATACAGGTGTCAAGATCCAAGGTGATGTCATCCCCAAATATGGTGTAAGCACGTTCGGTGTAACCTGAAAGCTAACATCTACTTTAGTGTTTTCCATTCCACTTGTCCTATTTCTGCAGGTTAATATGGCAATGGTCCTTAAAATATCTATACAAAACAAATATTGTTTTATCTTGGTGGTTGCTATTGGTTGACCAATTTTAAATCTTATCTGCATGTTGAAAATTTTAATCCATTTAGGGCAAAAACCATTGCAAAAAGGATCAAGTTCATTTCATTTTATTCAATTGTGAATATATCTCTGAGCTTATTTGGTAATATATGTGTCAAATTTCAACATTGACACCAAGCATTATCATTTTTTATTTCTTGTTGATGGTACTTGCTTGAGTTTAATTTAAAGACATGATGTTTCTTGCAATTGCTGAGCTTCGAGGTAGTTATTATGCTAATTTTTGGTTTTAGGTTTCATCTTAGTTGGTTGTAATCAAATTTGTGAAATATTTAATACAAAAATGATGGTAATTTGCATTGTGCATATAATTCAGGGCATATTATATTGCATTGGTAGTTCAAAATGAAGCCCATGGGATGATCAAAGGAGAAAGAAATCTCATGAGTGCTGCAATTGGAAGCTGTAGCTTTACTTGACTAGCCAAAAGTCACTGCATGGTGCTTATGGCTCATTCTTTGGATGATAATAACGTCTAGCCCTTAGTAGTAGTAATTGTAGCATTACATATGGTTCGATTGATCCTCTAAATTTTATGAAGTTAAATTGTCCAATTGCATGCATTCCTATAAAATTGTATGCCAGGATAGAGGCCAGAGCACAGTCTTTGTTCATAACATATTGGTTTTCATAATGGCAATCCTCTAGGGAACCAAAGCAAATACCATGAATAGAAAATTGTTGGAAGAAGTGACCTGAACAGTGAAGAAACCATTTATCTATCACTAGATTCACTACCTATTCCAATTCGTTGCTTGTTATAAAGGTTTTACATAATACAAGTGTCACTCGATTTTACAATCAGTGAACTATAGTGGGAAGCATTGGATGGCGAAGTTGAACTGTCATGATTTATGAACAGGTGTGAGTCTCTGTTCATGAGACATACGAAAAATGAAACCCTCAACATATCAGGCATTAAAACCTGGGACAACTCCAGAGCAAAGTTGACAAAGTTAGATAGCATATACGAAACTAACACTAATATTTTTTTTTGTAATGCATGTTCTACTGTAACTCCATTCATATACCTCACGATTTTCCTTTATAATCTCAAAATGTATGATGCCCCTTTGCCGAAAATGATTATCACATTGATGAATCTAAGTAGGCACTTACGATCTTTTATGCTAGATAAACTTAGGCAGGCACTTTTGCTTAAACAATTATTTCTGTGCCTTTGATGTTTTAGAATGATGTCTGAATAACTGCATGTTCTGCATATCTGTCACTGGATATTGTACTCAGTAAACCTAGGCAGGCACTTTTGCCTAAATAATTGTTTCCGCATCTTTGATGTTTTAGAAATACTAACTACTGTTTTCAGAACCGGTCTGGTTCATGAAAAATCGTCCGGTCCTGACTGGTTTAGGCTCCCAATCTGTCCGAACCACCACTCTGAACTGGAAATGGCCAGTTCCATACCAAACCGGCCAGTTCTGTACAGGAAATGACTGGTTCAGTACGGAACCATTCTTTTTTCACCTGACTGGCCGGTTCCGTACGGCACTTTATAGCCACAGCTGTAGGCCCAAAAAATTCAATTTAAAAAAAAAACTAATCGAAACAATGATCATGCAACATTAAATGGTAATATTAAATTCTTAAAATAACTCCTTATCTTTCATTTTCTATCATTTTACTTAAATTTTTAACATCACCATTAATTGTTTTTAGGATGTTTGAGAGTGGTTCCAACCTCATCAGACTTCATAAGCAAAAAGTAGAATTTTAGATCCCATTCAGATTTCAACAGACTTAACAATGTTCAGGGTTTCAGGATTGCAATGTTTCCACTGGATTCTATCATGTATGAGGGTAGGGGATTGGCATTTAATCAAGCACATCGACCCCTCTATGTACTTCAATGTTGGTGGTGTTGCTTAATTCCTTTATCACGACCTTAGTAAAAATGTACCCTTCACTCAAGCAAAATTACTTATTAGGCATACAAAGTTTTTTCTACCCTTTTTTAATGCTTGGATTAGGAGGTTTCATCAAAATTGTAGGGTGTTGAGTCTGTTGACTAATGTCTTTGGAGGATCAACTTTGAGATTTGAGATAGAGGTAAGGGCTAGAACCTAGAGGTGGGGGTCACAAGGTGCTAGTGACGAATAGGATCCCAATATAGGCAATGGTTTTGATAATATGTAGTTATTTGTTGTAGCATGAAGTTTCTTGGACTCTAGAGGCATTTAGAGCCTCTTTGCTTATGTATTTTGGGTCAGATATGGATTGCACTCGATGTGATTTTAGTTATATGCATCCTTACTTTTTATATACATGAGAAACTTTGCATTTTTGTGTATAATTGTTTGGATTCTTATGGAAGCACATGAATATATATATATATATATTTTTTCAAAATTTGGTCGACTGGATTTTTGGTCTGGTTTTTTTCTAGTTTCGGTCCAGTTCAGATTTTTGGGCTCTGTCGGTTCAATGACCGGTCCAGTCATGATAACATTGATATTCAATGTCATAGTTAAACCTAGATGATCTACCTTGTGATGATGGTTATTGTGTTTCTTATGTTTTTGCAGTTATGAAGTTCTTCTTACTTTGGATATAGACAAGCACAAGATAGAAGGTCCTATTTACTACTATATATTCAACTCACTCCTCATATGTTTGCTTGTCATTCACATTTACTGGTGGGTTTTGATATGCCGCATGTTTATTCGACAAATCAAGGAAAAAGGAAAAATTAGTGAAGATCTTAGATCAGGTCAGTATTTCTGTTTCAATATTTATTGTCCAAAAACAATGTGCTTAATGGTTTCCTGGGAATCTTGTATGGCATCCAGGGATTTGACATGCCAATGTTCTGATGTTATAGATTCTGAAGGCGAGGAGAAGGAAGATTGAGATTGTCTAAACAAGCATCATTTCGAGTTGTTAGGATGAGAGTCCTATTCTCCAGATGAGGGCCATGATCACTCATTTGTGCACTCAAATGTACAGTTAAATGTGGAACTTTGAACTTCTTTTGTATGAATCACCTTATCCAAGAATTATATTAAGGAGGTGCAAGGTAGTTCTCTGCTGCCATATTTGGATGGGTAATGTTGGAGCTTTTCTTAGGTTGAAACATTGTTGTTGGAAAACAACATATTTATTGTCACGGTCTATTGCCTTGAAGGTTAGGTGTGCCGCTGTGACAGTTGTATTTCATAATTTATCAGCAGCCTGAATGCCCTTCATCAAGGTCCTGCTTTGTTATAGTTCTCTATATTTTACCATCTTGTTTAACATTCCTAGCAGCCTATCTTGATTATGCTTGTTTATTTATTGAAGATAATCATTTGATATCTTGTAATGAAATTGGAAATTATTTTTCTTTCATTGAAGATTGTGATGTAGCTTATATCAATCTTAAGGGATGTAAATCATGGAGGATTATTTATCACATTTTATTAATTTTTGCATGTTTTCAGGTAAGTAGCCTTCAGTTCTAGTGTCCTATGAGTCCTCACTCTTTGATTCAAGCGATACTTTGTGCATACCTTGCTTGTCAATCTCATTTATAAACCTTTTTTTGATTACCTTGAGCGAAGGGATATGAGTCAGTTAATGTAAGATCATGTATGGTACAACATTGAACAGAGGGAAGACCTGGAGTACTAGAATTGGGTCAACATGTGACTGCTCCTTGATGCAAAACACATAGAACTATTTCACATTGTATCCAAATAAAAATGCGACTTTGATTTGAGACAAAATAGTGATCAAATATTTATTGAGAAGATGGAATCTTTATATATGCCTGCACCTTATGTTTTGTTAAGAATAAATGTATATTAAAATGCACCTATTTTACAAAATGCTTATGATAGAGCTTTCATCTATCATAAAGCCCTTAAGCTCAGTTGATATGGAGTTGGACTGATCTATTATCTTGATTCTTAACATTTCCCGGAGCTAACATTAGTCATATTCACTCTCTGCTGATGATCTTGCCTGATGAAGATCATCAAGTAGTTTGCTTCTATTGCCTTTATTATAAAAGGTCAAGTCAGGTAGTATCCATTAGCGAGAGCTGAACAAAATAAGTCATTTAGCGTCACCTTGCTACCTTTTGAGGTTGAATTGTGGTCCCAGAATACCCAAAATGTAGAACTGCGTTAAAAGTCTTCATGTTTTTTTCATGCCCATTAACTCCTACGACTGGTATCTTATACTCAGCATGCTTCTGATAGGTCCATAACAACTGCATACTCCAACTACTGTCTATTGGCCTGTGGTTGAATAATAAATAGGCAGAAGCTACGGTGAGTAGACTGAGGTTTAAATCTTAGACACCTTGCCCCCCATTCTCTAATGCCGTGCTTAATATAAATAAATATTAATTTTCCATCAACTCTTGCCAAAAGGACCTAGAATGCCTCTTGCGTTCCATGGCCCCCTTCCCTTCTTCCATTCTCTATTGTAGAACAATAGTTGGCAATAGCATCCTTGAACAGAGCTGCTTTACAGTTTAAACTGCTGCATCTGTGTGCCGTCAAGGTCATTGGGACTTTCACCCGGTCTTGGATGTAATTTATATTACGAAGCCGGCCTATAAACTTGTTATTAGATTACAACCTGACGGACTGGGGGCGTGACTCTTGCATGCTTAAACCTAGTAGAAATATAATTTAGTTAGAGCCAAAGGGACAACGAACAATTACGAAGATGCAAAACAATTGTGTTTGAGATTTTAGTCCTAAATGCCTGATTGGTACTTAAACAATCCTATTTGCTTACCCTACCCTCTAGCAAAGTTGCTTTGTAATTCTTATACCCAAATTTAGCATGGCAACCGCCTTAAAAATCTTATGATTGTCTCATGGCCTAGGGGGTTATGAATTTTTTCAGTTACTGGCCACTATAGCCTCTCTTATGTTTCTGTGCTCCAATGACCTTTCTCATTGGACTTCACAAGTACTCACTTAACTGTGCTGTTGGGCTATCTTTTAAATATGCCTCTTTTACTTGCATAACACAATGGAGAGCACAGTGATGCTCTTATTGTTTGTTAGAATATAGGTGTGGCATGTGCATTGTGAGGCTATCACACAAACTTGGTGATTGTGAGCTTGTATGTTTGTAAGTTTTATCAATCTTGGTGATTGTGAACTTGTATGTTTGTGAGTTTTATATGTTTGTAAGTTTTATGAATCTTGGTGATTGTGAGGTTGTATATTTGTAAGTTTTATGAATCTTGGATTCGGAGAGCACAGTGATGCTCTTTTTGTTTGTTAGAATATAGGTGTGGCATGTGCATTGTGAGGCTATTACACAAACTTCCTGTGTACAGTGGATCGAGAACAGGTGGGCAGTAAAAACCTCCTACTGAGTCAATTATTTTGTTATTCTTTAAACATGCCTCTCCCTTACGGTCGAGCGTGCTTCGCTTCCTTTTCATCACGTCTCTCTCCATGTTAGGCGGGCTGCATTCAACGGAGTCATTGGCTGAGCGGGGATACTCGGTTGAGCTACTACGTATTCCTCAATGACTGCTTCTGAATTGCATCACCCCCATAGCAATACTCAGGATTCCATCCCCCAGCGTCTTCCCTTGATAACTACTCTCTGAATGCTTTATTCGCATAATAGTACTCAAGATTCTATTTAAAGCGTCTTGCCATGATAGCTGCTCTAAGAGTGTGCCATCCTCAGAGCAGTAATCAGAGTCTTTTTAAAGAAAAGCAAAACTGACCACGTTTGACTTATTGTGATTGTGAGCTTGTATGTTTCTAAGTTTTATGAACCTTATGAACCTTGGACTAAGATCGGTTTTTAAAAATATTGGAATTTTTACTAATATTTATTTCTGAGAAAAGTATTACTTACGAAAATTGGTAAGGAGCTCTATAATATGAAATACTTGCTCGATTGCTAATGTATATATTTGTAAGTATGAGCATTAAATTAGGATTCAATTTTATCCTTTCAAGAAGTATGAACTATAGATGGGTTCTTCCATACCATATAGGTAGAAAAATGATATAAAAATTAGCGACCTTGATGGGATGATGGGTTCTTCCATACCATATAGGTAGGTAGAAAAATGACATGGTTAGATATAATATCAAAGATGTATAAAGTAGTTGGAAAATATCATTATAGGTAGGTAGAAAAATGACATGGTTAGATATAATATCAAAGATGTATAAAGTAGTTGGAAAATATCATGTTGTTGAGATCATAATGCACTAAAAAAATAAAATTTATATTAAAGTATGATATACTTTAAACATTAAGATCGAGGCGTTTGGCTAGGAAGCCACAAACTTTTTACTTTGTATCTATCATATTAATAAGTGTTTAATGGGTATTCACTTTGTTTATGTGGAGATATGATTATTGGTAATAAAATATGATATACTTTTAACATTAGGATCAAGGTGTTGCCACAAACTTTTCACTTTGTATCTATCATATTAATAGGTGTTTAATGGGTATTCACTTTGTTTATGTGGAGATATGATTATTGGTAATAAAATATGATATACTTTTAACATTAGGATCAAGGTGTTTGATTAAGAAGCTACAAACTTTGTATTCTGTATTTATTAGCATAGATTCATTTTAATTCTAGATTTATCAAGCATTGAGAGGGATCAAATCTCTACATGTGCTAATTCATTTTAGGGTGTTAAATTCGAGGAAATATTTGAAGCTATTATAATTTCTCTTATAATCACCGCACCAATTATTCCAATTTATTTTAACACATAATCCTACAAATATGCAAAAGTTGCATTAATTAATTAATTATGAAGTAAAATAGTTATTCACCCAAACATGATTGTTTAAGTGCCAACTATTTCATGTTGTAACTATAACACATAAATCCTACAAATAAGCAAAAGTTGCATTCATTAACTAATTATGAAGTAAAATACTTGCAATTTACCCAATAATTATTAATTTGCAATTCTCATAAAACAAATATCTAATTTATTGTTTTATTATTAGCTTAACAATACATAATCAATATATTCTCCATCAAAATCATTCGTGTGCCAACTATAAATCCTACAAATAGGCAATGAAGTGGATTGGGCGTACTTATTTTCCGAATGCTAACCCAGTGATCGATCATTTTCTTTGTAGTGCGAGCTACCGGTATTCCTTAAAATAGTTATTCTTAATCCATATGTAATTATTCTGTTGTGAATATATGTCTCTATTGTATATCAAAACAAGGCAAGACTAACTAATACACAAAGATTTAGTTGCCTTGTAACTATTCATGAAAATGTTTATTTAAAATGTGAGGATGCGTGAATTGAAATTTGTTGCATATTTTTCACCTAAAAGAATGTAATGTCCAAATTCGAAAATTCTTAACAAAGACAATTTTGGTAAAATTGTTTTAACTAGTCTTGACTCTAGGGGATTCGAATGGCACAAAAGGTTCTCAAATTTGGGTGGAACTGATGTGGGGAGTCTTAGAACTCTTTAATGGACTCTCTGATAGTTTAATGATGGATCATAAACATCTGCAACTCGATTTGGGCATGATGGAAAAAAAGGTATAATTACTAGCAATTTATGATGCAATTCCCTCTAGGGTGTGGGCATGAATGGCTCTCCAACTCCTATGCAACCCTCCCAAATTGTCAAACAGAGTATGGGGACTGTAATTAGACTTCACTTACTGTCATTTGGTGTGGTTAAGAGTTCTGCAACAGAGGATTAAAGCTTCATATTTGAATGCATAATTTCAGTGATATTTGCTTAAGGGGAATGACATATAAAAGCTCAACTTCGACTCATAAATGGTGCATATAATGGTTCAGAACAGAGCAAGATGAATATAGACCATTGGCAACATTTCAATAGCTCACTAACAACATATAACATTGATCCAAGTTGCAATACACATCATATACACAACTCCATTGAAGTGGGAAATCATCACATGGAAACTAGTCACAACAAAGCTTGGAAATATGGACATTTGCATATGTATTTCTTCTGATTTTGACTTACAGAGAAGATGAGAGACATATTACAGAACCATGAATCATTCACCCATGCTTGGGCATCAATTGAACTCAATGGGGCGCAACCACCATTCACACAAGTACTGATTACATTCGAGGACAACCTACAGGACTGATTACATCCGAGCACTCTACTTCACCAGTATTTTTCCCGCTCAGACAACCTGTCTCATTTCCCATGTGAGATATTATGCATTCATTATTTCTAGCATAGAATCATATCATGACTACTTACTTCCAAGGATAACCATCGAGCTTCACCAGGATTTATTACATCCAAGGATAACCTACAGGACTGATTACGTCTGAGCAACCTACGATCTTCACCAGGATGTTATGCTCAGCTAACCTGTCTCTAGCTATGCTAGAAGACATCACTCCCTCTTTCGAGGGGTCTTGATCTAGATCACACCAAGTCTTTCTCCGAAGTACTCGAACTTCACTCTTGCTAGAGGCTTGGTCAACACATCGGCCATCTACTCATCTGTCGCCACATACTGGAGCTTCACTGCTCCTCTCTGGACCATATCCCTGATATAGTGGAACTTGATCTCGATGTGCTTCGACTTGTCATGGAACACAGGGTTCTCCGACAACTTCACGCAACTCTGATGGTCACAGAAGATACAAGTCACATCCAACTGGAGATCAAATAAGTTAGACATTAGATTTCACGGCCACACTGCCTTGCAACTGGCCGAGCAAGCGGCAACATACTATGCCTTGGTTGTACTCAACGGCACACATGATTGCTTCCTGCTGAACTAGGAGATCATGCCATATCCCAAACTCAAGCAACAACCCGAAGTGCTCTTCCTGTCAATGGAGCTACCTACCCAATCTGAATCAACATAACCATGTAGGTTAATCTTCTGATTCGCATCGTATTTGAGCCCATAATCCAGTGTACCTTTTAGGTACCTCGATATATGCTTTGTAGCTATCAAGTGAACATGTCTCGGATCTGTCAGGAACTAGCTCAGGGTGTTCACCGCAAAGCATATGTCTGGCACCATATTCGTCAGGTACATCAATGAGCCAATCATTTGACGATTCATCATGGAATCAACCGACTTAAATGAAGCATCACTCAGAAGCTTCAAGTTAGATTCCATAGGTGTGGTTATTTCCTTGCAGTCCAACATTCATAATCTCTTCAGAATCTCCATTGCATACTTTCCTTGACCAAGGAAAATCCCATAAGCACTCTGCCACACCTCCATGCCTAGGAAGTAATGCATCATACCTAGTTCTTTCATCTTGAACTCTATAGCAAGTCTCCTCCTTGCCTATTTAATGAGTTCCTCTTCACCTGTCAAAAACAAGTCATCGACATATAACAAGAGTATCACTAGTATTCTATCTTCAACCTTGAAGTAGAGGTTGGAATCTGCTTTACTCTTGGTAAAGCCCAAGCTCATCAGGAAGCTATACATCCTGTCGTACCATGTCATCGGTGCTTGTTTCAATTCATACAAGGCCTTCTTCAATTCACACACATGGGTCTACATGTCATGTGTCTCGAATCCCAGTGGTTTTTCCACGTACACTTCCTCCTCGACTACACAATTCAAGAAAGTCGTCTTGACATCCATCTGGTGTATTTTCCATTTCATAACTACTGCCAATGCAAGTATGGTCCTAATGGAAGTGTACCTTTCCACGGGTGCAAATGTCTCTTCGTAGTCTATGCCTTCTTTCTGCGAGAAGCCTCGTGCTACAAACCTTACCTTGTATTTCTCGATGCTGTTATCTGCAGCATGCTTCATCTTGTAGATCCATTTTGAAGTTACGACAGACTTCTTTTCCGGTCTCGAAACTATCTTCCAGACATCATTCTTCATGATCGACTGATATTCCTCGGTTATAGCATCCTTCCATTCTTTCTTTTTTGTAGCCTCTTCATACTTAGAAGGTTCTATGTCAATGATGTCACACAACAAAGCCACATAGCTATTGTAGGGCTTTTCCCTCTTTCTCCCTCTATGTATTCCTTTTGGAACGCCATACCTTTCAACTTCTTGTATGATCTCCCGTGCCCATGCTGGTTTCCTCTTGTGGGAGTCCTTATCGAGAAATATGTCCAATTTGGTCAAATATGTCTAAATCAGGATTCATTTCAATCTATTTTTAGTCACTAGCACCATTGGGTCCACTTGGCCTAATTGGGGCACATGTACCACTTACTAAAGTGTGGGGAACACTAATCAAGGCCAACTGCCACTGATTGCACTTGCATGCATCAGTTTATGAGCCTCTTAGATCAATCCCTACAAATTAGGAGCCACTGGGAGTGCCGACACCAACCTCCATTAGTTGAGTTCAATTGGTGAATAGTCAAGCTCAGTTAGGAGTCAGTTACATTAAGTTCTAGTATGTTACATTCAGTTCTACTTAGTTAGCGCTTGGTTTTCATGGTTGCATGCAGGTGAGGTGCATTTAGTCACCTACTTCAGTCAGTTAGACTAGTAAACACTGAATTAGACACTTGAGTTTGGATTTTGACCTCCGATAATGATTTAGACAATGTCAGTTAACCATTCAGTCAAGTAGAGTCAAACCAATTCGAATTTCCTCACATGGATTCTAATTGCATGAGGATATTTAGCCATTGTACTTCATTGTAATTAATTATCTAATTACTTTTGATTAATGAAAGCATTCACAGTTGCAAGCCATTTTTGCATTGTTTTATTCTTCAATTTCTGAGTAAAATTGTTTGATCTATATTGTGAGTTGTGTGTTGGTCCACATATCTATGTACTCAATTTAATATGGTATCAAAGCCTCAGAAGGACAAGGCACTTCTCCTACTACAGATTCATACTTGGATCAATTTTTTTTTGAACAAAATTGCTCCTTCCAGTACTGCACCAGAAGTGGAGAATTTACCACTTAATATCCCAAGTAAAGGTGATGGGTGTGAAGAAAATTCCAAAAGTGCAGGCTGTCGACCTTACTTTGTCTAGTTGATTGTGTGATTTACAGGTTTATCAGTGTCCTTCACTGCATTCGCTACAGTAGCTCGGTGTCTTTCACTGCATTCGCTACAGTAGCTCGGTGTCTTTCACTGCATTCAAAATGGCCCCTCCAATGGAGCTTCTCACTCCTTTCAACTACCACCAGTGGAAGGAGGACATGGAGATGCAGCTTCGCTCCAAAAGACTCTTCAGACTCACAATGGAGACAGAGTCAGAGCCAGTTCATTATGTTGACAAAGAAAAGTACCGGAATAGGCTTGATGAAGCATATGGATGCTTGTGCCTCTCAATCTCTCGAGATATTCTCTTCCACATCAATGGATTGAAGACCCCCAAGGAGGTTTGGGATAAGCTTGCTTCCTTGTTTGATAAGCAGGATGACCTGAGGATCTATCAGCTAGAGAATGAGCTGATTTCTCTTCATTCATCCAACTTCGAAACACTGAATGATTTCTTCACCAAATTCAAGCACCTGGTGTTCCAGTTGAAGCTGTGCAAGGTTGAGAAGGAGGATGATCAACTCATCCTTGCCATTCTCTCAAAACTTGGTGCAGACTACTCAGTATTTGTATTAACTTTTCATTCAGTGAAGCTCACTACTCCAAATTGGAGGATGCCTACTCTTAATGCCTTCATTGAATCTCTCACCCAGGAGCATGACAAGTTGATCCTGTCACGTCCCCAAGGCTCCGACCGGCAAAGAGGACGCGATCTACGAGCTTGATCAGACCGGGCTAACCGCCCATGAACATATACAGGCTTAAAAATTTCATAAAACAAAATGCTGAAAGAGAGAATGCATTGCAGTATAACATGCCTAAATGCATTTCATTTAACATACACAACTACAATTGTAGATTATGCACAGCTATAATTAATTATTCTTGCACAGCGGAAACAACAGCATTCAAACAAGCATTCGTTTAACACGTCCGTTCCAATTTAATTAACAGTAAATATAAAATTGCAGAGGTAAAATGCACAAGATCACTTATCTTATAAAAGCTTTACTCCGCAACCAGCTACGTCGCTGCAACGTTCCACCCAACCATAGGCCAGCGTGCTCATCATTCTCTCAGCAACGCTGCCACCCCCGAGCTGGGCATGATTCTCCAAGGAATAAGGGAACTAGCAGGCTTACACATAGCCAGGATACACAAAAACACAGCCAAGCCGACTAAGTTGGGTTTATCAGGCCATTAAGGAGCTGAAGAAGGCAATTGCTAAGCTGGTGAGCTCATTACAGAGCCAAGAACACCCACACCAAAACTAGCCTGACCTCTAAGGCACCCATCCACACCCAACACAAGGAATCAGTCCCTTCTCTGCTACACAGTCCCTCAGGCCCTGCATTCCCTTCCAGTGCTATTCAGGGGTGATGGAGAAGAAGGCCAGCCCTCTAGTTCTGTCTGTGTGGTTTCTAACACCAGGTTTATCAAGCAACCAAGCCAAAATCCTCACTCCTCACACAGTCCAAAGACCAACCATTGCACTCAGGCAACCAATTTAGCTATCACAGCTTAAATAGGAAAACGAATTACACAGCCCCAATGAAACAGCAAAAACGGCTCACAATGTGGGGGAAGACACACAGTCCTGAAGCTCATCAGTGAACACAACTCACAGCAGGGGAAAAATGCCCCAAACAGTCTATGCGGGAGACCAATAGTCCATGAGACAGCCCAGGACGTGAATGGCTCTTCCTAGCCATGGTAAAAACACATGAAATCACAAAAACGTGAATGGAAAAATGCACCAGCAGTCCCAAAAACGTGAGGAAGACAACCCAGTCCCTGGCACTACAAAAACGACCTCCCATCCATGGGAAAAAATGAAGCCAACAGCCAAAACGTGGGATCCAAACACACAGGAAAAACTCCAGCTGCTCCCAAAACGTGAGAAAACTGAAAAACGTGAATGCATAGCAGAATGGCATACGTTTTTGGGCATTTTCCTTGCCAAGGAAGTCAGAACACGATTTTCCAAAAATGGGCCTCTGCCCAATTCGAATTTCTTTGCCCACACTCTTCCCCTTCCATGCAATAACTAACTCAACCACATTCTGGCAGAAATAAATGATTGGGAAAAAAGACAAGAAAGGCAGTTGACAGTTTGATGGGTTTTCTCATAGACATTTGGCTTTTTCCCACTAGCCCATAGGTTAAATATTTCACTCTCCCCTTATCCTTAGAAAATCATGCCCCATTCGATTTGGTTGCCGCGACCGTAGCTGGTTGTGTTTATTTTTATTATAGATGCATATTTTACATGATGACCGTCATAATATATGCCGCATGCCCCGATATACGATCGGTGACGGTTTAAAATCCAAAACATAGCATTGCCGATCAATGGTGGGGCCTTGGCCTTTAGCTCCACACCATGATCATTACAATATATACATCATATACATCTAATGTAACGGGGTCAAAACCGGGGCATTACAGATCCAAATGGGGATCATTCGATATTCCAAAGATCAATCATTGGTCGGTGGAGGACCTAAGGTGGCGAATGATAAAGGCAAGCAAACGAATGAGTCTCATGTGGAGAAAGAGCAGTCAAATGAGAATTTAGATTCGAAGAGAAGCAAGAAGAATGGCAAAGGAAAGACCCTTTGTTCTTATTGTGGAAGGGGCTTTCATCTAGAAAACTCCTGTATGAGAAGAACAATTGATGAAGTGGCTCTTCTTCTGAAGAAACATAACATTATTGTACTTGCTAACGCAAGGAAGGCTGACCATAGAGAAGAAACTGAAGAACATGAAGAGACATGCCATGCATTGAAGACTAGTTGTTCAATAGCACATGCCTTCCTCATTGATTTTGGAGCCTCTAATCATATGGTTGCATCCAGAGAATCATTCTCTTCCTTGCAGTCTTTTGATGGTCCTAGTATTTAGATGGGTAATAACAGTCAAAGTCGAGCCAAAGGGAAGGGTTCTATCAAGCTTGAACATGGAAAGTTCAAAGATGTGCTTTATGTTCCTTCCTTAGCTGCAAATCTGTTATCTGTATACCAAATGACTCATACTAGCTCTCCAAAGCGAGTGATATTTGGTCCTGACTCAATGGAGATCACAAATATCTCTACTGGGAACATCATAGCGAAGGGTGTTTCAAATCATGCCTCTAAGGCATATGAGTTCTCACACTTCATGCCATTTTCAGAAGCAGTGCACTCTCAACTGCCACTTGAAAGGGAAGGTAAAAACATTCCATCTGCTTCTTTTGCAGTTTCTACTAGTATTGTAGAACCAGCTGTATCAGTTTATGAGATTGAGAATCAGAGTGATTCAGATCCAGATCCGGTCCCTACTCCCAAGCGGGAAGCTAGGAAGATGACTGGAAATCCATCTGACACACATAAGACAAAGAACCTTGCGTTATGTCATGCAATCTTACCTCCTCCAAAGAGATGCAACATGGCAAGGTCTGATCAGTTACACTGCCTTCAGAAGAATAGAGTGGATCATACACCTCTTCATCCAGAAAGAGGCAAAGGTTACATTCATCCTTCCTTCCATCATCATTTTGGGAGAAGATGGAGAAGTCTACATGCCAGGCCCCAAGATACCTGTGCACAAAACATCATGCATATTGCTTCGCTACATCACAGAGATGAAGGTTGCAACAACATATTTTCAAGTTTTTTAAACTTGAATCTTGATTCTCTCTGATTAGTTAGAGGGGGGGATTTTTTCCCATGTGGCTTTTCCCTAGCTCCTTGTATTGAGTAGTTACTTTACTTGATGTAATGGGTGACCTATGGTCTTAGTTACTAGGGCCCACAAATTGTTCAAGTTAGCATTCAGGGGGGGTGTTAGGATTATAATCCTCCCTTGTCCAATTTGGTCAAATATGTCTAAATCAAGAGTCCTTTCAGTGTATTTTTAGTCACTAGCACCATTGGGTCCACTTGGCCTAATTGGGGCACATGTACCAGTTACTAAAGTGTGAGGAACACTAATTGAGGCCAACTGCCACTGATTGCACTTGCATGCATCAGTTTAGGAGCCTCCTAGATCAATCCCTACAAATTAGGAGCCACTAGGAGCGCCGACACCAACCTCCATTAGTTGAGTTCAGTTGGTGACTAGTCAAGCTCAATTAGGAGTCAGCGACATTCAGTTCTAGTCTGTTACATTCAGTTCTACTCAGTTACCACTAGGTTTGCATGGTTGCATGCTAGTGAGGCGCATTTACTCACCTACCTCAGTCAGTTAGACTAGTTAACTAAATTAGACACTTGAGTTTGGATTTTGAACTCCGATAATGATTTAGACAAGGTGAGTTAACCATTCAGTCAAGTAGAGTCAAACCAATTCGAATTTCCTCACATGGATTCGAATTGCATGAGGCTATTTAGCCATTGTTTACTTCATTGTAATTAATTATCTAATTACTTTTGATTAATGAAATCATTCACAATTGCAAGCCATTTTTGCACTGTTTCATTCTTCAATTTCTGAGTAAAATTGTGTGATCTATCTTGTGAGTTGTGTGTTGGTCCACAGATCTATGTGCTCAATTTAATAATGATGTCACACAGCAGTGCCACATAGCTATTGTAGGGATTTTCCCTCTTTCTCTCTCTATGCATTCCTTATGGAGCGCCATACCTTTCAACTTCTTGTATGGGATCCCGTGCCCATGCTGGTTTCCTCTTGTGGGAGTCCTTATCGAGGATTGTCTCTACCGGTTCACGTGGTTCCATCATGTCATGATCTTCATGGTCTTTTGGAATTGCTTCTCCAATTTCATATCTCGGACTCTCATCTCTTCAGGTTCCTCGACCTATTGAATAGATGTCCTCCTGGATCTTAAGTATGTTGAGTCTTCATCAAATGTTAGATCTCTACTGATGCCAATCTTCTTGAATCCTGGGAAGTATATTCAGTAGGTCTTTGATGT
This sequence comes from Pseudotsuga menziesii, assembly GCA_001517045.1. Lineage (NCBI taxonomy): Eukaryota > Viridiplantae > Streptophyta > Pinopsida > Pinales > Pinaceae > Pseudotsuga > Pseudotsuga menziesii. The sequence continues at coordinate 651,760 of LPNX010186671.1, forward strand.
ATCATTGTATCCTATGAATATAGCCTTCCTCCCAAAAGAATCGAGCTTGGTCCTTTTCTCCTTTGGGATATGTATGTACACAGGGCAACCAAATATTCTCAGATGGTTGACTTCTGGTTTCTCTCCTGAGAAAGCCTCTTCCAGAGTCTTGTTCTCAAGTACTCGATGATGAGTAGGGTTATGTACATACACAACTATTTTTGCTGCCTCCGCCCAAAGGTGCATAGGAAGATCCTGGTCATGCAACATTGCTCTTGCTGCTTCTATGATGGTTTGGTTCTTTCGTTCCGCAACCCCATTCTACATATGGTTGTATGGAGTGTTCAACTCCTTCTTAATCTTGGACTCTTTGCAGAGTTCCTTGAATTCTTCCGAAGTGAATTCTCTGCCATTATATGACCGTAGAATCTTAATCTTCCTATCAGTCTGGTTCTCGACCAAGACTTTATATTCCTTGAACTTACTGAAAAATTCACTTTTCCTTTCAAGAAATATATCCAAGTCTTACGTGAGAAATCATCTATAAAGGAAACATAGTACACATACCCGCTTAATGAGCTATAATACATGGGTCCACATACATCCGAGTGTACTCTCTCCAGTATTCCTTTGGCCTTTCTCTCACTGCTGGGAAATGTCTTCTTCGCATTCTTTCCTTGTGCACATCCTTTGCAAATTCCTTCATGCTTTGCATGGATCTCTGGCAATCCTGAGACTACTTTGCTTGCCATCAGTAGTGCTCTGTAGTGCACATGTGCAAGCCTTTTGTGCCATAGTTCGCTCGGTTCAATTGACTCATGAACCAGTTCTTGTTCAGGTTGTCCGCTTGTACAAGCATTCGTGTTCTTCTCCAATCATTGTTGCATCTTCTATTGTCTTTCCTCTAGGCCACATCAGAACTTGGCCATTGATAAATGCAACCCTATTTCCCTTTGCATCTAGTGCAAAGATGGCGAGAAGATTCTTCTTCAATCCTGGAATATATAGCACATCCTTCATCTTTAAGGATTTCCCAGAGTCAAGCTTGTATGAAAATTCTCCACTCCCTTTTATGGGGTATTGATAATCATCCCCAAGTTTCACCTTATGTGGTGACTCATGTGCAGACATATTGATGAATGATTACTTATATCGCGTCATGCGTTTAGAAGCTCCACTATCCACAAGCCAATCATTGCTTCTGTGTGAGATAGTGTCAGTAAGTGCTGAGATTAGCACATACTCTTTGTCGGAATCATCCTTCTCCCGTATGAATCTTTTGTTTGTTGGTTCATCCTCTTCGACAATATGAGCATGGTGTCTATTTTTCTTGATGGGACAATCTCTTGCAAAGTGTCCCTTTTCATCACAAGTAGAGCATCAAACATTGGAAGGATCTCTTTTGGTCTTCTTTTGTTTCTTGTCCTTCTTCTTCTTTTGATGAAATCTATCTTTCTTCTCCTTCTTCTCGAAGTTCTTCCTCGTGTGAACTGTGAGAGCTTGATCTTCAATTTCTCCCATCTTCTCTTCTCTTGTCATGAGTTGAGATTCTTCTTGTGCACATTCTTCTTGGAGTCTGCTGAAAGAGATCATCCTCCTTCTTGTACAAATCCCTTGAATGAATGAGTCCCATGATCTAGGGAGACCATTCAAGGTAGTCATTACAATTTCTCCTTCTTTGACATTCTCTTCAACTGCTTCAAGTTGTTATTTGATTTGAGCAACCCTTGTGAAGTAAGACTATATAGTCTGGGAGTTTTGTATCTTCACATTCTTCAACTGGTTCCTCAAAGTCATCTAATGGTTGATGTTCTTTCCTTCAAGCATCTTTGTCAAAGCATCATATTTTTCCTTCGATGTCTTGAATGAAGACACATGGGGGATGAGGTGATCCTTAATAGAATCTGCAATGATTCTCTTGGCCTTATCCATGCTTCTCTTATGAGCAGCCTTAGCCTCATCCCCCTCTGGTTCTGGAACTTCTCTAGTGATGAACTGATCCAAGTCATTTTCTTCAAGGATCAGGGAGATTATGTACTTCCATGCCCATAAGTTATCAACCCCTCTAAGCTTGTCCTCAAGCTGAGTATCATGAGTCATCTTTTCAAATGAGAACCTCAAATGGAAATAGTAAAGATTTAGATCTTACTGATTTGACGTGTCCGACCTGGTTCCGGAGCTGGATGACCTAGGGTTTGTCAGAGAAACCCTAATTTTCCAAACTTGGACTTGGGAATTCTCTTTGGACAGAAAGAGGCGCCTCCTCGAGGTGAGTTGATCAACAATGTCACTTTCTAAAAATTGAGGTAGGAATCCTCCGAAACTTGATGTCCTAGTTCCTCCTGACAACAGTGATAGGGTCAAAAATGAAACTTCTTCAAATTTGAAACTACTTCCACCAAAATATGTGACCTACTGAGGCGAGTTATCCTAGCCCTCTTTTCTTGATGATCTATGGAGAGAACACCTTGAACTAGGAATCCCTAGTTTCCACTGCCGTATAGTTCCTTCTTTCATAGATGCTCTGGTACCATGTTAGTTTTTCTTTATATCTGATTAGCTTAATTAGGATATTTATTTGAAAGAATAACAAGTACAACAAGATGCAAAAGATAAGATAGATACACGAGACACAAAGATTTTCACCGCGGAAACCATAAAGGAGAAAACCCCGCAAACTTCTTCAGAATAGTAAGATGATCAAACCTGGTAATAAGAAGTATTCAACAATTGTCTGTCTCTCCTCCCTTGTCTCTCTTTCTCTCTCATGAGAACTTGAGAGTGTGAGGTGTATAAATGAGGGAGAGCACCTCCCTATTTATACATTTCAAGTGATTGACCAAATATAATACTGGGGCCCACTTGTCTTCCCTAACAGGGCCGACTTCTCTTAGAGAGACTCCAAATACACATTACATGATGTTACATTGGGGACTATTGCCCCGACTTACAATGAAGGTTGTATCCCAAGGTTTAGACACAATTAAGACATCTCGCAAGGAGGTAAACATGTCTCCAATGGGGGTACACCAACATACAATAATAATATACATGAAAATATCTTCCGAAGTTACAAATACATCAACATTTAACCCCCTAAGGGACCTAAAAGGTCATACTTTACAAGGATAAATATGGTGACATATTCAAATTTCAACATCAAACTCTAAGGACTTAGACACTAGCTTGGTGCATTTTTATTATGATATACTTTGGATTTGGAGGTGTTGTTGGAGACATTTACCACCATACACACTCTTTTTGGTCAAATTGGCCTAATTAAACCACTATCCTAAGTATAAATGACATTAATTGACATCAGTGGAGCATTAATTGACATCATCCAGTCACACCCACGCCTACCTACAGTTAAGGAGGCTAACTTAGCCTTCTCCTATAGTCAAGGAGGCTAACTGGAGCACTTCGGGGGTGATCTGAGTGATATTAATGCACCTAATTGCTAACTGGTGGTTACAATCAGTTCAACTAGTCAGTTAAGGCGCCTCCTCTCATTAAATATATATTATTTAATGATTATTTATTATTATTTAATGATCTGGAGTCAACAGGGGCACCTCCACCAACTTTTGATGATTAGTTCAGTTTTAGTTAACCTCATCGGGGTTCATTGAAGTCATTGAAGCACTAGCACTTGATGGTTGGCTTGCTATGACATGTGTTTGATCTCTTTCAGTTGAGATTCAGTCATTTATTGCACTTCGACTTCAGTTAGGGTTTGGTGAGTCAATTAGGGTTTTGGTCAAGTGGTTAACAGAGTGTGAACCAATGGCTTACAGTCAGTTAAGCTAGACTCACTCATTGAATTCGAATGACCTCCTTAGGTATTCAAATTCCTCATTGATTCAAGCTATTGCTTGACATTGTAATTGTAACTATTCATTGTTTATTGAATATACAGAGAGGAAACCATTCTGGTTCCGATTAACACCATTTTTGAGTTATTTGTTGATTATTTCTTGATGAGATTGATTATTTGTTCCTAGATCAATGTGCAAGATTAATAGGTGTGAGCAAAAAACCTAGAGGAATTTAGAAAATCCTTCTAAGTGAAAAAACACTCCAAAATTTCTATAATACGAATGACTCATTCGGGCTAGCAATTTTACATATGTAATGGATGTCAAAATTATTACAATAATCTTCCTTCAACCATGACAAAGGAAGTGTATAATACAACTAGGAAGAAGGATGCCTGATCAACATGAGGAACTGAAATCTCCCTAGTTGGTCGGTGTCTTATGTTTGTTGAACATATTGCACAAACTAGGTGATAACATGGTGCTTCTTAAACCTCTTATGCGGTTGAACGAGTCTTTAAAAAACCCATCTTACAAGGAGTAAGCTAATCTAGTAACAAATAGAGCCCTTTTTTGGCCACAAATTTGATAAGAACCTAATAGAATATTTAGGCATGAGTAAAGTTCTACCACTATCCAAGACTTATGCTTGGTGGAACAATGCTTGCAGGGTTTCCCCTCAATATTTCTCAACCTAGATTGAGAAATACAATCAGGGTTCTAGATCGACAAGAACTCTCAACTCTATGTATTATTGGATTCCAACAACTAGAAGGAAGTTTGCTACAATATTATATGAATCCATCTTACTATTATAGTGATATTTCTTACTTTTGTGTAGTTGTTGAAGGTCAAATAAAAATACGAGTCACTACTTAATCACCTTAATCACCATAAATAGATTAAGTCTTAAAACAAATGTCTCATCCATAAATGTATTGCGATGAGGATAAATATTGTTGAACATGACTTTTATGTTGTGAAGGGTTTAACATTCAATTTTATTTTGTATGTTGATAGGTGACATTGCTCCATAAACCTCAAGTGTCATAACACTGTCACACATAGAGTTTGGTTGTACTAGTTTCCTGCATTATTGTGTGTAGCAACCACATGTCATATACCACTTGTGGGTGTAATCCATGTGCTCTTAATTTTGTTCCCCATAGCTTTTTAATATGTTCATCGATATTTATTCTCTTTCAATGTATTGATAACAAATATTTGTATCCATAACAAGTGAAAACACTAATACTTCAACCAATCACAATTTTGAACTCATTTATGCACGGACATCATGTTGCTCATCCTCATGACTTTAAAGAAAATAAAGAATGAGATTATTGCAACACAGGAAACAACTTTTATCTATTTATTTATGAAAAATTGTCCAGTACAGAGGACTTGCACCCATTTGGAGGGTTTGAAACTCAAATTTCTACATTTTATACAAGCCCACATACTTTACTACTTTTTACTTGACCACACACCCATGGATTTAAATTTTTTTATCTGGACTTCAAGTTTTTACAAAACATTATTAGCTTGTCTAAATTTAAAAAAATAACTAAAGTTTAGTTTTAGAAGTTTAAATTCTTATGGAAAACCTAACACTTCATAACTTAATATGCAAACCAATACCACATTAATATTTTATTTTGGAACAATTCCAATCATTTTCATATTACACACATTTTGTGATACCAAATAGTTAAATTATTTAATCTTAAGTCTAAATTTTAGTAGACATATAATATTTAAGGCTAAATACTAAATTTTAGTGAACATAAAAACTAGATTTACACAAATGGTATATATTGATATAATAACTTTTATATCATCACTGCTATAGTAAGATCCAAATATCTAAGATTTATTTAGTGAATTGATATTAATAATTGGAAAGTTCACAATATTATTTTGAAACAAGATTTATTTATCAACTTGTAGTTGTATTTGTTAATATTTTGGCAAAATCACCACAATTAAAAAAAAAAACTCTATCTTAATAACTACCACATTAATATGACAAAAAAAAAATTGTTGAAGTCTAAACAAAACTATAGTTAAAAAAAACATCTTTTTAGTTAGCCCATATTGGAATTCAAAGAGTCAATTTAGAAATAGCATGAAATTCTTAAGGCATGGTCAAACTATGATCAAAACATAGATTTGAATGAATCATAGTTAAAATCATGTTGAAAAAATGTTTAGATTCACCTTCATTCATTATTAAATTTGAATCAGAATTTTGTCAAAGTTATGTTTGAAAATTAAAAATTGGTGATGCAGTGGTTCCATCATTACACAAAGTTTTGGGGTTTTAGGGTTTTAAAATGGATATATGACTTAAGAAAAATCATAAAACTTAAATATTAACTTTAAAAAAAAAATCCAAAGAAATCCTAAATAAGCTAGAATAACTTTGGTTTTTATTCATGATGATTGACATTTAAAAATCCAAAATATGAAATTTTATAAAAAAACCAAGATTTTATTATTGTTATTTAAAAAACATGAAATTATATAAAATGCAAAGTTTTCTCTTTTAATATTGCATAAAAGTAGTTTAGTTGATGGCAAGAAAATGATATATATATATAGACTTTTCAAGTAGTCAACATAGAAAAGTTTTGGTAAAATTTAAGGTAAATTATCTTTCAAGAATTTTGTTAAAGGTAAAAAAATATTTAGTATGCAAATGAAAATTAAAATAAAAAATATTTGTCAAATATGAAATATGGATTATTTCTATTTTTTTTATTTAAAAGAGGCAAAAGGTTGTTATAATAAATAATATTTTTTTATTAGCTTTTAGAATTTTTTTTGGCTACACCATTATAACTATCTTAGTAAAAAAAAATGTTACACTTAAAGAAATTAGAATGTTATAAACAAGAATGTTACCTAAATTAAAATGTTATATGTTTATAGAATAAATTCTATATACCATTATAGTTATAGTAAAAAATGAATATTACTATTAAATAGATTAGAATGTTGTAAACCAGAATGTTACTTTTAAAGAAATTAGAATGTTATATGTTTATAGAATAAATTCTATATATCTAATAAGTCAAGAAAAGAATCCTACATTTTATTCAATAAAATAAATTAAGATGTTATATGTTTATATAATAAACTTAAGACTATTATTACATGTAGTAGTAGAGTTTTGAGTAGTCCAACCAAACTATAATAGAGGATCTAAAGAGTGTAAAGATAACAGTTTTAGTGGAAATGCTGAAACATGTTAGTAAAGATTCTCTAAATTATATTGCAATGCATAATTTAAATATAGTGTTTTATATAATAATAAATTAAATGGAAATGGATTTATGTGTTCTTCTTCCTTATTTATGATTTGTATGTTTGAGTGAATGGGCAAAGATTAAAGGATTAATAGAACATACAACAAAATCTTCAACCTCTATTAGTAGGGTTATATCTCTCATGGGTAGAGATGTTGGTCAAGAGATAGATGATAGTACTAAAATGATTGAAGAATCCCAAATAACCATCTCTGTTGGATGCATGTTGTTGAACAAACTCTTTCATTTACAACTTTGCAACATATTCAAATCTTGGGTGAAGAAAATCTATGCATATTTTGATGATAATATATTTCAATAAAAAAGGATTAATGTGATATGTGCTTATTTTTTCATTTACTATAAAATGACATTCAAGACTTGCCACTCCATCCTTCTCCAAACATGAAAAATATTATTTTGAAAACTCATTGCTCCCTTTCCAAAAGTGAGCCATATAATCCAACCTATACTAGAGATTAAGTTTTTCTTCCTCCAAAATTGAGAGCATAATATCACAATGGTTCCCATGACATCTACCTTAAGGGAGAATGGTTTCTTTTTGTTGATCAATTTCTTCTCACACATGGGATATGATCATTTTTAAATTTTGGTTTGAAGCTCTTAAATTATATAAATAATATTTTTATTTAAATGTTTATTTTAACTTTTGGTTTGAATTTTCAATAAATTTATGATTTTACGAGGATATAACATATTTTTAGAAATTAAAATACTTTTCTTATTTATTATATTATGCTTGTGTTAAATTAAAAAAAACAATTATTTTCATAATAGACATTTAATTTTTTTTTACATTATTTGATTTATTTATAATTATTTTTTCATTTCTTAAAGTATTTAATCTTTTTTTTTTCCAGTTAAAAAAACATACTTTTGATATGACTGAATCAAAAAGTAGATAAACTGATCAAGTAAGAGTCCAACATCAAACCATAAGGATACTTTCAGAACTTTTCTAAAATAGTCCAAAATAACTCACAAATTCTAGATAAGGATACTTCCAAAGCTTTTCTAAAATAGTCCCAAGATAACTAACAAATTCTAGATCAAAGCCTATGAAAAAGAAAAAAAATAAGAGTAGATGTGATGGAAAACAAATACAAAATAGTATCAAGCCAATTAAATAAAATGATTTTACTCAATAATGCTAAAATGTAAATGCATATACAATGTCATTATAAAAAATTAAAGCTATTTTATATTCTATACTACAAATATGTAAAGCATATATCATATATTTTCAACGCTCACAAGTATGATGGTCTTTAAGAAGAACTTTATTTTTTTTAATCCTGGTTAATAATTTTTTTTTCACACCTAAAAACACACAACTTGTTATTCCATGGAATCAAAGTTATTTACATCTTTGTAGAAACAATTAATAGTATTGTCCTATCACATAACACCTAAACATTATCTTTGGTTATATATATATATATATATTGGAATCGGTAATTGGGTTGGTACTCTTTAACACAACTTGAGACCTTTACAACATTCCTTCATTTACACGGCACTTGCTAATTAGTCTACACCGGTGCCCGCTGGTTACATAGCGTATATAAACATGACTTATAAACATCATTGCTATAAGTCAAAATAATATAAGAGAATATAAAATATGAAAGTGATTATATATATATATATATATATATATGTATGTATGTATGTATGTATGTATGTTAAAATTGTCAAAATAAAAAGATGGATTACTTTTTAATCTTTTATATTAAAGCATAACTTTTTTCTTCAAATTTGATTTTAATTTAAAATATAACTTTTCAATTCAAATTTGATTTCAAATTGAAATATAATTTTTTTCTTTTTCATGACTAATAAAGATATATAACATTTTCCTTCACATTTAAAAATAAAAATTATCATTAATCTTTCAAATTTGATTCATAATAATCATAAAAATATAAAACATCTTTCAAATTAAAATTAATTTTTTTCTTCAAATTTAATTTAAGACAACAATAAAAATATAGCCTTTCAAATTTAAAAATAAAAATTAAATTTCTTGAGGAAGGTGTTACTAGAACAGTGCTACACCCCAGAAAATTCTTCTACCACCGAAATGCGATGTGGTCCTGGATCATGAATTTGATATCCACATGACAAATCTAGAAAGCTCGATAGGTTGGTTAGAGAGGTTCTCACGGTATCTAAGAAATAAAAAACAAAAATAAAAATCCTTTCCATCATTAATCCTTTGATTCATAATAACAATAACAATAAAGATATAAACTTCATTCAAATTTGATTCATGATTACAATAGAAATATAGCCCTTCCCTTCAGATTTCATTCATGACGTCAATAGGTACAAACAATAATAAGATTCACCAGCTAACACCTTTGCCTTTATAGAATCTCGTATTATTTTTTCCAATAATAAATAATAAGTTATTGGATCCTCGGCCTCTGGTATAAAATCTCATGGATTCTGTGTTGCCGACGGTATCTATGGTAACATTCGCTGAATACCAACTTACATTTCCACCCAATGTGTGGCGTCGTCAGAAAATGCAATGTTTTCTACCAAAAGTTTCATTGGCTCCTGAGCTCTTGAATTTATGTAAACTGAATTGATCGATTGGTTCTTGGCATCAGCATCAGTATTTTTATCAGGTGGGTAGTTTTCTAAACCTTTCTGTCCAATGAGTTTATACTAATTGTCGGATTCCTAAAACTGGTTTCTATATGTGGCTTAGATCATGCACAGGGACTGTCGACTTGAGCTGAAGTTGGGCTTCTGTAAATCATATGGGATTCTAACTCCACCAAACCTCCCAAATGATAGAGGTGAATTTAAGCAAGATTTAGATTTTTCACAATTAGGTTTCTACCCAATCATACCATGTCAATTGCATTTTGGTTTAATACTTTAAGCAATTTTTCTATGGCTGTTTTGCGGAATTTGTCATTGTTGGATGCAGCAACCGAGAACTTGATCTCGAACAGGTACCCTGCATGAAAGGGGCATGTGGCCGGGCATCCTTACTAGTTCGAAACTTCTATTTCGAGGAATGGATTGTTACCTACAACATTTCCCTTTTAAGCCATGTTGGAAGTAGCAATCCACACCTTGATATTGCTCCAGTTAGGGTGCCCGGCAGGAAAGGGGCATGTAGCTCAGTGGTAGATAAGACCTGGTGCAGACCTTTGGTTCTCTATCACGGTGTGTGGATTGCTGCCTCCAACCGATATTGTATTTGATTGATGTGGAATGCAGCCCTGTACCTGAAAATAGTTATGTTGTTTTGTCCAGAAAATAGTTAATTTAATGACGGGTGGAATAACGATAGCCAGGCCTAAAGAATTTGTATGTTTTTTACATAGAATGCTAGAGTCTTCAACATGCTTGGAGAAGACAACACTCGTTGGATGAAGTAAGTTCAGTGGTTTTTAAAAGCTTGGGCAGTTTCCCCGCTGTCACCCCAATAGCTTACAATATTGCTGGGTGATGTTTTCTTCTCTTTTTGATGAGCTGGTGAAGCTCAGAACTTAAATGTATGGCATGCTTATTAAGCATCCACTTTCTCATTATTGCTTGAGAGGTCTACACTGGCTGCTTATAAATGTTATATTATCGCAGTATATTCATTTGCTGTGTGGTAACAGAAGTGCCATTGACTCAGAGATGGATTAGTCTTTGAGTATCTATTTTATTTTTGTTCAGGTAAATCCCTTTTGATTGGAGGGTACATAACTCCTCATAATATCAAATTTACAGCTAGAAAACCTTTGGCTATGAAGCCGTGACTGACATATCTATTTCGTCAAAGTCACCCAGTACTTCCAGTTGGCCTCATCTGCAAAGACTGCATTAGCTTGAGGGACCACCATTGACAGCTTGTCCACATTTGCTTGGAACCAGTGCTGCTTTACTAACACGACCCACAGCTCACAAAGACTTGGTCAACTGCTTTAACATGAGTGCTCATCTTGAGGATCTTAGTAGTAAACAACTTGAACAATTGTTATGTCTAGTTGGTTGAAACTTGAAAATGCAATCCAGCAGAGTAGCCAGCGATCTATCCAGAGTGAGTTTCTTTCCTTCGACCTTGGATGTTAGGACTCAGGAGTATCCCTCTCTCCTACATACCCCCAGGATCATACAGTCAGACACTCTGACGGCTCTAGAGGACCTTGACATTGTGCAGGTGCCCTGTTCGCCCACCTTGCCATCGGCTATCAGACCTATAAGCATTCTTGACAACACTGGCATCATCTTCAGTTCTCTCTCGCGATCTCTCTTTAAACAGATTTTTGAGCTGTTTGGGTTATCCAGGCCTTGGACACACTCACTTAGTATTCTGCATCCCATGCCTTTGATATATACATGTTTATGACACAGCACTGCTGCCTGCAGCTTTCTTTCTTTCTTTACTCTATTTTATTTTGTCTTAGCTTCGGTTTTTTCTAGGAGCTGCGTTTGCACTCACACATTGTAATTGTATTGGATGCATCCTTTAGTCCTGTTGACCTATTTGTGGTTATTTGTTGGACATTACTAAAATTATCTTATCTTATCCACTAGACAAGGGTGCTTTCAGACTTTCAGTTACAAAATGCCTGTATGGAATGGGCATTATTGTTTGTAATTAGGGTGTAATGGGGATGAGAGACGTGGAAATCTACCGTTATTTCTTGCCTGTCAGACAGATTTTATTAACAACTTAGACTTGATTTTGCAGATCATTTGACTTCAAATTGTAAGCAAGTTTGACAATAAAAAGACAATGACCAATTTGTATTGTCAGGGATGGATGCTAGAAGTGTGTCATTATAGTTGTAAGCTACTAAGATGATGCACTGATCAAGTAACACAGTAGTAAAGACATCTCCTAATTTATTGTATTTGAACCAAACACCAACAACAAAATGATATGATAAACTTCAGAAGGCTGAAACTTGCAGGTTGAATATAGTTGATCCAATAGAAGGATTGATGAATCATTCCAATAGGAGCATGCAATTATATATTGTTTTTTATGTAATATTCCCAGAGGGTTATAACTTATGACTCTTGACTAATAACTAAGTATTATTCTTATTATATTATTTGTCATTATCATCATTGTTATTATCAGTAATATTAACATTAGTTACCCTTCATCAGGTATATAACATATAAAATGATGACATGGAAATTATAACAAAACACTGCAGATATGAAGATAATCACCAAAATAACAATGACAAATTCATAATACTTGAAATAAACTTGGGAATACATTGCATAAATCAAGCAGCAAGCACATACACTCCACAGCTCATCAAAGCCATATCAAGTTTATGTTATTGTCCAGATTCGAGAAATTGGATGTATCATCTCCTTGTGGAGGATAAAAAGTACTTGAATATGCTTAGAATAGAAGGATTTACATATTTATTAATCTCTTATACCTCAAGTAACTATTGGATTTCCTTAATACGAGAAACAAAGACCAATAGTTGCCTATGCCCATTAACCTTCTTCTTATGTGGTTCAAGAAAGGGCCATTTTGTATTTCATACAGGATTTTTTTCTCTCATTCTGCAACAGCTGGAATGAAAATATTTTCACTGTCATAGTCTTGAAATTGGCCTCCTTCAAACATATCCCTTGACAGTGGACACTACTAATCCTCTTTACAGTCCTTTTTAATATTTTTAATATGAGCTTTGAACCATCATAATCTCGTTTCAGTAGCACCTTGGATAATGCCTTAAATCTCGATAATCACTTTTTCTTTTCCATCCTTTTATGGTTAGCTTCATTGTGGATTAACCCATCTATAAGTTGTCTCTCCTTGGGTGGTAATGACAATAGAGTCTTGTAATCTCTTGACATTGATTTTACAGCTTGCATGGACAATTACCTTGTCTTATTCTATAAATGCTGCACCAATTTGTGAAATCAAATGAAAATAAAATAGCACACAACCCTGCTTTCATAGCCCAAGCATTTTGAACCATATACATGAACAAAGAAGGACAAAGGGCTTCTGATGGAGGAAGCGGTCGAGGAAGCTCCAGAGTCAGAAGGTACAGGGTTGGCAGGGGGGTGGGTCGCTCTGACCGTACCATCCCTGCACCCTTCATCATGATTGTTTTGCTTCCCGATGACCAGGTCCCATTAACCGGCGTTTGTGGTGGGGTTTTTTTTATTGTTTTGCTTTCTGTCTGATAGGGTTTCCAGAAGGCTAGCGGCTTGGGATTGTTGCAGTTAGATTTGTCAGGTAACGCTTCCCTTTAGCTGTGCGGATAGTGATGGAGGATTTGGAGATGGTAGACTATTCCAGCGACCACCTGGAGGCTCAGGATGTGTGGGGGTTGCCAGCTGGAGGTTCAAAGGGGTTTTTGGAGGCTTTTCCGGGGCCGGGACCTGTTGATACTGGACCATCCGGTTTTGGGGCTGAGAGATCGGTTTCGGACTTGTCTCCTTCGGAGTTTCTCATTTTCTCACCACAAAGACTGCCCCTGCCCCTGGTGGACTCTGAGGTGTTTAATGGGCTGCAGGAAGATTTGCTGGGAAGCTCGAGTTGGCCGGAAGCTGGGGTTTTTTTCACCAGTCATCTAGGGTTTCAGGTGCCGTCTTTTGAAGAAGGATTCGAGGCAGTAGAAGGTTTTGATAGCATCGCGGCAGCGGGGGTGGCTAGGCAAGTTGAGCAGGCTTGCGGTACAAGGGGCGATGGTACCGATGGGCCCTGGAGAGGATCTCTGCTCGTTTCAGAACACAGGGGGTGCGCGAGTCCTTATACGGCTGATGGACTGCCGAAGGGTGGGGATGACCAGCTGCCTGGGAGGGTGGAGAAGGTAAAGGGTTTTTCCAAGAGACGCAAACGGAGTTGGGTTAAGTCTAGATCAGTGGGCAGATACGCGGTGGGGGATGATATCGCGTGGGAGAAGGTTTTAATTATGTCACAGAGGACTCTGGTGGGTAGGGTTATGGGGAAGACCTTTGCCCGAAAATCGGTGGTGGACTGGGTGGAGGGAACCTGGAAGGTGATTTTGGACTATACTCCGGAGGTGGATATGCTGCTCCGTGGCTGGTTTGCGGTGGAGCTTAAGTCCGAGGAAGATTTGCGTTTAATTCTAAACAAAAACTGGCATATGAATCTTTCT